>PVKB01000634.1:0-349313 GCA_004027205.1 Ctenodactylus gundi | reverse complement strand
CATTCTTGTAGCTAACTTTCTGCAGCTGCAAATTAATGAGAAACTCGGTAGAAGCTATAAATGCTTTATATCTTATTAAGCCTTAATTAAGGCAATTACTTTAAAGATGTTCACGTGTCAGTATTTTAAAGTATTGGGTGAAAAGGGAACATTTTAATGTTTCTTTTTTTTTTTCTCTTCTGTGGTCCTTATTGTGACCGACCTTCCTTCTCCGTACAACATAGGCCCTTTTGTTCCTTTAACTACATCTGCGTAATTTGCCAACTTTTCTGCCACTCTCTCCTGTCCAGCAGTCCCATACTATATTGATTTTTCAGCCAATATTCTGTAGCTATATAGTTGAATTATTGTAAATTTCTTCTTGTATCTTTCAAATCCAAGATTCTCACATCTTTCTTTTAAAAGCCCGAAGTTCTTATTAAATAATATATGTCACAATATGGCTTTTTTTTGAGATTTGGTTTTGTATTCCATGCTGCTCCTGAACTCACTATGTAGATCAGGCTGGCCTCAAACTCATAGCAATCCTCCCACCTCAGCCTCCAGAGTGCTGGGATTACAGGTGTGCACCACCACGCCTGGTTTATGTGGTGCAGGGGAATCCAACCCAGGGTTTTGTACTTGATAGGCAAGCGCTCTAATTGATGAGCTACTCTCTCAGCCAACCATGGCTTTGAATACAGATTTTGAATACAGATTTACACTACAGGTCCCCAAACCAGAGAATACTGGAACAAAAAAGTTTTAATGAAGTGTTATAATGCTTAGGAGACAGATGTCTCCATCTTCCCAAAAGGTGTTATTTCATTAAAGGCAGCAGTACACAGGAGATAATCCATAGTTTTTTTTTTTTTTAACAAGTACTTAATTAGTATCTTGGCAAAGGAATGTTTTAGTAAATCGGCCTTTCCTCTAGTCTCGAAGTGTGTCTAGCAGAAGAGATTTACGGTAAAATTTTATTATATTTCTAAATGCTTATACTTTACACTCTTTAAATTCTTGCTCATCTCCGTAACTCAAAAAAGTACATTTCTCTTATCTCTTTGTCTTCCTTCTTTCTTCACTTTGAACTTATTAAAATTCACACATAATAGTTTATTTTAATAAGAGAGTATTTAGCATTTACTTGTTGTCTAGGTATGGAGAAGCATTATGTACAATTTCAGCATTCTGGGACGCTGAGGCAGGCGCATTCTAACATTGACCCTATCCTGGGCAACTCTGTGACTTAGTGAGACCTTTTTAGAAAATAAAAAATATAAAGCTGGGGTGTAGTGCAGTGTGTGTGGGGGGGGGGGAGGTCCTGGGTTTAATCCCTAGTCTGAGGAGAACAAGTAGCAGAATAATTGTATAGTAGTGGAAAGTGTTAGGTAAATGAAAGTACCTCAGTGAATTACTAATAGCAGAAAGTAATTTCTAATAATAATAATATAACAACAACAACCTTTGTTTCAAGTGCTGCAATTTGGGTAAAGAGGAACAAGTTGCTGCCATTCTTCCTTAAGTCTCTTGGCTCTTCTACAAGGAGACCCGGAGTCCTCCGTCTTTGCGGAGCACGTGAGCTGCGGCGCCGTGACCTACACCAGCAAAGCAAGGACAAGACTTTCAGCCTGTCTCGTAGAATCCAGGAGCTCATCAGCTCATAACCTCGGAGACATGAGCTGCTGCATTTCGGCTAAGCGAACTTGTCCTTTCCATCCGTACAGAAGCCATTCCTGTCTACCTTCTCAGGGGACAAGTGAACACAATTCGGACAGCCACCTACGACAAAGCCTCTCCCGGGGCTTGCTCCCCGGAGTGCCGGGTGATGGGAGGCAAGCTCGTTTTAGAAAGGAGCAGGCGACATATACCCTGCGCGCGGCGGCCAGAATTCAGCTGTGATTTTGCTGAAGGAGCAATGTTACGCGTCCCGAGAGCGAAGTCAGATTGCTGCCTCCTGTCATCGTATGAAAAACCCACTTACATAGCGCAGCGACATCCGGCACCAAAAGGATTTAATGCTAGGAGCACCTCTTGCTTGGGCGCTTCATGCTGAGCGGAGTCGCTCTTCCGGATTTTTTTCATACTCCAACCTTGTTTCTTTAATTTTTCTTTCTAATTGTTATTGTGGTTATTTTTGCAGTACTGGGTTCTGTAAATCGTACCGGGCGTTCACCCTGGGTTATATCCCCACCCCTTACTACTTTTTACTTGGAGACAGGGTCCCCCTAACTTGTCCAGGTTGAGCTCAGACTTCCGCTCCTCCTGCCACGGTTTCCCAGAATACGAGGTGTTACAGGAGTGCCCAGTTTGGCTTCCCAATTCTAGGTTTTTTTTCCAGGGAGAAGGCGCGAACGTTGGAACCTCAGCACGCTCCAGACTCACGGATGCTCGGTATATTCATATGGGAGGATATGCAAATAAGGACTAGGAATATGCTCTTCTGATTGGACACAGTTCTGGAGAAGGCGGACCCTGTGTCAGCCCGCTAATTGGAAGAGAAACCTGCCTGTCATTGGCCACTAGGATGTTGCCGCGTCCTCTGGCTTAGTCCACAGAAGAGTTTTTGGGAGCGCTTCCGGTGCGGACAGCTGCGTTCCTAGACTGAGGCTCCCGGCTGCTTTCCTTTTCTGGAGTTCGGACGCGAGGTGGCCATGTCGGGTCGTGGAAAGCAGGGCGGCAAAGTGCGGGCAAAAGCGAAGTCGCGCTCCTCGCGCGCGGGCCTGCAGTTCCCCGTGGGCCGAGTGCACCGGCTACTGCGGAAAGGTAACTACGCGGAGCGAGTGGGCGCGGGTGCCCCGGTGTATCTGGCGGCCGTGCTGGAGTACCTGACCGCCGAGATCCTGGAACTGGCCGGCAACGCAGCGCGGGACAACAAGAAGACGCGGATCATCCCCCGCCACCTGCAGCTGGCCATCCGCAACGACGAGGAGCTCAATAAGCTGCTAGGAAAAGTGACCATTGCTCAGGGCGGCGTCCTCCCCAACATCCAGGCGGTGCTGTTGCCCAAGAAGACGGAGAGTCAGAAGGTGAAGAGCAAGTGACCTCGATGTCGCCACCGGGGAACTGACGCTCGCCACCAGAGGCCCTTTCCGTGGCTGTCCCACAGTCTTTTTGAAGGTGCTGATTGTCATGGAGTGCCTCAGCGATCTGCCCGGGAGACGGGCGTTGAGGAACCCGCCTAAGTCCGGGGCCAATAAAGTCGGTGAAAATCCTGTGTTCGAGAGAGCTAAATGGTGGCGGGAGCTGACGGACGACCGCGGTCGGGGATGGGGTGCGACCGAAATCCCTGTGGAGCTCGGGCAGCTGACTACTTGCATCCTCATTGCAGGTCACCCTTGAGTCGTTGAGGGAAGATGAGGGACACCCGGAGGGTCGTCGTGGCCTGGAGCTGGGCAAGGCTAGGCGTCTAGAGGCAGAGTAGGTAGGTAAGGTGGCAGCGTATCCTGGGATTATTTTTACTTTGCTTGTTTACAGTGCCTCTGCCTCCCTCCCTGTTTGTTGGTGGTCAGGACAAAGTTCTAGGAAGAGAAGTTGGTTGGGCCTGAGCTCTTTTGGGGTAGAGATTGTCTTTCTGGCCATATTTTTCAAGGGTGGAGTAACTTCCTGTCTTCCAGGCCAGGCCTTAATAACAATTTCAAATTCTTAGCTTAGGAGGTGTTCTCTCTTTCTCTTGTACATGACAGATACCTTCATCCTGCATCCATGTGTTCAAATTTTGTTAAAACGAAGGAGACATCCAGTAATCTGTGTAACAGAAGCATGAGTCATGAGGGTAGGAATTCCTCCCTCTGTCCTGGTGGTGAAGCGTTTGATTATGAGTTTGTATGTGCTTACGAGCTTTTAAAAATGATTTCTTCAAGTTTTAGCTTCATAATGGTCTTGTCTCGTGGTACTGTATTCTTGGGGAATTGGCTTGCTTTTGTGTGTGTGTGTGTGTGTGTGTGTGTGTGTGTGTGTGTGTGTATGGTTCTGGAGATTGATGATTGATACCAGGGCATTCACACTGCACTATATCCCTATCCAATTTTTTATTTTTGAGATAGAGTCTAAGTTCACTGGGCCTGCATTTTAGATTCTCCTGGGTCAGTCTCTCCCAGAGTGCTATTACAGGCTGCACCAACACCAGGCATGATTTAACTTTGCCTTATAACAAAACCTTTTCTGTTGGGCCTACTCTACTCAACTAATACCTTCCTTTGAAATTTCTCATCTAGCCTCAGGTAATGACCCCATTCCCATCAAGCCTATAGGAATTGTATAAATGACAATATTGCTTGCTTAGTAAATAGGTAAGGTCATATGACTTAAGTGCAGGCAGAAACATTTCAGGGCAGGACTCATCATTTTAAAAGTTCAACAATAATAATCTGCTTCTGCCCTTAATTAAATCTTTCGTTTCATTTTTCTCAGCAAGCGCCATCTTAGTCCAGAGGACCCACAAAAAATATCCCAGTGTAGATGTCATATCCTTTTTTCTTTTCTTTTCTTTTTCTTTTTTCTTTTTTTGAGACAGGGGTCTCATTTTGCAGTCTAGTCTGGCCTTGAACTCACTGTAGCCCAGACTGACCTCCAACTCCCAGCAGTCCTACTGCCTCTCACTTCTGAGCTCTGGGATTACAGGGTGCACTGCCACACCCTGTTTATATGGAGCCCGGGAATTGAACTCAGGGTCTTAGCTCTTGCTAGGCAAGTGCTCTAACCGCTTAGGTATACTTCCAGTTCCTTGATGTCATTGGTTTCAGGTTTCTGTGAGTCAGAATTGAAGTCTTGGAAAAATCAGAACAAAAAGGTACATCTTCATCCTTACTGGTAGCAGGCCCATTTTCCCACATAGACTTTATCTCATTCTCAATGTGAGTCAACATCCATATTGTGCTCTGTACTCAGTGATGAGGATGCAGTATGAATGAGGCCAATCAGGTTTTAACTTCTTGGAATCCATTTTTGAAAGGGGTGTGTGTGTGTGTGTGTGTGTGTGTGTGTGTGTGTGTCCCTGAAGATAGGATGAGGAATAAATAAATGATCAGCTTCTATTAGTACTTTAGCCTTGCTGTGATTTGTTGAGTGGCTATTGGAACTAATGACTAATCCCCTGTGGTCATCTTTGAGATGTTAAAATTTATGCCACATGCACCCCTATGAGGAGCCAGTGTTTGCTTCCTGAAAAGTGAGCACAAGAGACTCCAAGGGCCCCAGATGTCCAGGTATTGACTCTTCTCCCTAAATTTCATTCAGGTTTCCTCGTGTCAAGTAGTCATAAAACTTGTATTAAGGACTAAGGCTGTTTACTCATCATGTGTCTATGTTAGGTGCTTAAGGGAAAGACATGTCATTTTCTACAGGATGTGGGTTAAATTACAGGTCAACATGATAGTAGCGTTCTTTAGATTTTTCTATTGCCATTAAGTTATCAATACCACTTGGGGTAGTAGAGCAATATACATAAACACATTTACATATATGCATGCATGCATACATATAGTCATGCTCCTGTGGACTGTTGAGCAAATGGAGAGTAGACCGTATATGGGAAAAGAATCCCATCGCCACCAGACATACCTACTTGCTTGTAATTCCCCAAATTGCGGTATTTTTGAATTTGTATTGTTAGATGTAATCTATAGATGACAGGCTGTAGAGCAGGCTTTTCCAGCCTGCAGCCTGCTGAGTTCTTATGTAAGTACTAAAACTTAAAACTTCATTACAGCATTAAAAAGAAGGGCAAAAAAGTGATTGGCCGTGGATTGAACACACATGATTTACAGTATATAGGACAGCGTGTTAAAGGGGCTTGATGTGGGGATTTTGGAATCTGGGGAGGGAGGGAGAAGGGTTCTGAAGCTAATCCCTCACAGGTGTTGAAGGACAGCGTGTGCACACGTGTGTGTGTGTGTGTGTGTGTGTGTGTTATATTGATTTTAATATGTAATTCCTGAAGATATAAGGCATCTGGGAGATTACTACCAAAATGAGGATTAGGATCAAGACATTTAAAGAGAAAAAAAAAAAAACTTATGCCTTTCCCTGATGAGGGAGTGTCATCTACCTAATCCTGTTATTCAAAGAGCAAGATACCTAAGATTCAGGATAGTAACTGTCCCCGTGTCCATCCCAGCTTTACTACCATTGCCCAGAGATTCTTAGGATCCGCTCAGATACTTCTCATGCCTCAGAATTAATCAGCTCCTCACCATTTTTTAACCTGATTTATTGGCAGTTAACAAGAAAGCATAACTGGCAAAAGTCAATTCAGTCTGTGATCCTTGATCAAAAAGTAGTTCTCAGGGTTATTCATAAAATGTAGTATTTCTGCAGTCATCAGCCCATGTGGAGGAAGACTTGGGACATACAATGGTGGGTACTGAATTCAGGTTTTTAGTTGACTCACAATGCATAGAGTTATTTGCATACATACTCTTTCCAAAGAGATAAGCCATTCTGTGTGGCAGGCTGTGACTTGGCCGAGATTTGTTTGATCTTTGTCCTGCCAGTCTTGAGTTCATGTCCCTGAGGACTGGTCTTCATTTCAGCTCACTTGAAATTGAGGTTTATTTCACCTCACAACTGGTGATCAATATACTGAATACGTACTCTTTACCAAGCCCATTTGGGGATGGAAAGGTCATGTACCACGGTTTGAGAGCACAAGCTCTATGGAACAAGACTTCAGTCTGACCTCTGCTCTTCACCAGTCATCTGACTTTGAAAATATTACTCAATCTCTTTAAACTTCAATTTCATCTATGAAGTTGGCCTAATAATAGTTTAATTCTGGGATTTGGGGAGGATTCAGTGAGATATTGTGGAGGGCACCAAGTTTCCTATATAGAAATGTGCTCCCAGGTGGACCTTGTGGTTCAGGGCTATAATCTCAGCACTCTGGGAAGTTGAGGCAGGAAGATCACAAGTTCAGGCCCAGACTAGGCAACTTTGTGAGACTGTGTCTTAAAATCAAAAATGGGTTGGGGGTGTAAGAAAAGAAATATGTTCAGGGAATAGTAGCTTATCTCTATGTGATAGTGGATTTTGACATGAGCAGTAGTTACAGAACGTTCATAAACAGATACACACTCCAGCAATACTTTGACCATAAGTGCAGTTTTACTGGCTGTGTCATGAAATACAGGCCATCCACAATTCAGTTTATAACAGAAATAACAGATGGTTAGAGTTCATGAACCTGAATGCTTGTCCCCCAAAACACTAGTTTATCATCAATGACTACTTAAGTACAACTACTCAGATTAAAAAAATTGTTCAATTTTTTGAGCAATATTGTGTGTCATACCTATGATTGGCATCCAGCTGTTGAGAAACTATTGTGGAAAAACACTGTCAGATATGAAATTGGCTACACGTAAAGAGCCTCTCAGTAGCTAAAGAAATTTGATACCCACAAAAGGTGTTATCAGTGGAAGTACAGAGACATCTCAAAGCAAATGTTGGCCAGGTCCAAGCCCCAAGCAAAAAGAAGAAACCTACTGTCTGAATATTTTGTCCCATATTTATATACTTACAAGCATCCAAATCCTCCAAAATTCCTTTTCCTGTTCATCAGGGAACTTTATATCTTGAATTTCACCTTTGTATTTGCTTTCATGAAGGGCAAGAATACTCTGATTTCCATGTGTTCCTAATATTAAATCATACTTTGCATTTATGTTTATGTATACTTGCATGTACTTCAACTTGTAAACACTGTGACCTTCCCTTCTTCCTTCCAGTGCCCTGCCCCTCACTGCCACACCCAGTGGACAAAAGATATATCTCACTGATTCAGTCTCCACCGCTACATAGAGTGCAGTGGGCAAGTGTTAAGATGGGACTTCTAGGGGCAGACTCTAAATTTAACAGAAGCAGGGACCCACTGCCATGGGGGTGGGGGTTGGGGGGGGAACATCAGTGGACCTTTCATGGCACTAGGATGACTCCCTCACAAACCCCTTGGTATCCACCTAGTATTTTGATAAGAGCAAATAAGACTGATAGGATCCATGTTCCTGAAACCTTCACAAGGGCCTTAAGTGGAGTATGTAAAATACATATTTACAAGGTGTGACCAAGTATACAGTGAATGTTCAGGAAGTCAGACACATTGCCATTAATTCCCCTGTAAGCACTTTCCCTGGCTTCATTTATTCCACTGTTCTGGCCACTTTGTGAAGCATTCTCGAAGTCCTCTTGAAATTTTTTGAAAAAAAACAATGACACACCTAAGTCTATATAACTAGCCAATACGTTATGTAATAACCAATCAGTACCTAACTTCCTGTCAGAAAGAGCTTGAGAAATAGATTTTTTTCTTCTTGAGATAGTGTCTTGCTTTGTAGTCCAGGCTGTTCCTGAACTTACTATATAGACCAGGCTGGCCTCAAATTCAAAGCAATCCTTCTGCCTCGCACTCCAGAGTACTGGGATTACAGGCCTGTGCTACCATGCCCGGTTTATGTGGCACTGGGAAATTGAACCCAGGGCCTTGCACTTGGCAGGCAAGTGCTCTAACTGCTGTACTATTCCTCCCACCCTCATTTTTCTCATTTTGCTTATACATGTATATATGTAAATAAATTGCCTTACTACTGGAATTTGTTAAGCTACACTGTAATGTTAAGCAATTGAGTATCAGAATAGGTAGGTATTCTCCAAAGCAGTTGTGCTGCTAGTTGTAATTACTAATGTGGCTATTATACTTGGAAGTATGGTTCAAGAAGATGTGTCTGATTATCAAGTTGACAAGGGGTGGATTGTGACCACTGAAGAGATTATTTCAATTTGAGGCAATGAGGAACCAAGCCTAGACTGGGAATTGAGAACCAGCCTGGATTAGAGTATGAGTACGATTTGTGGGCCAGCAAATGAGGGAAGAACACCCACCCAGTGGTGGGAGGTCCAACTGGGAACTTGAACTGTATAAAAGGAGAGAAGAAGAGGTTGTTACAACTTTTTCCTCTGGGAAAACTCTTGCCTTCACAAGCTGACTTGCTACATGACACAGATCTTCACCACAGATTTGCTCCAGTCTGGACTCACATGGATCTTCAATCTCTTGTTTTTGCTACTGTTCTTCAAATAACTGAGATCTGCAGTGGACTCTTACCACCTACCCTGTTGTCCCAGATGGGAGTTCTACTTTGCGGCTGAACAGCCTTTGGGCATTCCAGCTCTTGCGCAAGCAGGCCGCCATCTTGGTCTATCTTTATTCTCAGATTTTTAAGCCTTCCTTTCTGTTATAATTTCTGTAAATTCTGCCTTTTGAAAGAACCCAAAGTAATACAAAATGTAACATTTAATTTTTACCATTCAGTAAAGTTTTCATTTTGTATCAGAAACCATAGTTCCTTAAGTTTTAAAATGCTTTTCTGCCCATAAAACAGGGTATCATTAACAGAAGGTCTTAGTGCAGAACATTTATTTATTTTTCCATGAGACACTCAAAGTTTAGGTCAGTGGGAAATAAATTTAATCAAAGAATTGTACATTTTCTTCCCACATAGCCTACCTTGAATAAGGAAATGACATTGTGATTCATTCCACTACATGTAAAATATTACAAAATATTTACAGGAAAATATTAAAAATAACAAACACAAAAAGCAAGATGAAATAAACTGTTTTTTCAGAAATCTCTATTCCAGTGCCCACAGCACACAAGGAGAGAGTCAAAACAAGTGAGATTCCCCTGGTCACAAACTTCCAAAAAACCGGATGAGTGGTGGTGACAGGGAATGGACTTTAACCTGCTGCTTCCACAACCCATCTTCTGAGTAAATACCCTCTCCTATGTGCAACAAATTCCAAACAAGGCTACATTTTGGGATATCCCTTGAACTGAAATTAGAGAGTACCCTGATACTGGAAATAGCTCTTTCACCCAAGTTTTACATAAGCCTCCTCCTGCATGAACCACTGCTGTGAACAAAGCCCCTCTTGGCATTAGGAGCTGTCACAGCAGTCCTTCCATCTCTTTCATGAAAGCTTCATAAACATCATCCTTAGTTTGTACTGAGACAGGAACAGAAGGACCTGATTTGGGGGCTGCTTTGGCAAGAGGCACAGCAGAATCATCCTCTGACTTTCTCTGCGGAACAGCTGTGGCCCCTTTATTCTCACGACGTACCCTCAGTGCAGTGGGCACAAATCGAGTGATTTCTGCCTTGGGGTTGGTGATCTGCGGCTTGGCACTGATGGTCGCTGTGGCTTTCTTTTCGATGGTGGCTGCGCTTGTCTCATCCGCCTTGGGTCGCTGAATCAAGTTGGGTGGGGCACTTAACACCCCTGGGTTGGGCAAGGGAGCTGGTGGGAAAAGCCCAGGTGGGGCAGGTCCAAGTGGAGGCACCAGCGGTGGGCGCATCATGCCAGGGCGGGGTGGAGGGATACCTAAGTGAGGAAACAGCCAGGGTGAATACCAACGAAGGAAACCCAGCTACCAGGAAGGACGTTGATAATACTAGTCGACTCACCTTCATTCTCTATCCCTATACTTACTAGTTTTTTTTTTTTTTTTTTTTGAAATAAAGTCCTACTTTAAGATATAGAGTAAAATTACCAACTGGTTTCAAACAGTATTTCATAGCCCAAGACCCTATTCTGTATAGTGCAGATTTTACTAAGGAAGGCCAGGGACTCATCCCCATTATTTACTGCTCTCCATATCACTCCCACTGCAAAAATGGGTAACTTAACTGGCAGGAAGTGTTTTACCGTGGTCTTTAAATTGACATAAAATGAGAAAATATAATCTCATCCTGTCATTATTAGAGGGATATTCATGTACTACTGATGGTTCATGTTTTGGTTAGGATCTGGAGTGTCCCCCAAAAGTCTCATGTATTTTAATGTTATGGATTGTCTATGGAACCATGTGACGTTGGTGGACTGGGGTCTAGTCTGGAGGGGTGGATTACAGTTAAGTTAGGACTAAAGGCATGTGAGTTAAGATTAAAGGCATGAGAGTTAGGATTATCAGTGTGTAGTGGCCACACCTTCCACACCTGGATGCAGAAGGGACTAATTACTGGGTGGAGACCTGAAAGGATACATAAGCTGCATCCTGCCTTCCTTGAAGTTCAAAGACTAAGACCAGGACTAAAACTATGACTGGGACTTGGACTGGTCTCAACTAGTCTCAACTTGCCTTCCTGTTTGTAGTGTCCTGAGAAGCTGCCTCCACCTCTCTCTCTGCCATGTACTTCCATTGCTGCCAGCTGCCCCTGAATAGACTGTGACCTTCTGAAACTGTGAGCTAAAATAAGCCTTTCCCTTCCTAAATTTGCGGATGTCGGGTATTGAGTCACAGCAACGAAAAAGTAACTAAGACAGTTCAGATAATAATTATGTATCAAGAACTGCAGGTTTTAGTATTCTTTAAACATAAATTACCACATTTCATTAAATCTCAAATGCTTTCAGTTACTGAGACTCACAATTATTCTGTGAACCACTAAGAAAAAGTCTAAATTCAAACACCTAAAAACCTCCTGTGATTCCCCCTGCTAAACAGTACTGGAGACTGAACCAAGGACTTTCATTCCCAGTTACATTCTCAGCCCTTTTTTCAGTTTTTATTTAGAGACAAGATCTTGCTTGCTTGGGACAGGATTGATTTTTTAGCCTCCCAGAGTGGTGGGGTTACAAGCCCATACCACCACATTCGGCATTTATTTTAAACTTTAAGTTGGCACTTACACAGATACACAGATGCAGGTAACAGCTTTATAACTGCAACTATACTCCTAAAAGCAAAACTTAAACCAAGGAAGGTAGTCTTGAGTGTGAAGCACCAAACGTGACAGGCAGAAGCAAATATAAGTATTTACTAAAGAAGCTGACACCAATACAATACAGCCTACAGCAACCGAAAACTACCCCTGATCAACACACTGAGATAGGGCAATATTCATTACAGAAACTGAAAGCTTCACCTGGAGGAGCAGGGGGAGGTAGCCGTGGTGGGGGTCCTCGAGGAGGGGGGCCAGGAGGCAGACCTGGAGGAGGTCCTGGGGGAGGACCAGGGGGTCGGCCTGGAGGAGGTCCTGGAGGTAAAAGTCGTGGTAATGGCCCCCGGAGACCTGGCATTCCAGGGGGTCTCAGGAATGGAGGAGCCCCTGAGAAAGGAAAAGGACAACAGATACACATGAAGTACAACAGTGGTATAAAGGTAACTCAAATGTGGCTGGGCTTATGACTTTAACCTGCAAATAGACTTACTGAAATGTGTAAAAACAGAATTAATTCAATAAATATCCAAGCACCAGAAAAAGCATACTGGACGTGTTATGGACCCTTTGTCTCTCCTAGCACTGACAAAAACTGTATTTAATTATAGCTCTCCTGGACTAGAAACAGACACAGGAGAAGAAGTACATGATTCCAGTATAAATTGCAATGAAATATAAAGCAAGTTCCTTGCAACTCATTTAGATTTGTCCAAGGTGACTAAAGATGACACAAGATGGGAAATTTTGCTTTGCACCCACCAGAACAGATTAGCTCAAATGAAGACAATTTAACTGGCTGGAAGGACTAAAATTTTAAGTTCTCTCTGTTGCATCAAATTGTAAATGAAGTCTTTATACTTTTAAGATGTACACCTGATAAGCAGCCTGATCACCTGTTTCTATTAAGAGAACTAGAGTTGAGGTGCAAACAATGCTTTAGGAATGAACATGTTTCCTATTTCTTTCCATCTTCCTTGACATTTTAGAGAATTCATTAGAAAGACGTGATGCATATAGGCAGACAGCATCAATATAACGATGTACGTTTTTTGGAATTATGTCAGTCTAACATCAAAGTTACATATTTATTGCTTACCAGGAGGTGGGCCAGGGGGAAGGCCTGTCGGTGGGCCAGGAGGCCGTAAAGGTGGAGCAGGCGGAGGTCCAAGAGGAGGGGGTCCTGGCATGGGAGGTGCTTGTATCTGAGAAGGAGGAACAGACTGGGGTGGAGCCTGCTGTTGTGAAGCAGCGGCAGATGTGCCATCAGAGTGAGAATCCTCTTTATGCTGCTTTTGTGACTGCTTCTCTAATTCGGAATCATCAGATTCATCGTCATCTTCATCCTCTGAAAATTCTTCTACTTCCCGCCCTTCCTCAGGGATCTCCTGACCTGAAAGACAATTGTAAAGCAGGTACACAGTTGATTCATGTTTTACATCCTGAAAAAGAGCAATGACTGAGGACACGTGCTTGTTAAATGTACTCTTAAAATGTCTTCTTCAGTGCAGCCCATGAATGTGGAAGAATCGAGTTCTACAGCACTTGCACAGTACCTAGGCTTTGGGATGAGACAGACTGACAACTACGTGTCAGCTCAGGAGCTTTCTGTATAGCTGCATGTGGCCTACCTGATGGCTTCAAGCCTTAGTTTTTGTAAGACACAATTTTTTCTTATTTCAGTGCTGCTGAGATCCTAAGCACATGAGGAAATACTGAGAAGGGCCTCCCTACCCCTGCTCTGCCTTACCTGCCATTCGAAGCATCATGGCTTGGAGAGGGGTTAGCTCCTTCATGTTCTTCTTTTTCTTCCTTGACTTGCCAGGCATATCTGCAAATCGTACACTCAGACCTAAGGGGTGGGGAGGGGAGCGTGAAGGGAGAGTATATGGGTCAGTAAAATTATGCCAACCAGTATTAAATATATGCAAGTGATTTAGAATTTCAAAGTTTAAACATTATTATTTATATCTTTATGCTGATAAACTTGAGCATTCAGATAAAATAATAGACAATTTTCTAGAAAAACAGACATTAAAGATTCATGTCCTTAAAGGTAAGCAGCCACAGTGAGGCCTTAGTCTGATTCTCCAGTACCACATACTAGCTGGGCATGGTGGCGTACACGTGTTAATTCCAGCACTTAGGAGGCTGAGGCAGGAGGACTGTTGTTACTCTGAGGCTATCCTGGGCTACATAGCGAGTTCAGGATGGCCTGGACTATACAGTGAGACAAAAAAAGAAAATTCAGTCATACGTTAAGTTACAGAAATTTCCAAAAGAAGGGTACAGATAACCACAGAAGGCTATTTACCCTCAGGAAGTGAGCATAAGCCTGATACCAACACAAATGTGCCGGCCACACCAAATAGGAACAAACTGAATCCAACTACGTTTTAAAAGAAAATACATCCTCAGCAAGAATAGTTAGTTCCACAAATGAATGACGATTTAACACAGAGAAGGTAGCAGTGTTACTCACTACAATAAATAAATTAAGGAAAATCCCAACAGACACTTAAAAAGCGTAAGAAAAATAAACTAAAAAACTCAGTAAGACAAAAGAAAAATACCCTGGCAAACTAGAAACAAAGACATTTCTTAACCTCCCAAAGGCTATGCACTAGACACTGTTCGGCGTCATACCCAACTATGCAGTATCAAAAAGCATCCTTAGGTGGTAAACATTTAAGGAAGAACCATGTAGGCAGGCCTCTGGTTCGTGCATACTGTATTCTTGGCACTTAGAAGCAGAATGAGGAAAAGTAAGCAAGAGACCACAGTCTCAGAGATCAATGGAACTGACGCGGCTCCAACCGCTTCCTGTTTTCTCACACTAGCTTCCACCTAAAACTCTTCTATAATTTTCCAATACCAGTTCTCTCTTCCATTCTTTTTAACTGGGGATGTGTGGGATGTGTCTGTATGTCTGTATAATCATGATTTAAAAAAAAAAGAAGCCAAAGTGCAGGGCCTGGAGGTGCAAGCCTGTAATCCCCTCACTCTGGGGGGCTCAAGTTTGAGTTCAGATTGGGCAACTTGGCAAGGCCCATCTCAAAATAAGAAAAGACTAAAGATGTAGCTTAGTATGAAGGCCCCAGGCACAATCACCGGTACCTCCTCCCCTCCCCCAAAAGAGAGAAGTATTTATCATTGTAAATACTAATACTAGTATTATTCATACTAACACTACATATAAATATCGTGCTGTAGGCTACAAAAGTAATTCCAAAAGAAGCTCCAAAACTACTGAGATTTGACAAACTAGTATATATTCCACATTTCTGGGGATCTATTACAATGTTTAAAATTTTCTTGATAATACATAACAGACTGAATAAAATATGGTTTGTGATTCTACTTATAGATGTCCTCGAACTACTATGATCCCAGTTCATGTGAAGACTCCACAGGTACAGAAAACTCAAAGAGCAAATGAAGACATTTAAATAAGCTTACATAGAAAAACAAAAAGATTATTTTCCTTTCCTTCCTATAGTATATCCCCGACAGTACATTTACCCCAAAATGGTATTACACAAACTATATATGCTACTTCTTCACATACACTGGTTACTATGTGCCAAACACTTTCAAAATATTGAGTTATAAAGGTGCAGACAAAGTGCAGTATTTAAATTTGCACTTCTTCTCCTACTGGTATTTATAAAATCCTGTATTTAAGATGCCTTATTTGTCATAAAATATCATTTATGAAAACAGCAACAACAAAATAATGAGCTCAGAGTCCCTTCGGGACCCCGAGCTGTGCACTGCTATTTACTGACCAACGCCAGGGAGCGCTCCCTTGTCACACCGCACCTGACTTTTTCTCTTCAGTGTTGTCTCGCTCGCCATCATCTCGGTGCACAAATTCGTCGCCTTCACTCTCTCCATCTGACCGGTCAGTATCACTCTCATCAGAGCTGCCGTCATGCTTATCCTGATCCATGTCCTCAGGATAGCCATCCTCTTCGCTGCTGCTGAAAACATCGTCGTCGTGCGCCCGCTGAGCTGAGAAGGGGAGAGCAGAGAATAAGCAGCATGACTGGGATCTCCGCCACAGGATACCCAGAAATACAGAAAAGGATGCTTGGAACATAACTTACAGTATGACGCAATTGTCTCAATAAAGTTTGTGTGTAATTCCGGCTAAGCATATGGCTTAAAAAAAAATCAGGTAGTAATTTTAAATATTCTTTTTGTTAATATAAGATTTTTTTTAAAGGTTCAAATTTAAAAACATTCAATTTACCAACAGTTATGTGCACATACATGTACACATCACCAGTAACTATGTACAGTGATGTGCTTAGTCTGGTAGTGTCCAAACATTAAGCGATTGGGAATAAGCCAGTGACGCTGCTAAGAAAAGCCTAAGGTAGGCCAGCATGGTGACTCATGCAAATAATCCCAGGACTCTGGGTCTAGAAGGCAGAGGTGGAAGAGTATCAAGTTCAAAGCCAGCCTGGACAATTTACTGACTCAGTGAGACTTTGTCTCAAAAACCAGATGAGAAGGGAGTGAATGTAAAACACCATAAACACTTTACTTTCTGTACGTGATGGTTGACCTTGGGTCAATCTGAAGAGTTCTCCCTCTGTGTGTGCATCAGATGCACATAGTATCCTCATTCATTCCCTAAGTTCTGATAGTGACCAAAAACATGTTAAATATGGCCAACACGGGACTGGAGGAAATGGCACAACAGTCACAGTGCTTGCCTTGCAAGCACAAGGCCATGAGTATGATTCCCCAGCACCACATAAAGCTGGGTGTGGTGGCACATGCCTGTATTCCTAGCACTTGGGATGCTGAGACAGGTGATGGCCACAAGTTCAAGGCCAGCCTGGACTATGCCAGTGAGTTCAGAATCAGCCTGGGCTACAGAGCAAGATGATAGTAAACAGGTCCCAATAGGTGCCACTCCTTACCAAGATCAGGGCTATAGAGCGTCTCTTCATCCCGTCTACGAGGGGGAAGATCTAGAGCAAAGCCCACCTTACGGCCATACATCTGTAAGACTTGTGGAGGAGGTGGGCCAGGCGGAGGGCCGGGAGGTTTTCTGCCAGGGGGCAAACGTGGAACACCATGTCCAAGTAGAGGAAGGATAGAAACTGCTCGAGTTGGAGGTCTGTGAGGAAAATTTGATAGTAATCTGAGTGATCATCTAAGAAATTTCCAAGGGCTTTCTCATAAATTTAATCAACCGTCACACTGCTCACACTGGCACTCCAGAGCCACAGGTGCTCTGATCAGGACACTGCTCCCTTACCCATAGGCCGAGGTTTTCTTCAGGATGGAGGGTGGCTGGGCACCGGGAAGTGGGATGTCCTGGATCAGGATGTTGGAGGGAGCATGTGGCATATCTGGCAACGGGATGCTCTCTACTTCCACGTGCTGAGCATTCTGCAACAGACAGAAACTTTCAATAACATGACAAAAAAAAAAAAAAGTAATCCATAAACTCAACACCAAAAACTTCATGTCAACAGCTTCATCAAATGAACTTGCTTTCTCAGCAGCACTAAAAAAAAAATTTCAAAAAAGAACTTAAAGTCTGAAAGTCTCAAATAGCACTTCAGAAGCTGCCAAAGAACTAAAAAAATTCTTTAGTGCTTCCAAAGAATCAAAATCTAGCTTTCTCCTCTCCTTATTATTAGCTGATTCCTTCTGGGTGACTTTAAATAGCTGTTTAGAGAAGTTCAACTATTAAAAGTAGTAAAAGTAACCCTATTTATCATCCTGGACAATGACATATGCAAATTAACAAATAGCATATATTCAGCAGTATAACATTGGCTCTAAAATTAGTCTGCATTTGTTGAATTTCTGCCCTGTATTATCTGTATGCCACTTAAGTTTCTTATCTATAAAACGGCACTTGTAAGACTTACTGTACAAAAATCTACCATTTAGTTTTTACCTACTTTTAAAGTTTACAATATACAAATGCAATAATTTAGACAGATGGTATATTCTTCACATTCCTTTCCAATTAATCCTAATACCATTCTAAGTATCCACTGTTAACAAATTTTTTCTCTCCATCTATCAGATTAATTTCTCTCATGTAAACAAACAGGGTTAGATTTGCTGGTTCACATGGTAATAATGTTTAGTTTTTTAAGAAATTGCCATGAGGAAAAGGTTTAAAACAATTATCCCATTAACTTTTAAGAGCAAATCTGAGCACATTTTAGTTATCTTTCAAGAGGAATTTGATTACCTTGACAGCATCAAAATACTGACTAAGCTGAGCCCTCTTCTGTTCATACTCTACTTCTAGCTTTCTCAACTCCTTGTAAATATCTGGATTCTCTTTCTCATAAAGTCGCAGAATTCGTTCAAAGGTTTCACGCAGCTTTTTACGTTTGTCTTTCAGTACTTTCTCATTTAACTGTGGTTGTTGCACTGGGTTAAACTCTGTAAGAAAAGCACACAAGAGAATTATAAATAAAGGGCCATTTCATTTAGGTACTTGTAGACTACATAAAAAAACCTTTTCAGATAAAAAAAAAATTGAATCCAGACGTTATACTCTTTATACCACCAGCCTAAAATTGGACCCTTTTTTAGATGGCCATTAATTTTACTTTCATTTCCAAGAATGTCACCTAACTGGTTTTTACTTCACTGTAACAGAAATCAATTTATACTCCTTTCTACTGAAAACTTGATATAGTTCTCTGAGACAGACTGAGTTTATATTCTAAACTGGTTTTGCCATTCAATTTGAAATCTATATTTTACTTCAATTCTTTGCTCTTTAGCTTCCTCACCTGGAAAAGGGTGGCATATATTACTTTATAACAAAGCCTTAATGATAAAATGGGGTTGGGGGGTTATAAATAAATTATCCAGTGATGTGTGGTTTAGCAATTCCAACTATCACTTTTATAATGGACCTATGTTCCTTGTCAAGTTACCATACAATTCTTTTCTAACTGATCACATTTTAGGAGTTCATTTCAGGCCTTCTTTCCCTAAAGAGAGACTGGATTAGCACAAGACTACGAGTTTGGCCTCAAGATTGACTTGGAGATCAATTGGCACACAATCCAAACTGGCTTCAGGTATTTCTCTGACAATTTAACAGCAGATGTGGAAGAAAGAACTTGCATTTCCCCCATTTCTGGAGATGGTAAGCAAATCTAGAGCTCAATAGCCCTGTTGTCCAACCATCACTAATTCCACAAACATATACCACTTTCTTTCCAAAGGTTAGTTTCATCAGCATTATGTTGTCACTAACAGCAGGCTAGACAACCTCTCCTGACAAGGATGCCTGGGTTTCCCCACAAGGCCAGCATCACTTAGGGTTTGCTCAATTATGGGAGCCAATGATTACCTTTTCTTTTTTAAACTTCAGTTTGCTCAGAATTCTCTAACTTGGGCCCAGATAAACTATGTTATCTTTTGCCTTTTCTTTCTTGTAAAGAACAATGAGTTAAATTACCTTCTTCCTTAAATCCTATTCATGATTGATATTATTTATTCACATCTAGATGATACATCCATGTCCTTCAATTCCTACTACGATTAATGAAGAGTACTGGAGGTGTGAGCTTTAACTCTAGCGTTGACATTATATGACAGTGACTCTGAACAAGTACATTATCTTGCTGGTTCAAAAGCTCTTGTTCCATGATTAGTTTCTTGAACCTCAGTTACCATATCACCAAGGAATTTCCTGTATCTTTACACCTACTACTCCATTTTTGCACAAACCATAGAATCCATTTGGCCATCCCTGTAACGAAACTTGTAAAGATCCCTCAACAAAGGTGGTGTGTAGGAGAGAACTGGCAAAAAGCTGACAGCTGAAAAGCACATGGGAGTTAGCTAGACTTTTTCCCACGTTTGATGTTTCTATTTTTAAAAAGGACAAATAAATTCTGTATGTTCCAAATGAAGACAAAGCATATTTGAGGGGGGCACGAGTCACATCTGACCACTGTTTCACTCATCATCTGCTTGCCTCTGCGGACATCAGTCTACTACAACTGCTACAAAATCCAGACTTTCAGTAACTTTTTACCCATTTCATCCAGTTTCTCCATGTCCCGGATAATCTGTTTGGGATCTTTCATCTTTAAAACTGCAGCCCGTACCATCATACGTTGTTTTTTGTTCTAAGAAAAATAACAGAGCAGAATGTTAAAAAAGAAAAATACTGGATATCAGCTGGGCCTTAGTGTGTAGGCCTGTAATCCCAGCACTCTGGGCAGCTGAGGCAAGAGGACCACTAGTTCAAGCCCATCTTGGGCAACTCAGCAACCTACCAAGACCTTGTCTCAAACAATATAGAGATTGGGAATATAGCTCAAAGTAAAGGCCCTGTGTTTAATCTGCAGCATCAGAGAAAAATATGTAAGTAAATAAAAGAATAAAAAGAATATGGATATTCATGAGTTAATTCAATATATCTCAAGAATCTATTTAAACACAGTTTTGAATTTCTCCTTGGTTTCTGATCACATGTTTCAACCACCAGAAAGAGGTATGAACTTTTCTGCCTTCAAAAATATTTAGACTTTGGTCAAAAACATGTGCTCTTAGTAAGTACTTCTTTTAACTTCACGGACCCATCAATTTATTTCATTTTATTTTAGACTGGGTCTTGGGCCTAGGCTGGCCTCAGACTCAGCAATTCTCCAGGCTCAGCCTTCCCCTCCCAACTGCTGGGATTACAGGCATGTGCCACCATACCCAGCTTATGTGGTGCTGAGGAATAAACTCAAGAGCACTGGCCTTGCTATTCCTTGAGCCTACCAGTTAATGATATGCACTTCAAAGACAAAAAAAGTTTTGCAAGATTTGATGCTGAACAATAAATAACATAAAAATAAAAAAATTATCCTTTCTTACTGCATTACCTGGCTACAAACTAATCTGGAAGATGGGATATGGGATACACAAAGTTATGTAGCATCACAATTTATTTTCATTGGTTATTTCAGTAGCTTTTAAGAAGATGGTTGTTTTGATAAGGAGAAACAAGTAGTTCTTCTCATAGGTATTTTTTTTTAACTCACTAGGAAAGATAACCAAATAATGCCATCATAACCATTATGATTAAAGTTACTTCTACTTTTAATTAAAGTCAACTCTGCTTAGTAAATTCTGTTTTCTATATGAAGAATAAAACATCTTTTCCAGCAACTAATTAGAAAAATAATTTGAAATGTACTAATGCCAAGTAAGCAATGTGCCAAACAACACTTACGGTAACACCGGATTTTTTGAAAACATACCTTCTTCAATTCTCTTTTCCGGGCTTCCTTTCCTTAAAAGGGAGAGAGAGGGAGAGATAGATAACTTTCGACTCTTCAACAGGATCATTTTCTCCAATTTAATACAGATAGTTCTTTATTGTGTATGGTTATTTTAGGCACTGCAAAATATTCTGCAGTATCTCTGACTTCTTTCTTACCTACTAGATGACAATAGCATTCCTCTACTCATGGCAAATAAAAATATCAAGACATTTTAAAGTTTCTTAGACAGTAACTTAGGAAAAAAGATATCATAAAATACTAAAGACCACCTTGCAAGAAACTAATATATTCAAAACTCCCAACACAGAAAGCCTTAAAGCAATCCTTCTTTGCAGGTCAATTAAATCTGAAAAATGAGATATAGATACTGCTTTATTTACATGTTTAAAGTTTTAATCTTATGCCCATAAAATGTCAGTAATTTGTAAATCTTATTATTATCTCTGCTCAATTTGTAATAAAGCCAAAATAAAAAAGATTCCCTCATATTTGCAATTTTAGCACCCCTGTGTCATCTTTCCACATCAGGAGACACTTACGTGCTTGGTCTGTAGGGTTCATAAATTTTCCACTCTTGGTGGATGATGTGGATCTCCGTCCCATGTTGACAATCTGTATGGTTTACTTACTCGTTAAAAGATAAACAAATCTGTAAAGACAAAGAAATAGCATACTCTTCTATTTTTGTAAAATTTCTTACTTAGAAATCCATGGGAAGAAACATCTTTTTGATTATTAATTTTCCTTAGTTTTGACTGGTATCCGAGAAACATGGCCTCAACTTTCTGGACCATCCAAAATTAGAACTCTAGTATTCTTTAGAAAGGATATGAATTTGAAGGTTACTTTATTAATTTACCAATTTAATATTCTCATGAATCACAGAACATCAAATAGAAAAAGTTTTAACAATGACATAAATCATGAAGGATGTGACAGCAATCTGGCTGCAACACCTGTCACCCAACGATCGCCAGGGTTGATCTGGCTAATCTGGCTGGCTATATGGGCGTCCTTTTCTCCCTCACTGCTCCAGGAAGAGTCCTTCCCGAAGGTGCATACTCAGCACCAGGTCAAAGAGGATGACCTTCCTGGCTACAGGAGAATCATTCCTTTGTCAAGATATGCAGTAGCTGTGCTCCCCTGCTAGAACCTCCCAACAAGCTCTCAAGATCGATAAATATGAAAACCACTTATCAATCTTTTTCCCCCTGCATCTTCCCTTCATTTACATGTAGCCTGAACATTTAATAAAAAGGGAGTAGAAGAAATGGATTGAAGACCAAAACCAATACCTCCCCATCTGTCTGGTTTTTCTTTGCATGTATGCTGTACATTTCCGATACCTCTGAGACAGTAAAAACTCAATTATTCAAGTATACGTCAGATCTTGTTCTGATATAATCTGAGACTCTCAAAAGCTTAAAGTGTAATTGAAAGTGCAAATATTCAAAATCAGTACATTAACAAAATCCGCTCCCCCCCAAGTCCATGTTAAGATACTTTTCTTGATTTATATTTCTTAAGGTAACCGAAAGGCACAACTGTGTTTGATGGAAAATACTTTCACTCAAAACTTTATTACTATCACTTCTTCCTATTTTATTCCAAGGAAGGAAACTGAATTTTCTGAAATGTAGGTCTTTCCAATAATAAAGGCTGACAAATTTGCTTCCTTTTGAAAGTGGGCACTAGATCATAGAGTTGTACTGACAGATTCAATTATACAGTCAACCGCCTGCCCCTCTGGTGGTACTGATGACTGAATCCAAGGCCTGTGCAGTGAGTTGCATCCCCAGCCCTTTTTTTATTTAAATTTTGAGACAGGATCTCAGTAAATTCTTGTACTGACCAGGCTGAAATCCTGCCTCAGCCTCCTCCAGTGTTGGGGTTACAGTTGTACACCACCAAGCCCACCTAGGTTGAACATCTTCATCAGGTGTTCAATTGCTCTGATTTCTCCGTTTCATAGCTCTTGTGGTGATTATTACATTATTACATCATGTATATTCTAGAAAAATTGGAGGCAGAGACAGCAAAACGTAGTGAACCACAAACACACAAAAAAGTTCAACTACAAGAGTTTCTATCTTTGACTGCCTGTATTTCTTGTGTTTCCCTTTCTCAATTATGCTCAGGCTTATGGGTCTCTTTTCTCAAAACTAAAACGTAGAACACACATGAATTAAAGAGAATTTTTAACAGAAGAGTATGGAGACCTTAAGCCTATAAACTGATTTTGTCAAAAAAAAAAAAAAAAAAAAAAAGCACAAGCCATCGGGAAATCCAGCCTAAAGATTGTGGAGAACTCTAATTAGCCAACGAGAGGTTTCGATGGGAGAAGCTCCAGGTCCATCCGGGCAACCGCTGAAACCACAGCAACGGTTGACAAGACTCGAGGTATAAGACGTCAGACTTAAGGCACCGGTCAACGTGCCCAGGAGGCGGTGCTAACCGATCAGACGAAGACAGGTAAGTAACGCTGCCCAGGACGAACTTATCAGGAGAAGCCAACCAAGTATCGCTTACATTCCTCGACTAGGAAGACTTCGGCCCGGGACCGGGAGAGCTGGGTAAAGGGGCCTAGTGCCTCGCAGGCAATGGCGCGGGCCCCCGGGCAAGGGCCGAAGAGAGAGGCGTAGCAAAGCAATCCCCCACACTCACACTTCTGCTGGGCTCCCAGGTCTGAGAGAAGGCGGAGGGGACGACTCCAGGACTCTCACTTAGTAGAGGCCTTCACCTCTACCTCTCGGTCAGCCATCCAGCCACCGCCATCTTGAAACCTCGCGCCCCTCCGCAATAATTACGTCACTTCTGGTTCTTGAGCCGCTGATCTCCTAGCGTTGTTCATTCCTGGAACCATAGAGAGTACAAAGGAATTCCGGGACCAGCGTTACTTCCGCTCTTCTACACTATTCAATTGGTTGGTTTTAGCCAAGAGCCCGCCTCAATACGTGAGCTCGGTTTGATTGACACTTATTTTGTCCAATAGAATTAAGAAAGACGCCGTTATATGATTGGTTGATTTCGCGCCTCTGGGCGGGAGGTATTCTGATCTAATATCCGAAAGCTCCTTCTAACGGTACTTTTGGGATATGGAGAGGTGTTTTGCTCTCTATCGGGTTTGTGTTAGCTGCTGGATTTTTAATTTTCTTAAGCTTTAAGCGGGTGCAATCCTTTGAGTTTGTTTCGACACTTCTTGCCAGTGAGTTGAATGGGCTTTCTTGGTGCACCTGGGAGTTTAATGGTGGTTTATAAACATAAATTTTTGTAAACCTGAATAGCCGGTGTCCGTTTGAAAGCCTCAAATTGCTAATCTAAGAATTAGTCCTTTGAAGAGGAAATATGGGGATACGTAGGCAATTTGAAATTACGACTGATGAATTAATTTATACATATTGATGACCTTCCCGACTGGCTTTCTCCTGCCCCAGCCAAAAGTTCTTTATGATGTCATTACTGTACATAAGGGATTATTCACTTCTCTCTAGTCTTCGTCCTTCTCTCTCTATACCTTCCTTTCTTGAGGCTTTTTCCCCCATGAAGGTTTTTTTTTTTTTTTAAATTCTGTTCTTAAAGGACATCCTTTGTTCTGATTTTAATCCAAGCATCCTTCGTAGAAATTTAAACTAGATGTAGATGAATTCTTACTATCAATTATTAAGTATTTCAAAATATTGGTAGAGACTAATGTTAGACGAATATTTATGCCTTTAAAAGTATAAGATGAGACTACATTTGGGCGTGTAGTCTGAGCACTCTGGAAAGTTAAGCAGGAGAATCACCTTAAGTTCGAGAGCCCAGCTTGGGCAATTTAGAAACTTAGCTAGACTTTCCTTCCCGCCCAGCCAAAATGGGAGGAAGAGACGGAGGGAGAGAGGTGGAGGGGAGAGAAGGGAGACACACACACACACACACACACACACACACACACACACACACAGAGAGAGAGAGAGAGAGAGAGAGAGAGAGAGAGAGAGAAGGTGGAAGAGAGGAGACAGAGTTGCTCAGTGTGAAGAACTTAGTTTGGTTTAATCCCCAGTATTGGGTAAAAAATGAGATTGATGTAGAATGAGAATGATGTAGAGTTTAATTTGAGTCTTAGAGCAATAACAAAATTTTGCAAACCCAAGCATTTAAACTAGGTTGTAAATAAAGAAAAACTAAAATTTGAAGGTAAAATGAATTCTAATATTCAGCTAAATATACAAGCACTGATAGAAGAGAAAAAATGTCGAATGTTGGAAAATTAAGTCCCATTTAGCCAACTAGAATTTTCCATCTAGCTAATTGTAATCTGATAATTTAATAATGTTAAGGTATGTGTAATATTGTTTTCATTTTTTATACCCAGATATAGGAATTAATTATGATAAGGACATTCCTGCATCGACAATATAACAATTTTGGAAGTAGATCCTAAAAGAGTTTCAGTGAGAATTACTGATACTGGTTGGTGAAGAATTGGAAAACAAACACTTGGATCTGCAGAAAACAACGGAACCAGTAAGCTTCCATATGACTGGATTTCTAAAAAGTAGATAGTAAAATGGGTCACCTAATGCTATATGTAGTAGTGGCAACTGCCTCCTTTCTGCTCATATTGAAAATTAAATTCTTTTCTGTTTAGGAAAAATAAATTATTTGAATGACAGATCCTTAGAATAGCGAGTTCCACTTCTTGTATCCTAAATGCATTCTATGCATGCATAAATGATATTTACTTGTTTTCCATGTACCGAGGGATTCAATCACTGATGATATTTAGTCACGTCAATATTGATTGCAGTTATAGAAATATAACTTTTATCATTTTAGTTTTATGGTTTTTAATCCATCCAGATTACATTGTGTAGTTACTAAAAGTTCACAGATTTATTATCTACCTTTTCTATTGTGGTCAATTATCACAAACCATTTTCAGTCTTTCAGTTAAAAGAAAATTGTATTTAATCTAATAGTCTATTACATGGTAGTGTTCCTATTTCACTCAAAGACTCTGGGTTTATTTCAAGCTAGAAATTGCTGAACTGAGTGATATTTGAAGCTAGTGATTTCTGTATTGAATGTAAATTTTAAGAATTTTGGCTGGGATTTAGGAAAGGAAATAATCATTATGCCTGCTGCTTTATGATAGCATTTATCCAGTGTGAGAAAACATTCTGAGAAATAATGTTACCTTGCACCAACTGATCTAGGTGTTTATTGTTGATTTAGCACCAACCGATCCAGGAATTCATTGTTGATGCAAAACTCAAAAGTTATTTAGTTTTAGCATCTCCAGTTCTCTTTTCCAAATTGCCTCCTTTTCAATTTGTTTGCTTATGTCCATATTGGAAGCATGTAGAAAATGAACCTAATCAAAGAAGCAATCATTACTATTGGAAAAGAAGCAGAAAAACATTTCAGTGGCAATTACAATGGCTGTTCATTTCATTTGGTGTTTGACTGTGTTAGTGACTTCAGTAATGGCATGATGATATTTTTCTGAGGCTGACTTGAACTCCACCAGATGCTTCTCATAACTTTTGATGGCTGCTTGAAGCTGCGATTTCTCCACTGCTCCCAGGATGGCACGGAAGATCATATCTATGCCAAGGCCAAGAACAGCAACTCCAATACTACCAAGGAGAGACGCACCAATTTGAGCTAACACTGTGACCAACTTGCTAATTATGCCAGTTGTGACATTTGAGCCCACAAGTTTCACAGCCACTGCGCTGGCTGCTGATGTGGCTTCTCCCAGGATGACTGAAATGACCTTTTGTACTATGGCAATTTTCTCTGTTTCCCTTTCTTTAATATCCTGAAGTTTTCTGTAAAGGGTTGGCTCGAGTTTATCTTTTAGTGCTTCATCAACCTTCTGCAGTTCCTTTTGGATTTCTGTCATGGCTTGGATGATGATATCACAGTTTTCTTTGATGGTCCCATCTCTGTTCATTTCAATGGAGGCTAGCCTGCACCCCAGATGCACATTTAGAACCTCTATCAGTGTATTGGTGGCATGGAAGCTGTCAGACAAGCAGTCAAGGAGCTGCTGGTGAAGACGGTTTACTTCCTGCCGCCTCCTTGGGTTCTCTGGGTAGAGGAAGTCACTCTGAGCCATAGTTCAAGTATAATCTCTGAAAAATAAAAGAATGAATCCTCACTAAAACTCTTGAAAAATATCCGCTGTCTTTGTGAATCTGATCAGGAAACTCAGGTTTCTAATAGCAATTATTTTTTTATGAAAACTTGGACCAATGTACAAAAAATATGGTCAACAGAATACAACTCATTGGTACATAAGTTAGAGCATTAGACTTTGTGATGGTGGGATTCTAGAAAGGAAATATTCACATTTCATGTCTGGCTTTTAATAAATGTGAAGGGAAAATGGAATGCAATGAAAATAAAAATATTAATTTTTAAAGTTTTATTGTTAAAAGCAGGATTATTTAACAGCAAAATGAGCAGTGAATTCTGAACAGGCAATAAAAGAAGAAATAGTAGGTAATAAATTGATGGAAAAGACTGAGCCTTACCAGAAATCATGGAAATATGTGTTATATTTTTCAGTAACTTGTTCCTTGCTTTAAATCTCAGGCCTCAGCATTTTTAGTCTAGGATCTGGGCACCAATCCACAATTTTGTTCCAATAACAAGTTTGAGCTAGAGACATCTTGATGGGCTCAGAGAAATTTTTTCTTTTAATGAGTCAGGCCTTTTACCTTGTGCTATGTTTTGGATCTGGAACGTCCCCCCAAAGTCTGATATATTTGGATATAGTCGGGTAACTGTGGAACTGTGTGTGCTATTGAGATGTAGGGCCTGGCTAGAAGGGGTAGATACGTGGAATTAGATTTGGAGGGATTGTGTCAACTTGTTGAGATTGGGGGTATCAGGGACAGAGTTTTAAGGTATGTGTTGTTGACTTACGGAACAGGAAATGAGAGAGGAGAACCCACCTTGGATGTGGGGGCCTAAGTCAGGGTATAAACTGAGTAAAGAAAGGAAGAAGAAGTATTGTTATGGTTTCTCCCTGGGAACATTCCGGCCTTGCTGAGTCTCTAGGTATCAGCTCACGCCTGCTTCACTTGGCTTCTGCCTGCAATGCTCTGCAGCTCTCTGCCTTCTGCCCCGTGCTTCTGCCATTGCTGACTGTCCCTACATGGACTGTGTGAGTCCATCTGAAACTGTGAGCTAAATAAATCCTTCCTCCCTCAAGTCGTGGATGTTGGGTATTTTGTCCCAGCAACCAGTAAGTAACTAAGACACATTGCTAGCTTTGTATTTTCTTGAAGTAGGGAGTAGGAAAATTTTCTTATGCAAATCAAGATTCTGCAACCCTGCCATTTGCCTTCTTAGGTATGTATGAGCTCTAGTATAGGCTACTACTCAAAGGTCATTTCCATTCCCCAAATGGGATAAAGGCAAGAGGATTAAGAAGAGTTGAGGTTGGGGCTGAAGGTGATACCATTGAATTATGTTTGGTCAAGAAAGAAGTGGTGGAGAAAGCAATTATGCAGTAATTATTAACCGTTTTGTGAATTCAGCAGCATTTATTGAATAAAAAATCATAGAAAGCCAGTGTTTTAGAACAATTCTTGCCCTGGACTCAACGTAGTCACTCAGAATGAAGTTCCATGTCACCAAACTTAAACTGAGTTGTTATCTGCCCTTCCAAGAAATTGAGATAGTAGTTAGATTTCCCCAACAGGCCAGTTTTAATTGGTATGATTATCCAGTTCCCTCTGCTTTAATTCTTAGAAAAAAGCCAGCTAACCCACAGTTATTTTTCAGTTGTTCTACCTCCTTGTTCCTGCCCCATAAGTGAAATAGAAATGACTGGTCTGCTTTTTCGCTCTTTGTTTCTGCTTCCTATAGTGCTTTCCTATCTATTAAACCAACCTCTATTTAACCTCTTAAAACATATGTTCTATTTTTATGAAATATTGGCCTTGTTCTAGGTTTGCAAATAAAACCAATTAAAATCTTTAACTTTTCTGTAATTTGTGTTTTGGCACACTTCCATAAGCAGCATGTTACTATATTGGCAGTAGTGCAGTAGGCTCAATAAAGCATATGAAGAAGATAGTGCATCACGCCTGCTTCCTTGGGACTTCTCATCTGGGGAGAAAGTTAAGACATAGCTATAATGTCAAGTTGAAAGTAGTATGTCAGAGTTATAGATACTGTTGGTACTTGACTTGGGTTAATTCAAATTTTAAACATTCTGGCCACAGTGTTTGGTTACCGAGGGAAGGCTATTTGCACTCTTTCAAATTGATTCCCTTAAATATGTCCTTAATAATTAAGGGGAAGTTAGATATCACATGGAAAACCATAGTTGGCAATGTGCAGGGACCGACATTGTTCTCAACAATTTATTTCTGAATGCCATATTGATTACTCAGCAAAACAAGTGCCCTGCAATGGATTAAAATCACTCTTCGTAAGGTTCATGGTAGTTATTCAGGCAAGGTTTCAATTAATGTCTTACCAATGATACATAATACTGTGCCTGTGGAGAGTTGTGGGAGTGTGCTTGCCTCTACCTTATTACACTTTCAATGATGACTCAGGGACTTTTAAAGATTGTGGCATTAGCAGGCAGTTAGCTCAATGGTGTCTAACCCAGCTCTGATTAACTACACCTTTGCATGGCAAATTTGAACTTTTATATAATTTATCACATGATGATCCCTCCTTTTACTGATAAAATTCTATTTAGGGAGTGACCATCTACTTTAGTACAGAGTTTGTGATGTGATTTGAGTATTTCTTGTAGTGCTTCAGGAAACAGATGCAGGCTATGAAGCATTGCTGGCTAGCAGGTGGCACTGGTGGCCCCAGCGTCCTAGTTTGCTTGAGTCTTTGAAGCAGCTGCTTTTCCTTGTCCTACCTTTCTGGGCTCCAGGCAAGTTAAAAAAAAAACTTTTTTTTAAAGCACTTTGTTGCTCAAATAAAAGTTTGACTATTATCTCATGAAAATTACAGGGGAACAGAGAGGGCTGCTACCAGCAATTAGCACACCATAGGAGACTAGAAACAAAGATTAGCTGGATGTGCATGCTAAGTAGACTGAGCCTTGTCAGTTTTATGGAACTGAGAATTAAACATTCTCCATTAAAGAACACATAAGAAATGGTAGGAATATATTGAGACTAATTCTAAAAGTTAAGGTTTGTTTAGTGATGTTATATGGTTGATTTAGTTTTTCAGGAATGGAACCACATTACAAAATGAAAATGTGTTGATTTCAGATTTTCAAATCAAAATTTTGGGGCTACTTCTGTGAATATCAGTAGTGCATTGCCAAGTGCTACAGGAACCCAAAGAGAGATTAATATTAATGTGATTACAGGAAGCTTCATGGAAAACAAGTGCCAAACATGTGATTTGTGCTGTGATAGTATTGATAAAGTAATAATGTGGCTAAAACAAATATTTTCAAAATAGGGTCATTGTCACTAATACACAGATTTTTTGAAAAGGAAAAAATCACCCATAAGTCTATCATCTTAATTTTTTGCGATTCCTTTCTACAATGTGTTTATGTGCATAAAATTGTAATAACAGTAAAAATAAAATCCCTTGAGACACAAGAATCACAAATTGAAGCCCAGCTGTGCAACTTAGCAACTTTGTGAGATCTTGTCTCAAAATAAAAAATAAAAATGGGCTGGAGCTGTAGACACACAAAAGTTCTTTTTATGCTTATTTTATTACTTTGCTGTATTTCTAGTTTTATAAAAATGTTATTGGTTACATGAAAAATCCCATATATTCACCATAATCTAATAAATAATTAGGGAATTATTTCCCTACCACAATTAATGTTTTATGAGCACTTTGATATATTAATATATAGTTGATGAGTGCCTTCATTACCTGAATTACTTCCTGAAGAAAAATATCTAGACGAATTATATGATCAATGGGAATTTTTATTACTTTTGATATGTATTTTGAGTTGCATTCCAAAAGCTTTCATATTGATAACAAAAATAATTTTGTTACAGCAGGATACTGGGTGTCTTTCAAAGTCAAAGATAGTTCTGTTGGGCTGGGGGCATAGCTCAACAGTTAAAGCACTTGCCTAGCAAATGCAAGGTCCTGGGTTCGATTTCCCAGCATTGCACAAGCCGGGTGTGGTGGTGCATGCCAGCACTTGGGAGGTTGAGGCAGGTGTATTGTCATGTGTTCAAGGCCAGCCTGGCCTCCATAGTGAGTTCAGGAGCAGCCTGGACTACAGAGTGAGAACTTGCCAAAAAAAAGGAAGTCCTGTTGAAATATTGTCAGTTTGAGAGAACCTAAGGCCAAATTTCAGGAGGGGATGCCTTTACCTTTCTTGAAATACACACTGAAAATGTTCAAGATGAAATGTAGTCTCTGAGATTTGTTTCCAAATAATCTGAAAAAGGACAATGAGAGAGGATTAGAAAGAAAATTAAAATTAGCCTTGTTTTGATAATTTTTTAAACTAAGCTATAAGTACATGGGAATTTGGTATGTCATTTGCCTCTGCTTTTGTATAGATTTGAATTTTTCATAATAACATTTAAAGAAAAATAAACAAACCGCAGCTCCAGGGCCCTGCTGTGTAGTCATAGTGCTCTCTCGGGCTTTTTGTGCCCGGACCCTGCTGTCCTGTCTCTCGCTGTCTTGGAAGGTTTGCTTATCTGAGAGGGTAGATAGAAATTGGGTGTAGTCAAAGTCGAAAGCTTACAGGGAAAAAATAACACCTGCCATCTAGTTCTGGCCTTATTCAATCCAAACCCAAACTATAGACTTAAAAAAAAAGATCAATTGTAATGTGATTCTGATTTAAATTCTATTGAGCAATATTTCTGAGTAGAAAGCAGTAATCGTCCTGACCAGGATGCTGAATACCAAGGTCACTCATCAACATTCATTAGATGTTCACTGTGAAGGCTCTCTTATTTGTCTTGGAGCATTTGGGGAAAAAAAAGAATATTTCTTACCCTTAAGAAAATACAGCCTGTTTGGTAATACACAGCAAATACTAGGTACACTTCAATATGACTTAATTCATGGAAGAAGATAAACACTATACAAAAACTAGCATAGAGAGCCCACCTTCATTCTTTCACACATTCTGAGTGCCTCTATTAAGATTTTATTTAAAAAAAGATCAATTTTATTTAGGAAAATTTAGACACACATTTTAAATTATAAAAGATATCTTGCCAGCCACGTGACAGGCATAATCAAGATGTCACGGGGCAACCCACGTTTCCAGGTCCCCTTTCTGACTAGCAGAAGCTTTACCCTATCCTTCTTTCCCCTTTTGTGAGTTTCCCAGTAAAACCTTTTCTTCACAAACTGGAATAAAAAGATGTCATAAGGCATGAGGTTCCCTCACATTTCCTGCAGTCATCCCTCCTCCCGGCCTTAGCTTCAGGCACCCACCGATCTGACTTCTGTCTCTCTAGACCCTTATAGTAAGTAAAGCAGACTTGACAGTCTGTGCGTGGCTATTCCCACTCTGCATGCGTATTTCAGATTTATCTGTAACAGCAGTTCAATTCCTTCGTGTATATCAGCAGTGTGTTCCTTTTTATTGTAGTCTAGGATTTTATTGGAATGTTTTTCTAATATTGATTGAAAAGTTTTTGCATCTTTTGTCCTCAAGCCGCTTCCCCATAATTACTTTTATTGGGATCAGTTTGTGATACATAACAATTGCATTCATCTCCGGGCATTGACACATACACGTCACACGTCTTGTCATTCTTACTTTCCCCTTTCCTCCCTTCCTTCCCATCTCCCCCATTCCTACATCGTTAGTAACATGGACAGAAATATTACCATCCATATAAGCAACTCCCATTCACACAGGTGCCATTTCGTCCTTCATCTAAACTGATGTTTCCATTGCTTCTTACTCTGTGACTTAGTCTTAGTAGTTGTGTATCTCTGCCTGGGAGCCAGCTGTTTATAGGCTGAAAATGTGAGCCAATTAAACCTCTCCTTTAAATTGTGGGTGGCTGGTACTGTGTTTAGCAATGGAAAACCTGACAAATGCCCTAGGCATGTAAGTCCAGGAAAGTCTTTCCTGATAATCTCAGAGAAATAATCGCTAAAAAATAGCATGCCATTTCCTTACAACAAAGCTGCTCCTTTATATTTTATTTAATGGCTAGGATTCAAGACGGACATGTTAATGTTGTTAATCAGATTATTATATCAACACCAGTAGAAATATCCGTATTCCTTACCTTGCTGTGTTCCTGAGTTTGTTGTCCCAGCAGTTGTTTAGGAGTATTGTTGGAGTGCTTTTTCATGGGTTTATCTGGATGTTTCTGATGGAATGTGATGACTTATAGGCTTTTCTGGTCTCTGCTGGGTCCTTCTGCCTGTCTAGTTTATAGGCTACATATGCATGGCTTGGTCCTGAGAATTCTATTTTGTGTGTTAGCATAAGCTTAATACATGCCAACTGATATAATTTGAAAAGCCAATAAAATGATAAAACCCATTGTTGATGGGTGCCTATCAGCTGAACCAATTCAATTCAGTAGAAAAGATGGCTTTTAGTTTCAGCTGTGGGATTTTGGAGTTCTATCTTGTCAGCTATTCCTTTAGCTTCTGTGGCATCTGTGTCTTTATCTGCTGCTGGTTGCTTTATGTTCTCAAGAGATATAAATCCAGATATCATCCTTTTTTTACTTTTTAATAAAAAGATTTCTGCCTTTTCTCATGCTAGAATTTCTGCTCTTTTGATCTTGGTGAATTGTCTTGACAACACAAAAGCTTCAAAGACCAACTTGATTCCTTCCCATAAAAGCTTAAATAATAGTCTTTCATGCTTCTTCCTCTCATTTGGTCCTAATCTCTATTGATTTCTCTACAGAAAAGACACCTTCTTAAACATAGGATGATCGCTGAGCCCTACTATAACAGTAGAAAGATCTCAGGTTCCAGATAGTGCTGGTTTCTGTACCAGATGTGTCTTTTACAAAGTGTGACCTTTAATCAAGGTATGTTGACTTCATTGGGTTAAGCAATGCCTTACAGACAAACCAGTAAAGCAGGGCAGGCTGTGGGCGCATGACCCTGGGGACATTCTATTCTGATCCTTCACCTGCTCCTGCTTTCACTCTCCTCTTGCTCAGTTTCCCAGAAGCTGTGAGCTGGCAGCTTTGCTCCTCCACATCCTTCCCGCTGTGGTACCTCTGCCCTGGAGCCAGCTGTTTACAGGCTGAAAATGTGAGCCAGTTAAACCTCTCCTCTAAATTGTGGGTGCCTAATATGTGCTTAGCGATGGAAAGCTGACACATGCACTAGGCATGTAACTCTGGAAAAGTCATTTAATCCCTCTCAGTTTTTGTACATTGGTGTGTGTATTAGTTCATAACCTGTGGATTATCATAATGGTTAAATCAATAATGCATTATGCATTTGATGTAGTGGCTGGTATGTGGCAAAAACTTATTACCCTCTACTCTGTTTTGAAGTTCACCCCTTCCTTTCCTGAAAAGCATTATATAAAAACTATAAATTTCATGACTCCTTGCCATGAACATCTTGCACAGTTTAGTTGAAATTGTTTTTAAAAATCACAATTACTAATGAATATTGCATGAAAACCTAATCAAATTTAAAAGCAACTGTCTTTTACCCACACGGTCTTAGTTTCTTTTATCTCTCCTCATCACTGTCAGATGTCCCAGTTGGGTAGTATACATGCATTGTCTTTACTTCATCTTTTTCTTTTGTTTTTCAATATTTGTAACCCTGTACATAATCCAACTCTCACAAAATTGCTCCCTAAGAGCAACAACAGCATTGTGACGATAAGTACGGTAAATGCTGTACGGTGTTTGGCTTCTTTATAACATTTGAGATTGTTGGCCTCTCGGAGGCATCTGCTTGTGTTGGTTTTCGGTGTGTTCAGGTGTGGACTCTTCCTCCGTCTTATGCTCCACACATCACTAGTATTATCACTGCCGTGATTACTGTAGTTCTGTAGCTTTCGTCATTTTCTATTGGCTGTACAGATCAACGGATTTCATTTCGGCAGACTTAAAAATACACATAATGTACTTTAATCATTTTTACTCCCTATCCCCATTCTTCAGTTTCACTGTGTTGGGGAGTTTCCCTGCATATAATGGAGTTTGCTCATATCCATCTCTCCACCACCTGCCCTTACAGTCTCTCCCTCTTGCCCCCTCCTCTTGTCCAGTAGTCGTCTCTCTCGTACTTGTCACCTGCTTCAGATTCCACACATCAGGGAGAACAAGTGATGTTTGTCTCTCAGAGTCTGGCTCATCGATTGAAATCCCATCAGTGTCGCTGCCTCTGTATGACTTGCAGGCGTCTCCTCTCCTGGTGTTTTGGCTACAGCACAGGGCTTTAGCTCTTCCCCTTGTTGAGTACTTCATGCAACTGGTTCTCATCTCAGAGCAAAGCCAGGAAGGACGGAAATAAGCTACCGTCTCTACCACCATCCTTGGGCCACAGTTTCTTCTGGCCATAGAAGAGAGGGAGGAAGGAAAAAAGGCTAGACTCTCCCAGGAGCCATGTCATCAGTGCAGGCTGGCAGGGGTAAGGGAAGGGGGAACTGTACCATTGTGTTACTCTAGAAGCCAAAAGACTTGCCTCTTATTGTATTGGTGATATGCAAGTAGGAGGGGTGGAGAGGTTGTTTTGGGGGCGATGCCACTGCTGCTTCTCTGTTTCTAGCACTTACAAATTGAAAGGAGTTAGGGCTGCCTCTGCTTATGGGAGGGGGAGGAGGTGGCCGGAGACTGCCATTTTGCTATAGGTACTTGAGTCAAAAGCCCTTCAGATGCTCCTGATCTCCTGCGGCCCTGCGTGGGAGCTGCCTGCACGCTTGTTCTGTGCTTTCATTCTCTTCCTGGTTGCCACGATCGGTTTTCATTACGATTTTGGTTTGCTTTCCAGGGCTTCTTTGTTGGAGAAATGTCTTCAGAGCCAGAAGAGGTGAAAGAGAGATTGCTTCAAGCCGCCAAAACGTTCTTCTTTCATGTAAAGGATCTTGTTTTCTTCATAAATAAATTTACCGACTTGTTTAACTATAATATGAACACTCAGATCCTCTCGATGACTATGAAGGAAGATAGTAACATTAAGGACTTATTTGAGCAATTGCTGAACAATTTTAAGGAGATGAAATCTGTAGTGGATGCAAAGCGCAGCGAAACGCCAGTGGAGCCTTTCTGTTGCAAGGTCGCAACCGCTGTGCGCCGTGCGGTTGAGAAGTGTGCCAAGGCGGAGCTCCCTCACTCGGCTAAGGAACTGCTCCAGAATATCGAGACCCCTGTCATTGTCTCCATGCTGGAAAGTAGTAACCTCCTTGGGAGTTTGGAATCTTTACTGTCTCTCTTGATGACATTCTCCATCACAAATCTTCAGTTAAGTGACTTCTATAGAGAGGACACCAAAGAGCAATCAGAGGCTACCACATCTGACAAAGTCACAACTCCACGTCTTTCCAAAACTACTAAAATGGACACGTTGAAGAAGTTGCTGGCTATACTAAAAATTGAGAATGACAGCAATCCTATTGCGTCAACCGCAGATCGGCTGGAACACATGGTCAAGGCTGTTGCACCAGTTTTACAGACCCTTCAGAACACCATAAAGACTGTGGAAGCTGGTATTTCCCCATCTAAGAAAGTCAGTGACAAGTAGGGGTACTATAGAGGATGTGCTCAATTTTGCGAGAAAGTCAAGTTCTGTGACTTTTCAAGGAACTTTATAAGATTCATTGGTACCAAACATGTTAAAACAACAAGTGCAGAGAACAGTCACTTGGCACATCATTTACCTACATGCATCCTTATTAAAATAAAAAGGAATAATCAAAGAAACCTTGTTTGAAATAGCAATCATTAGGAGAACTATATTGTTAAAAAATTAAGGTAGTATTACAGTTGAGGTTATTTCTAAATGTCAATATGTGTTTCATCTTAATGCCTACTTAAAACAACTAAGCTGATTTCTGTTCTTAGCAAGCCTATTTCTTGTTACTACCATGTTAAGTCCCAGTATGGGTCAGTATTGTCATTAGATTATTTAGCAGAAATGACTCTCTAGGCCTGGAGAACATAATATAACCTATATTTGTCACTCACATCAATTGTTACGGAATTTAGCACCTTCACTGTCACAAAGCATCCTAAATATCCTAGATATGATTCATCCAGAACTACCCAAGACAATGCCTGATGCACTTGCTTTAATGTCATGCCTGGTCTTTTTCCTCTAAGGTCATGAGCACAGTGTGGCCTAACTGCACGAGGTGTAAGCAGAGAGGAAGGGGTTAATTGTCACAAAGTAAAACAAGAGAAAACAAAACAAAAAAGCTCTACATGTTTATTATGAAAGAGAGAAAAAAGAAAAGCAGCAAGTCTTATACTACTTACATTTTCCCCCACTTCTCAGTTGCCAGTGTTTGCTATCTCTTGGTATCTCTGAAAGCACTAGTTCAATTAGCGTTCAGTTCTACCAAATAAAGAACCGGATGATTCAGGGTAAGTTAATTGGATTCAGATCCTTAGACAGCTCAGTGCAAGAATTCCTGTTTTCCCAAGAAATTAGATTGTACTATATCTTCCTTCCTTCCTTCCTTCCTTCCTTCCTTCCTTCCTTCCTTCCTTCCTTCCTTTTTCTTTTTTTTTCCATATAAGAAGAGTAAATAGGGACCCTGAGTTCAGGGAGGCTTATTAAAGAGAACATCATGGGAGGCAGAGGCAAGCTTGAGCCCAGTGCAGGCAATTTAGCAACTTGGCAAGATCCTGTCTGAAAGATAAAACTGAAAAATGGGCTGGAAGTCTAGCTCAGTGTGAAGGCCTTAGTTTCTGTCTTCAGTACCACAAAAACTCAGTATTATATGATAAAAATAACATAATAAATGGATCCAGAGTATTTTTGCACACACAAAAAAGAAAGCTCTGCTGCTTGTATTTAATAAAATTCCCGTCAGAGCTAATCATGGGGTCTCTTCTAACAATTCATGGGACTTTCCAGTCAAGTGTCCTTTCTGTCTTCAGAGGGTAGCTCAGCCTGACAAAGAAGCAGAAATTATCATGAACTTTTCTGAACTTTTAATGTCATGTGACTCAAAAAATGCATTTATATGGCATGGAAAACATCCAAATTGTTGGATGACTTTTTCTAGCACAGCATTTTATGCTGCCTTCCTAGTAAGGGTTCAGTGCATAGCTGCCCCGAGCATTTTCTGTGAGGCAGCCACAAACCTGCCAAAGAACTGTACACTGGTTTATAGAAATCATCTGTGGGGAATTTGTGCATGCTTTCTTGCCTGTAGAGGCCAGTGCAGCTAGCCAACAGGGGTGCACTTGGTCCCATTACCCTAGAAATCCCAACTTAAAGGACGATGATGTGTAGAATCCTGAACTCCCTGACAGGTGAATTTTAGGTCACTGATTACCCACTCAGTTTCCTTGATCATGATGCAGGCTTTTCAGGAAGTCCTCTGGGAGAGAGATGAACTCATGTCCACTTTTGCTGATGCTTATCTGAATACTGTCCAAGGCAAAAAGAGGCACATACTGTCAGGACTCAAAGTGAAGGGCTGGATCTGCCTCCTTTTACCCCATTTTTTGGGTCTTTGGAGATCAGGTAGAATATTTTCCTTCGTCTCCAATTGTGTACTACCTGAGGGAAGAACTGAAGAATGTTTCTGGGTTTGAAATTTGATAATTTATAATTTGCATCTCATGGTCTGTGCATATTGAGATCCTGTATATTTGCTGATTGCCTTGCAGTGTTTTTCTCTGATATATATTCTCTACTTTACCTCCACATACATCCATGTTTTCCTAATGTATGTTCTTAAATTTTCTATGAAGAGTTAAATTTTCTTTCCAGTCCTCTATAGACTATCATCTATTTAAATTTTAAACTTCTTGATATCTTAGCAACATGCATGTTATACCCTTTACTGACAGTGAATGAGATTTCACTTATCTCTTTCAATTAACTTTTCCTTTTATTTCTCAGATTTCTGTGTCTCTTCTCATCTGAGATCATACCACTTTGATCTTGAATTGCTGATAAAAAAAATCTCTGAAGAAGATTCCTACTTTGGTTAGGTCTCTGGGGCTCAAAGCTTTTCTATTTGATGAAAAATTTATCTTTTTATTTCTAACTCAATCTTCAATTTGTTCCTGTAGAAAAACTAAATTAAAAAAGGAAATCTATATTAATCAAAAATCCTTAATACTTGAGATAAAAAATCAAATTCTAATGATGTTAATAAATGCAACTTATTGATTCATATAATTAAGAAGCTTAGGATGTTCGGTTTCAAGTCTAGTTGGATCCAGAAGTGCATACTCTGTCATTGTCAGTTTGTTTTCATTTCTTAGGTCTTTCTTTGTTGTGTTAGCTTCTTCCTCAGGGAGGCCGGATTTCTTTCTTTCTTTCTTTCTTTCTTTCTTTCTTTCTTTCTCTTTTTCTTTTTTTTGGTGGCAAGAAAGCTGTTAGCTTCTATAAGCTCATACCCTGCTTTTGTTAATGTCCACTTAAAAGAGAGGTTACTATTTTACTTTTTCAAATAATTGTAAGAAAGCTCCCTAGACTATCCTTGGGTCTGAGGGGATCTCAAAGACCATCATTGGGTCATTTTCCTTTCGAGCATGAATCTCTAAGTACATAAGGCAGAAGCATATTAACTGGCTCAGGAGTAAGTTATAGGCCTCCTCATAGATAATGTGAGCAGTCAGTTTCACATTAAATGCTAGCTCCATTGAGTGACTGCCCAAGGGTACTCAGGGTACCCCAGTAGTCAATGGAGTGCAGAGAAGGCAGAACCGAATATACCAAAAAGAGGGCTTCTAGTTTCAACCATATTATGAGCTGATCATCCTTTCGCATAAATACCTATGTCTATTAAAAAAAAGGAGTGAAACTTTATGGAGATGGATGGGGATCTGGGGAAGCAAGGAGGGAAGAGAGGGAGTCAATGTGCTCAAGATGCAATCGGTCCCACTTCCCTAAGATCACTAGGCTCATGTGTCACAAACATGTACTGATAACGAATAATAAAGAGGAAAACTCCAGGGTGTGAAATTAAATACTTTTTTTTTCAGCTAGAGGATCCTTTTACACTCTGTTCTTAGATGAGATGGCAACACAGTTTTAGTTTCCTTGGTATTGCTGGAACACAATACCGACACTCAGAACTTAAGGGAAAAGGGGTGTATGTTAGCTCACAGTTTCAGTCCATTCATAGGCGGCTGGCAACGGCAGGAAGGTTCTGGTGGAGAAGAGCTGCTCACAGTGTTGCAAGAGGCGGGAGTCAGGCAGCAAGAAGAAGATGGGACAAGAGTGTGTGTCCTTCTAGGCCCCCTGCCCTGTCGATCCCCACACCTTACAGGCCCCACCTCCCAACAGAGCTTGAAACCCACTGATAATCCCCCCCATCCAAATACATGAGGCCTGCAGTGGACATTCCAGATCCAAACTGTAGCAAACAATGACCCACAAGGGCAGGGAAGCAGTAATTACAGGTGTAGGGAAGCACTTCTTAGTAGAAGCTGAAAACAAAACAAAACAAAACAGAAATTAGGCATGGTTATGGTAACGGATTCTTTAAAACAAGAAATTCATTGCTTCTTTGGTTTACTAATTTAACATAAAAATTCCTTGTCAAAATATTTGAAGTTAGCTACAGTTTTAAAAAATATTCTGTTAGATTTTTCTAACTGGAAGGATTCAGGTCGTTTACTTTGTAAGCGGTGAAGCAGGTGCCCGGAGGTGAAGGCTTTGCTTCAGGTCGCACAGCTCGCTGGTGGGAGAGGTCTGATTTTCCTCCTGCACCTCGTCAGCTTCAGTGCCATCTAAATTGCCATCATGTCATATGCGCCACCAGCATGAAAACTAACAGGGAAGTGCTTAATCTGTGCTCCGGTGTGTTTTGACATGTTATTATATTCACTTCTCACAATAAACCCATAAGGCATTTATTTTCATTATCTTCCCTTTTCAGTGAATAAAACTGTGGCACAGATGTGAAGGACCTTCCCAAATATTACACATCTAATAAATAGGGTAGGCGGCATTCCATATCAGACAGTCCAACTCAACTCTATTATTAACTACTGTGTTCTCTATCCACGTATATCATGTTCATTCACAGAATTTTTATTACAAATTATGGGAGAAAATCTCATAGTAACAAAATACTGGACGCAGCTATATGCCCATCAAACAAGGGAGTGGCTAAAGGAAATGTGGCATGTATACACTATGGAGCACTACTTTGTCATAAAAAGGATAAATTTGTAGGAAAATGGACATAGCTTGAGACCATACTGCTAAGTGAAATAAAACATACAGCAGACACTGAAGATTAAACATTATACGGTTCCTCTTATATGAGAAACCTAACATAAAAATGATACAAAGAAAAGAATAGAAGAGAGATGCTAGGAAACAGGGAGGTAGACTTCATGATGATAGGGAGGGGATTTGGGAATGAGGGGAGCAAAAAGGGTAGGGAGGGAAGATGAAAGTAAAATTGTACAGTATGTACCACTTCCCCAAGATGCATGTACTTATATATCACAAACACGTGCCAGCAAAGATAGTGTTAGGGGAAAACCCAAGGTGTGCAAGAAGTGTTCATATGGTTTTGCTGGAAGGGTGTGCATGTGTGCGTGTGTGCATGTGTGTATTGATTACACTTATACAACTTTTGGAAGATGTTTAGAAAGGCAGATACACTAACCTCTACACCACCAAAGCAACTGCTGGAGGATGTTTAGGAAAGGTTATGTAGCCAGTTAGATGTGGCTGATGGAAACAAAACGAAAAAATGAAGTTGTGGCTAGGTATAAATACTGATTGGGAATACAATGGAATGGAAAATATAGATGGAAGATGGAAGCCTCTAAAAACAGTCCTAATAAAGATTGGAGTCTCCTTTTGTACTGATTTTCACAGGCCATTCAGTGTAGAAAATGTGTCTGGGGTAGGAAGAGAGTCAACTCTAACTGCCTCACTCTTTGCAAGGTGCCCAGTTGAGGGAGAAATAGATTTCTGCTTTTTTCATACGATATGTATTATCTACTGATAGTGGGACACTAATCCTGGGACACTAATCTGCTGCTTTTTTCCCTTTCTCTTTGGCCTTTTCTTAAACTCATTTGCTTATTTCTCATTCTGATCTTTTAAATAGGAGTGTGCCAAAGTTTAGCCCATGAATGTATTTTTAGCTATACAGTTCTGTGGAGAGCTCATCCCAGCCTCCTGGCTTTAAATACCACCTGTGTCCCACTGACTGATAATTTGTACCTCCTAAATCCAACCTATAAAACAAATCAGCCTGGTATTCTTGTTGGAGCACACGGGAATGGCCCCACTCCTGTCATTTGTAAATACTTCACCCTCCATCTACACATCTGTACAGTGACGTAAACAACCTACTGTAAGCGTCACCTGTAAGTGGTAATGGTGGCACATTGTTCAAGAGGTGACCAGACAGAGGCAGAAAGGAGGGAGGAGGGATTAGGATGTGACGTTGTGATAAACTTGGCCCTGAGTAATGACGTTGTAATGAACGTGGCCCTGAGCCAATGCTTTAGACCTTCCCAGGAAGACTGTGAATCCCGCCAATGGGAAACTGCAGGGGGAGGGCCTTGCGAGTTAGGAAATAGGTCCCCCCGACCATGCTTGCTGGTCTTTTCTCCACTTGCACGTGGGAAGGACACCCTTTTGCAAAAGGAAATTAAAGCCTCATACCCTGTCGTCCATGCCTCCCAAGTCCATCCTTTGTTTGGACAGGAAGATTGCTATGCGCCGTTTCTAACACTACTGTATAAGGTGGTCGCACAAACAAAACATAATGTGTGAAAGCGTTGTGCAAAACAAACTTCTGTACAGATATCACTTTATTTGTGTGTGTGTGACAAGCTAATTTGGTCATTTCTGGTTTCAGCTAGAGTCTCAGAGAAATACAGAATTATTATCATTTATTTTATGAATTATTTCAGACCGTTGGGAAGTAAATAGTCAAACTCTTGAAAAATAGCAAGAAAGGTAAACCTGACATGTAGTGTGTACTATTGTTTGAGGCAAAGACTATCTTTAGCCTCAGTCCAACTACTGAAAACACTGAGCATTCAAAAAGCGGCAAGTGTTATTCCTTGTCTCTCGCTTTGTTTCTGTTCTTATTGCCAATCTCACGTCTGTACCATTACATTTTCATCCTTCTTGTGTGTGCAGGGTGCTTTCCTAGCGTTTCTTGGTTATGGTTGAGAGGGTCTTTGGGGGTGGGGGCTGTCACAGCATTCCCACAAGTCAAGCGTGCTTCCATTTTACACATGAAGAAACAGTCTTAGAGGTTAAGTTATTTGCACAACAAGGCCCGGTAGCTACTGACATATGCCTGTGTCTGTCTGAATCCAAATCCCCTTCCTTCCTTCTTTCCATCCTTCCTTCCTTCCTTCCTTCCTTCCTTCCTTCCTTCCTTCCTTCCTTTTTCCCTCCCTCCTTCCCTTCTTCCTTTCTCTCTCTCTCTTTCTCTCTCTCTCTTTCGATTTTTGCCATATTCACAGGACAAACTAATTTTAGATAATTGAAGCCCGAAGTAAAAAACCAGGAAAGAAACGGGAAGTCAACCAAACAATTGCAACAGTTAGTAGTAGCTAAAAAGTTCTGAGTACTTACATGTGTAAGATGCTGTTCTAAGAATCTTTACCCATAACTCATTTTTTTCTCACCAATGTCCATGAGGTAGATGTAAAAATTATTATTTTATGTGTGAAGAAACCGAGGTACAGAGTTGAAGCCACTTGCCATGGTGTCCCTGTTTCTGGCAGAGTTTTATGTAAAACTAGCCTCCTGCAAACAATTGGATATATTTTTTCTAGAAACATGTTAAGAATTTTGATTATGTGAAACATCTTAACAAATAAATCCCTCTTCTTTGTGAATCCAGCAACACAGCACAGAGCACATATTTGTGTGTGTACAGATTTTTTGAAAATGCAGATTACGCTGCTGAAAGGAGCAGTATTTAAAGGCAAATAACTAATTAACATTCTGTTTACATATTTTGAGTCTTTCAAGAAACTTGAAAACAAGTTTCTATGGTAACCAGCATGGGTCATATTAAGGGTGATGGGAAATTTACAGGGGAAAGCTGTTAGTTTAGTGTGAGGGATTTTTCTCTTGCAAATTTACTCCCTTGAATGTTGTGCTTCGGATTTGACCTCTTGACTCTGAGAACAACACATTCCTGGGATCTCTTTGAACTCCAGCTGCCAGTCAACGAGGCCAATTCTGGCATGAATTGAAAATTGAAGAACCAGAGAAGCTAAGCTCTTTTAGTGAACCTTCTCTTCTTGGGGAAAATTAGAATTTTGGCACATTAATCCTAAACATCTTTGGGCTGCCTTTTAAATATTACATCTTTCAGATTAGTAAGGAAGCATAGTTCATTCATCTTATGGAGAGTTTGGGGGACATACAATAGCTTATGGCTTCTCCTAGTAAGAAAAACACGAGTGACCTAAGGACCAGCTGAAATGATTGCCAATCCAAAAAAATAAAAATAAAAAAAGCACGGCAGTGACTAAGTGAAAACTTTCTTTTTAGTCAGTAGAGATAAATGCATGTTAGTTGTGTCTAATCCTAGGCTATATGGTCTCTGTTGGCTTTAACTAAAGTGACTGTAGTAAGCAACCAGGCAATGGCAGAGGAGGCCCAGGCAGGTAAATGGAAGGAGAAGGTAGATTAGCGCTCTCTGCAGCCTTCCTCAGTGTCCAGATCAGAGGAATGAAAGTGTCACTGGAACTGGAGTTTATCTCCTCCCTTCCCACCCTTCCAGATAGTTTTAAATCTGTGCTGGCTGGGAAGTTGGACCGATCGCAGCTCTTGTCGATCCTGTGACACCCTTGATACGTCCCTCTTCAATTTATATTAACTCTGCTATGTATAAGCTCTTTTCCTGAAGCTACCCAGGCTTCTGATTGATGATTTTCTAAGAAGATTTAATTATGATACATTGCAAATGGGTACTTGGCAGGTCATTCACATAGTGACTTTTAACTAATTGCTCTGTGTGTGTGTGTGTGTGTGTGTGTGCATGGTAATAGAAACTGAACCCAGAGTCTTTGCAATTTGTATATTCCCAGACCTTCCTTTCTTTCTTCCTTTCTCCCTTCCTTCCTTTCTTTTTCTTTCTTTCTTTCTTTCTTTCTTTCTTTCTTTCTTTCTTTCTTCCTTTTCTCTCTTTCTTTCTCCCTTCCTTTCTTCTCTCTCTGTCTCTCTCTCTCTCTCTCTCTCTGTCTCTCTCTCTCTCTCTCGCTTTCTTTCTTTTATTTTGAAACAAGATCTTGCTAAGTTGCTAAATTGCCCAGGCTGGGCTTGAATTTGCAATCTTTCAGCCTCAGCCTTTCAAGGTGCTGGGATTACAGGCCTGTGCCACCATGTCCAGCTCAGCTCCTTATTCTTGACAAGGAATTGAACCTTCTCCAGCATTTTTCTTTTCTAACTATTCAAGTATTGGAAGTATTTTTAGTTGTTCTATATGAACATCTGACCTAAGGCCAAGATCACCAGAGGTGTGAAAAATCATTCATTCATTCACTCATTCACTCACCATTATTCGTATGTTTATTCGTTAAAAAGACTAAAGTTAATAGCTAACACTAACTTGCTATGTTATGCTACAAAATGTGGAAATAATTTGTCATTCTATTTAGTCTTCAAAAAACACTGTGAGAGTCTCTTGTGATTTTCATTATATTGATGGAGAAACTTAGTTTAAGCAACCAGACCAAGAACTTAGAGCCAATCTGTGGTAAGGTTGGATATGAATCCAGATGAGTTGAATCTGTGACCAAACTGCCTGAATTCAACCCATGCCTGTTTCGTAAACACTAAGTAGTCGAATTCCTGCCCACAAAGGGCTTCTAGGAAATAGAATATTACTGATTTCTTCAGTATGACTCATGATTTTGACTATATGTGCAAGACTTCCAGAATCTAATAATACATATGTCTATCACAGCTAAGTCTAAACCTAAAACTCAGTGAAAGTTGTATTTAGGCAGTTTCACAACTGCAAAGCAAGGATCTTTGGTTTGTGGAGAGTTGTGGTGGAAGCTCCTCAAATATTTGTCTTTGAGATCAACAGAGAGGCAGAAGGCATCATGGTTTCTCTTATGCATCTCTCTCCCTCAGTTTCCTACTCTCTCATTGATGTTTCATAATTCTCCACTGAATATGTTCTCATTATCTTTGTAGAAATATTATGTGTCACAGAACTATGCTGAGGCCGAAGTAATAGTTTCCTAGGCAGGTGCAATCCTAAAGGGTCCTGCAACCTGGTTGTGAATGTTCTCACTATCAGAGGCTTATTGTTCTCTTCATATTCTACCATGGACCTTCATCTTCTACAAACACTGTTATCTTGGGTCTGTGAGGCAGATTCTCATTTCCTCGGCCTTGCTGCCATGCTGCCAAGAAGAGGAGGAAAGAGATAAAAATACCCATGGGCCACCTCGCCCTGGTCTGTATTTGTAGATAGGCCTAAATGAGCCACACTGTAGCCCCACGACGCTGAGAAGTGCTGGGCCTGGATTAAACTCTGTAGCAGCAATGACAGAAGAGACAGAGCTGTGTGTATTTCAAAGGCAGATCCTACCAGGGGCTGCAGTTAATGCTGCCCACCAATGACTCCCTGTGGGGAGACAGACAGCCTTCTGTCTGTGGCCAACAGGGTGCAGCATTTGCTCCAGAACTACCCTCTGTGAAACCACTAGGTGGAAACCTAAGGGGGCAAAACTGATCAGAATTTTTAAAAAAGAAATTAACAGTTTTTTGTCTTTATTGTGATATCTCTAATTTCTCCCGCTTTTAGGTCATTTTCCACAACATAATCAAAGCTCTCTCTGAAATGTTGAGCTAGAGGATGTTCCTCTTCCTAATGACATTTTATTATTACCTATAGCATGAAATTCAAAGTCCTTAGCATGGCTCTCAAGGCCTCTGACCACCAGGCTCCCTCCGAACTCTGGGGCCTGCACAGATCTCCTCCTGCCTTCCTACTCCTACCCCTTCAGACACCCTACAACTCCTATCTCCTCGTGTTCTCCACATCCTATACTCCAGCCACCTGGAATTTCAGAGTCCCTGGAGAAACCACACTGTTTGAAACCCCTGTGATTTGCCATGTGCTCTTCTACTTGAAATGATGTGCTATGTTTTAGGTCCTGAGTGTCCCCCAAAAGCCTCATGTGTTTGAAACTGTGCGTTGTTAGGGGGTTGGGCCTGGCTAGAAGGGGCAGATGCTGGGGGATTGATCTGGAAAGATTGTGTCAATTTGTTGGGATTGGGGTTACCCAGGGCAGAGTTTTCAGGTCTGTGTTGTTGATTTCTGGGCCAGGAACTCTGGGGGGGGGGAACCCAACTTGAGTTGGGGGGCATCTGGCAGCTTGAATTAAGCAAAGGAAAGAAGAAGAAACATTGTTAGCGCTTCTTCCTGGGAGAGCTCCAGCCTTGCCTGAGTCTCCAGATGCTGGCTTGACTCCTATTTCACTTGGCTTTCTGTCTACAGTGCTGTGCAGCCTCAGCCCTATGCTTCTACTCGCGTTGGCCGCCCATGGATGGTCTGTGTGAGAACTTCAGAAACTGTGAGCTAAATAAATCTTTCTTCCCTTATGTACTGGATGACTATTTTGTCACAGCAATGAGAAAGTAACTAAGACACGATGTGTCCTGTCTTTCACTGAAAACCTCCCATTCCCACATGGCCCTCCCTCTATTGGAAATATTCCTCAGAGAATAAGCAGCCCCTTGCACAGAACAGACGCCACCCAGGGCTCAGACACTGGGTGGATTGCTTCCCTCTTCCCAGCAGATACATTTGTATCCATTGCTCATTAGCCTAAAAGTCCTTCCAGGATAACGGTTTTGCTTTATTAATTCTGTACTGCCAGGGCCTCTGACTACGCTAGAGAATGATTAGTAAGTGGAAAGTTTATTTTATAAGGGAGCAATTGTCTGGGATTCTGAGACAAGTTTATCCAATTTAGACCAAGATTACCTTTTAGCAGCTGGCAGTTATACGTGCTCCAGTTCCCAGCTGACCGCAAATGCCACCAATCTCCTTTTGGGTGGAAGCTCCTGTTTACCACTTCAAACAACTCATAGGGAGGGACCAGGACTTCCTTCTTGAGGGAGAAGTTTTGTATAGGTGCCCCCAGGCAGGTAAATAGGGTAAATCGTGTTTGGTTCCCCGAATCCTGTGCCTCCTCCCTTAGGAGGGAAGTGGAGAGGAACTGACCAAAGCGAACCGTGGCACCTATGTTGGCTTGCAAGTGGACTTCCTTCATCCTGTGGTGCACCTCGTAGCACAGAGAGTCGTTCCAGGCTCCCGTACTAACCTCTTTCCTCAGCAGCTGGATTGCTGAGGTCAGGTAGTAGTGAAGGTACTTAAAGTGGAATGAGTCTTTGTACTGCCGTGGAGACCTGGCAGCGCTGGCCATGGCCCTGGCAAAGTCGGAGCGCACATGGTGATTCGATGTGTAAACCAGGAGAGCTATTGCGTGCGTAGTTACCATGTCCTTGGGGAGACCTCTTGCTTGACCCAGCCAGGTTAAGTGGGCTTTTTGCCAACTGATGGAGTAATTCTTGTGGGCCTCTATTTCTTTCATAAAATAATCTTCTTGGGTTAGTTTTCTCATGACCTGTTCGACGCAGCCTTGGTACTGATCATCAAAGGAATCTGGTACCAAGTCAATGTCGATTTTACTGGCCACCTATAAATCAGAAAATAAAAATTTTGATTTTACTTATTCACACTGGATACCAAACATGGTATGAGATTTGCAATTCCCTATAAAGTCAATATTTGCCCGATTTATTTATTTATTTAAAAGTTTTATTTAGCAATCATTCCTACATCAGCGACCTGTGCTAGAGATAAATATTACTGAATACTGAAAAAAATTCAGTTTCTCAGGGAGAAAGTAAACATTTTTGTGTTAGTGAAATCAAGGTGTTTTTACATACTGAGTACTAACAGTTGGACAGTTGTCAAGAGTGTGCCTAGGAAAGCCCCCTTCTTGAGAGAAAAACTTTCTTTTTAGTGGGAAGCCAGTTGAATATTGCTTTTTGATATTTACTGTGTGCTAAACTGAACTACACAGAGATTTAAACAGAATTTCACTAAGGATCATCAGCCCATCATTTAGGGCCCTTCTCTGAATTCAAATAGATGTCTCTTTCTTGGCAAAGAAATGTTTTTCCAATAAACCATGCTCAATAAATGGCAAGATGCCCTCCAACCTCAAGGATAAGGGAACTGGAACTAATAAACACAGCATTTGGTATTTTTACTATATAATTTATGACGAGATAACATCTAGCTGTGTGTAAACTTGTATAGACTTTTAAAACTGACAATGTTTCTGACCAATAATTATTTTTCCCACATTTTCAAATTAATGCATATTTTCATTTTGGCAGATTTGTAAATGTACATAACATACTTTAATAATCTCCCTCATCGCCTCTCATCCTGCCCTCACCCTACGTTTCACACTGGGGAGGGAGGGCAAGGTGTACAGTGTATTTTGATTATATTCATGTTCCCGGTAACCCACCCTCTCATCCTCTGTTCCTTCCCTTTCTTCCCTACCTCTCATATAATCATCTTCCTCTTGTTTCCTTCTCATCTTTTTAGACTCTACATATTAGGGAGAGCATGGTATTTTGTCTTTCTGAGTTAGCCAGTAACTCTTAAAAGCAAACTTAAAGAAGGTCTGCAGAGTCTAAATAGACTGGATTGGAGAGATCCAAAACTTTGGTAATATATTCCTAGATCTCAAATAGGTGCTCTGTCATCTCTTACCCTTAGGTTATTTTCAATATATAAATCTTCAAGTTAGAAGATCTATAACCTGAGTTGGTCTGTATGATGGAGTTTAGGCCAAATAGACAGCTTATTTTGTATTAAAATTCTTATAAAAGCAGTACATTCATATTTATGAAACACCAAGATAATGACTCTATGCCACTAGCTTCCATAACACCAAATTCATAAGCTATAAAGAATTTAAAGTTTAGTAATTGTTTATCAGCAACCTTTGGGAACATTATTTGCTGAATGAAATTAGATCCTAAGTGCCTAATTTCGGAGCCACTCGGCAGTGGCCATGTGGAGAAGTGTGGATGAGGGAGAGACCAGCGCCTCGCTTGCCCCTACCTCAGCGTGGCCCGTGGATGCCTGCAGGCCACAGAGCAGCAGCAGCAGCAGGAGTGCCAGCTGCCTGCCTCGGCGCCCCATCCTCACTAAGCAATCTTCAGGGGCTGGGAGAAGAATCCTGTCCCACCTGCTGACCCGCGGGTAGCATCTGTTCATGTTGAACTTGCATCTTCGCCCTGGCAGTGTCATCTTGAAGTGAGACCTCGGTCCTCCTGTGGGGTCTTCTCTGCAGGAACCTTCTTCGCTCCCGCCTGTGCTGAGACCTCTGCTGACTACCAGCAGCTCGTAGCTTCCAGAGGGGAGGAAATCCGCTCCAGCTGCTGTGCCGAGTTGCAATCTCTTCGAGAATACCAGAAGCACACACCAACTAAGGGTTTGCAAAGTGAATCCAAGTTAGTTCCCAATCAAAACAGAAAAAGTCCCTGATCTAGTCTGTATGTGGGGAATGCTAAAGGCCTGTTCAGGGTCAGGTTCTGAAGTTCAGCCTTGACGTTCCAGAAAGGCAGGAAAAAGCACGCCCGGACTGCGTTTGGGGCTAAGTGACATTATCTTGGGCCCCAGGCTTCTATTGTGGATTTTAAGATTGGCTCTCGCAGGGGGGCTGGGACTGTGCCATTGCAAGGCGGGCTGTGTCAGGCTCATGCGGAGCTGCTGATAGGCCCTGCCTGGGACGGGTTGCTGCAAATGATGTGACTTTGGGGTTATTGTAAAAAAGGAGTTTCTTTTTGTTGTTTTTTCATGGTACATTTGAAACTCTCCAGTTCAGAGATTTCAGATGTTGGGTTCATGCCACTTCCTGTTTTTCCTTTCTGAAAACACCAAGTCTTGCGCTCACTTTTTGGGTTTATAGTGAATCTTACTGATTGTCAGAAAACTGCCATGTTTAGCTGCCCTGAATCCAACTAGAATTCCGGGGCGCAGCTCTCCTGGAGCTGATGTTCTGTTAACACCAGCCTCCAGGTACTTCCCTGTCTAGCCTGGATATTCTTCCTCTATTCTCAGACCTCAAGGCAGTAACTTTTCTTGTAAATCTTGTCCACTTATACTTCCTGATTCATTAGCTTAAATATTTTTTAGTTTAAAATTTTTCTAATGTTAGCAATAGTTTTGCATCATTAACAAAAAATTGAGGCTACTTAAGAAAGCATAAAAAAGCCAAGACTAAAATAAAGGGTCCTATTGAAAAGTGGGCAAATGAAATGAAGAGACAGTTCACTCTCGAAGAAATGCAAAAGGCCAATAGATACATGAAAAGATGTTCAACATCTCTAGCCATAAGAGAAATGCAAATCAAAGCAATGCTAAGATACCATCTCTCCCCAGAAAGAATGGCGTACATCAACAATTGAAATAGCAATCAGTGCTGGCTTGGCTGCGGGGAGAAAGGAACCCTCCTGCACTGCTGGTGGGAATGTAAATTTGTACAACTCCTTTGGAAAGCAGTATGGAGATCTCTCAAAAGACTAGAAGTAAATATCCCCTTCCATCCAGTGACACCCCTCCTGGGAATATATCCAAAAGAGGCCAAAACAGCACATAGTAGAGATATATGTATACCCATGTTTATAGCAGCACAAGTAACAATAGCTAAAATACGGAAGCCACCAAAATACCCATCAACAGACCAGTGGATATACAAACTGTGGTATTTATACACAATGGAATACTATGCATCAATAAAGTCCAACAGTGTGGAGGCTTTTATAGGCAAATGGAAGAAACTTGAGAATATCATGCTTAGTGAAGTGAGTCAGAAGAAGGTGAAACATCGAATGGTCTCTCTGATATGAGAGACCCAGATCACAACTCCTTTGGAACTTAAGAGGAAAGACAAAGTGAAAGAGGGGGATGGGGTGGGGGAGGAAGGAGGGAGGGGTGGGTAGGGGGAGGGACAAAAGGAGAGTGGGAAAGCCCTTGTCACCTTGACAAGATAGGAATGTGCACAAAATGCCCAACCTCATTGTAAACCTTGAATTTTGCATGTATACATATCAATAAAATGTGGGGAAAAAAAGCCAAGACTATCTATGATCCTCATTGGGAGAAAAACACTATTTAGATTTATTTATTTATTTATTGCTACACACACACACACACACACACACACACACACACACACACACAGATCCGCATACATATACATTCCAGAACTGAATTTTTTTTCAGAATTATATTTAGGTTTCCGTAGTGCTTTGTTCTCTTAACATTTTAATGTAAGCTTGCTCCTACAGAATTTCATTCTTATTGAAACATAAACAGAAGTATGGAACACAAACCTTTTTTGTGGTCACACAGTATTTTTACAAGGTGGGTGCTACTGTGTGATGAAATCTCATGAGTGGGCCAGTGGACTGGACTGACCCCAAAGTAGATTAAGAGTAGAGAAAAGAACATAGATGCTTGAGAAAGGCCTTTCACTTCCATTCTTGGGTCTCCTACTCTTTTAATAATTGGCATTGGGTAAGCTACTTAGTGTCCCTGCTCCTCAGTTTCCTCCTGTGTCTGGTGATGATAATTTAATTGTTCCTGCCTCTTTGAAGTTCAGAATCTGACCCTGAACAGGCCTTCTAAACTTTAGAAGAGTACCTGGCACCCAGAGGTTGTTGAATTCATAAGACAATTAGCATTATTTGTACCCGAGTTTTTAAAAAAATAAGTATCCTATATTTTGCTTGTTTCAACATTGTAATATTATACTTAGCAATGTGTGAATATGGTTTGAACGTAAATCTTTGTGTGTTTTTCACAATTTGTAAGACTATTACAGAAATGTGACCACTAACCAATCAAACGAATATTTTTGGTTGTAATAGCAGCCACCAGTGATCTATAAAGAAGCCTTTTAAAGGTAGCTTTTTAAGACTTAAAATATTAAGATTCCTCCTTATCAGCTATTACTTTCAAGTACGAAAGTGTTAAGGAGACTACTAAAGTTAGAGTCTGAAAAATCTTGTTTATGGGTTACTTTTAATAATACTTTAAATAATATTTTTAATTATCTAGCTTATCAAAATCTAGATTATAGTTACTTTTCTGTTACTAGGACAGAATACCTAACAACCACAACTTAACGAAAGAAAAGTTTATTTTATCTCACGGTTCCGAAAGGTCTCAGTCCATTTCTGGGAGGCTGGCGGTGGTGAGAGCACACGGCAGAGGCCTGGCCACAGAAGAGCTGTTCGTGGCAGGGTGGGACCGGAAGCTGAGTGAGCAAGGAGGACAGGAGCTGCCCTATGTCCTTCCAGGTCAAGCCTCAGTGATCCACCCCTTCCAACCAGGCACCACCTCTCAACAGCGTAGGAAATCCATAAAATATCCTGCAACATCCAAGCACAGGAGTCTTTTGGGGGAACGTTCTAGATTCAAACCATATAATGACGGGCCTAGTTCCACTCATAATACTCGCTGAATTAACTTTAAAATGAGCCATCCGCGCTGAGCTTCAGTTTCCTTATTAACCGGATAGAGTTGTAAAAACTAAATAAGATAATTGATTTTCCTTTATCGAGAAGGTACTGCGTTTCAAGACCCTTTAAAATATCGACTAGATCTACCACACAATCAGGAGAAGAGATTTTAACCTGTGCTCTGTAGATGTAGTGAGATTACAGACGGTGAGTTTATTGATAACGAAGAGATTTACTCTCTAGATGAGGGCCATGCAAAGCTAAACCGATTTTTCAGTGTTCATAGGCACTTTCCCTCTCCTTCAGCCCACTGTCTCCAAGAACCTGGAAGAACTGTGTCATTTTATCGCCATCGTCTATTAAGTTTTTGCTAATTTTCAAATCGTGACCACTACTTGCAGAATATGACCACTAGAGGGCAGCAGAAACCTTTGTAAACTTTTAACGCCACTCCTCACTTGGGAGAACAAGGGAAAACAGGAGGGAGAGGCAGGAGGAAGGACGGGAAACAGCCTGATATCTCTGGTGTCTATATGTACACTTCTCAGATTAAAATAAAACAGTTTTCCGACCATGTTTAGCATCATTAAAAGCACTTTGCTGTGAGGACTGCATCCTTACGCTTCCTATGTGACAATTTAATATTCGCTAATTTAGAGTGCAGAGAGCACTTAGTTTATCACTTGTATGATGATATCCAACTCTTCAAAATGCAATTTGTGCTGTCTTTGTGAGAAAGGGGCTATAGGATCTGGATTACAAAGCCAGTTGGGATTTTGCATGCAGAGTCTGGTGGGAAGAAAGCTGCTTGTGCCTTGGTCAGGAATCAGAAAGATAAGGACCAGCAAGGACAAGAGCACACCCCTTGGAGCCAGTCACTCCTATGCTTCCGGTCAGTCCCCACCTCCTAACAACAAAGGATGAAGCTACTGATGAATACCGCAGCCTCGTGATCCAGGCATCCTCCAGACACTAGAGACTTCTGGGCCACATTTTGGCCTCGACCAAAACAGGCGCATAGTAGTTGAAGGAGACTCTTCCCTTGAAGTCTGCCCCTCAAAGCCTTCTTGTAACCCCTGACTCTACCAAAGATGAATAGTTTTTATCCATCTCCCGCTTCCCTGGGATCCCAAGCTGCTTCCTAGTAGCATAGTTAACTTCTAGTATCCTCAGCACAATTATTAACTCCTGTCCACTAGTAAAAATTGATGGTCTTTCTCCCCACCAGCCGTTGCTTCTGTATGAAGTCTGGTGAAACCACTGTCTGAGACTATTTCTGGGGAAGTGGGAGGAGGGACCATCTTTTCTGGATGGGAAGGGACAGGGACTACTGAAGGATTCTAAGCTCCTATTATAACTGTTTTCTTCTCAGATTCTATCGCGTCAATTAAAGATTAATTTTCTCTCAAAAACTCTCACTTGCTTGAGATGTTAAAATTTCATTCGTAAGCACAATATCAGACTGATTTTCACGGAATGCCCGACATAATCCTTCATATAACACTTCCTGGCCTAATGCTAATACAAGGCTTCAGTTCTTTCCTTGCTGTGAGACATGTTATAAGTCTTCCATTGATGGACAATAGGTGGTATGAATATAAATCACACTTAGTTATTACATTTTCTCCCACTGACCAGAGAGGGAAACCTGTTCCTCCATGTTATTCCAAAAGTAAGGACATATCAAATAACATATGTTTTCTTGGTTTCGTCTATTTCCAACTCCTCCACTATTGTTAATCCCTAGTCTGTGGAGGTCAAATCTCCCCGACTTTCTTTCCTAATACTCACGGATGCTCTTCTCCTCTTTCAACTGTTCTCTTTCCAGGCTCAAGCCCTCCCCCAAGGACATGACTTCCAGACCTTGTATCATTCTGGGCATCTCCTGCTCCTTGAACTCCAGTAAGTCAACGACCCCTGTGAAATGGGGCCCAGGACACTGTGCATGTGTCTGACCTGTGGCCCTGAAGGCTCTCTTTGTTCTGGTAAGTCTCCTTCCACGATGTAATCTAAGGCGAATCCTTTTTTCTCCCTTGTAGTTATGTCACTTTTTGACTCACTGAATTTCCACCTGGTAGAAACCACAAATTATTCCCAAATGAAATTCTATTATTCAGTCACGTCTTTCCAAACCTGTGCACCTGTAAATGTGAACTAGATACATCAAGCCCGATTTTAGAACCTTACTTTTCTGCATATTACCCCTCTTTATTTTAGCTTGTCAAAGACTTCCTGATTCTTAATAAGAAGTATGTGAGCAATAAGTCTTGACTTAATTTGATGCAAAAAACTTGAACACCATTCTTTTTGTGTCTCCATCCAATATATTTATCAAAATACTGGAAATATCAGAGAATTAAGTGAAGATTTCTGGACATGACAATAAAAATGTTAATGTTATTTAACATGAAAGAGACACACTTATAAAGTTCTCCTTAATCATAGATCGACCATTTGTTCAATTTATGTATGTTCAGGTTTAAACATATATAAACCTTTGTGTTTCATTTAAAATTTTCTTAAAATCTTTAAAAAAGAAGACAACATAAAGATAAAGCTAATAATATTGTTGATCTTGTTTTTGTGAAACTAATGCATCAATGTCTTGTGGGATGGGATTCATTTTAACTCATTGAGTTCACAAAATTCTCAGAAGTTTTTTTTTGAACATATATACTTCTTAACCATGTATCACATAACTTATCAGTTCAATTCAAATGATATTTTCAACTTAATGTAATATTATTTAGGACATTTTAATACCTTCAGATAGGTCATGCCATCTTCTCTGAGCCATAAGTCACATCTCTTACTCTTAGACTAGTTTAGCATTGCTCAGTTCTCTACCTGTACTGGTTAGGAGTCAGTTTGCTGGCCCTATTTCATTTAAGACGCAGACACCTTAAGAGCTGATCACTCCCATCCAAAAAATGACAAAAAAGTCAGATTGTCTACAAGATCATGAATTTTCTTGAATCTATGACAGAGCTAAGGGAACAAGTCAACTAAAGTTCCCAGAGTGACAGGCTCTTCAAGGAGAAAGAGGGCACCTGAATTCCTCATCTTTGTGAGAATAGAACATAAATAGATAGCTACCATAAACATGGATAAAATGTGAATGGCTATCATTTTAACAAATTCTTAAAGGTCAAGTGTAGGCTAGTGAGCCAGTTTAGTCTTCTGGAGACCCAGATCCAAGGAAAAGAGGTGTTTGTTCTTGATCTCTTTTCCATGAGCCTCCATTGGCTATCCTTTAAAAAGATTGAGAACAGGACTAGAGACTAGAGAGATGCCATCTTGGCGATGAAAACAGCTATAGATAATGTGTTCTCTCTGACTCTGCTCTCCATTTACAACAGAAATATGTACCCGATCAGTCTGTGTGCGTGTGTGTGGTGTGTGTGTAGCATTGATCTGGTATAGAAGCCTAAAATGAAGCATCACAGAGGTCTGCAACCATTAGGTACCTCTCTTAGGTACTAAGCAGAGTTCGGTAGGAAGGTAAGTGGGAAAGATGGAGAAGCAGGAAGAGCCCTAAAGATGCCCATCCGTGAGGCCCAGGCACAGGTCCTCCCCAAGCTTGATGTTATCACAGGAGAGCCCAGAACTGCTCCTTCCACCTCACAACAAACCTAACAGCAAATATCAGCCATAGATAACTGCAGAGGGCAAAGCTGACTATGGAAAAGACCTCTAATGTTGCAGTGCAGTGCAAAGGGCCTGCTCAGAGGAGAGAGCAGAATGGAAACCAAGAAAAGAGCACCCAGATCCTCAGAACCCACACCAGACACAATGTTGCAGCAGCCAACATTGCAGGTGATTGAAGTTGTGGTTCTCCAAAGGCACCTAGAACAACCAGTTCTACTGCTACCCAGAGCAACTCAGCTCCCAGCACTAGTTGCCCCAGGAAGACACATGTTTATTTCAGACATATGCACCACTCCCATTGATCTTATTTTTCTACACATAGCAACCAGCATCCAATAAAAACCTGAGACATATATATGCAAGCACATGCACATTAAAACCAATATTGTCAAGAGCCAAAGCAACCCACTGATATATTCTGAGCTGATCTAGACTTTGGAGCTTGTAGAAGGCAACATGTATCTCATCATTTCCATATTCCTTGGCTTCTTATGTTTCAGGTTTGCTTAATTTTCTCTGAATCATCCTGAAACTTCTGTACATGTTAAATGTACTATAATTTTCTTCCAGTTTCTGTTGTCTTTAACTCACCTATTTTGGAGCTGTCACTATAGAGCACGTAAACATAACAAGTATAATCTTGTCATTTCAATATACTTCTTTTTTGGAAGTTGGTTTTTTGCTACCCTGACAAAATACTTGAGAAAAATCAAAGGAAGAGAGAATTATTTTGGTTTGGTTTTAGACCACGGTTGGTGGCTCCCATTGCTGTGGGCTGAGGTGACGCAGTACGTCATGATGGAAGGGTGTTTACAGAAGGAAGCTGATCATGTCATGGCAGCGGGAGGCAGATAGAGGGTAAAAGCTACATTGGTGTCTTTGGGAAATGTTTAGGATCCAAACTATCACCATGTGTATGAGTAAATCTAGACCTGCCAAATACTCTGTGAATCACTTTCTAACGCATTCTTAATGTCCCCAGCAATGTTATGAGTGGGTCGGATAATCTCCCCACCCCCTTTTTTTTGACTGGTCCTGTACTTACTGTGCAGCCAAGCTGGCTTTGAACTCCTCCTGCCTCAGCCTCCCAAGTGCTGGGATTATAGGTATGTGCTACCATACCTGGCACGGATAATCCCATTTTTAAAGATAAACAAATTGAGTCTTGGGTAGGTAAGCTTCCCATCTCAACACTATTCAGGTAATACAATACAATCAAAAGACAAAACCAAAACAAACAAACAAAAAAGTCAAAGCAAGTATTCTGATCCTAAGTCAATTTTTTATTTTTGCATTCAAATACACTATATTAGGTATCTGTAGGCAGCCCTCTCAAACAAAAGCTAGCAATAGTAGCTCGTGTACACTGATTATTTTCCACGTCAGATATTGTGCTAAATACTGTATGTGCTTCATCTCATTTAATACCTCACCTATAGTTTTGGTAAGAGTGCAATCATTACTCGAGGTTTACTGTTGAGTTGAGGTTTAAAGTAACTAAAGTAACTCTCAGCCCCTGACCTAGTTTGACGTCTCTTGTCTCCACCTTCTTCAGTGGACGTGGTAGTGGAGAGACGTTTGGCCATTGGTTTTGCCCTAGTCTCAAGACTGATGTTTATGACCCTTTGTCGTAGGATGCAGGCCTGTTTCTTTCCTATGAGCCTACATCTCTGTGTTCAATTCTTGCCACATGAAATGGTTGTACCTAGTGACTTCATTCTGGCTCAGCTAACTTCTTTGAACTTGGCAGGGTTTGTCAAGTACAAAGGCCCTCTTGTACAGATTTTATGATTCTGTGCTCCAGTCAACAAGAATTCTAGGCACAGTTTTAGCATCTCTTTTCCAGCCCTGTGGCCTTCATGTTTAATTCTCAGTGACAATATCTTTCAAGTTCCTGCATGGCCAACAGATGCAGACACAGTTGTGTAAGAGACAGACAGATCTGGCTTACCATCCTTTCTTGTACTTCTTCTAGTCTTATGACCTTGACCATGTTTCTTAATGTCACTGAGTATCAGCTTACACTATCTCTCTCCAAATATCAGTGTGAGAACTGAATGGACAGATTCGGTAAAGCATTTAGAACAGTATCTATCACGTAGGGAGCACTTGTTAAATGGAAGTTATTGCTATTATTTCTGTTAGACTGACTGTTGTTTGGAAGGAGGTTGCTCAGACAGCTGCTGTACTGACAGCCTTAGCCCCATAGACTAATTATGTGACCAAATGAACACCAACCATCTACCTGTACAATAGTTTTATGATAAATGGTTCTTACCATTTGTCCACATTTTAAGTCGTATTCAATCAGTTGATGACTGATTAACAAAGAACTTGGAGACAGAAAAGTAATCTAATATCAGATAAGAAGCATTTTGGGTTCTTCTCTATTTTAAATTACATAGTTCTTGGAGAGGGCAACTGGTCAACAATTTATTTTTTTTTTCTCTGTACTGGGAATTGAATCCAGAACCTTCACACTGAGCCACATAGGATCTCACTAAGTTTCTCAGGCTCGGCTTGAACTTGTAATCCTCCTACCTCCACCAATTAGAATGCTGTGATTAAAGGGCACCTGGCTGCATTTTTAAAAGTCATCAGGGATGCTTTCAGGTGTATTATTAAAGACTTATTTTTTCTTATAGGAGAAATATTTATAAGATGCTTTGTACGTTTTACAAACAGAAGCTTTGTGAATTTGGTGGCTGCTTAAAATGTTTAATTGTAAAAGTGTTAATTGAACAAGATAATGTTAGTCTGAAAATGTAGAGAACAAAAAGAATGACATTTTAGCAGAAATGCAATATTGATCTTCTGAACCTGGTGTATGCTTCATTGCTTCATTAGTGGTATTTTTTCTTAATTTAAAAAATATGCCTCCAAATGTTGTTTCAGGCTAGAAGATCTTTGGGTGAAACCCTGATTTCTGTCAAGGAAAACATAATTTTCCAGCCAATGTAGTACAACCACACAGATCTACATTCACGTAAGTAGTGTACAAAACCGTTCTGTAATATTGTGAAAGGAAAGTTTTAGTCAAGCTGGTGCCTCTGGATTTTCACTGTAGTTCCATAAACATTGACATTTTGTGATGAGTGGCCAGGAAAGCAGCTCCTCACACAGAAAGTTCAGCTTCAGCATTGTTCCCATATTGGTCTAGCAGGCTAACTTCTGTGATTCCTCCAGTGATCTGAATCGTGAGGCCTCAGAGCCACTGTGGACCCAGGAGGGAACAGTTATGCACATGATCTTCTCACTTTCACATGTGTTCCCAACCTTCCTCAAGTTCCTTGAGGAAAACAGAGGTTAAGCTTTCAGGCCACCTCTACAGATGCATCTTAAAAAGCATCTGTTCCTGGAAAAGGCTGTGTGCTGGTTTTTATGAGACCGATTACACTTTATTCACCAAGACAAAACTTACAAAAAGGCTGTGAGTTCAAGGGGCTGATACAGGAGAACATTTTACCTAGAAGGAAGGAGTGGTAGTAGAAAGCCAAGGAAAAGGGAAATGAGAAACACTGCCAAGAACAAACCTATTCCATTTTTTTTTAACCTTGAACTGGTCTTTTGTGTGATAAAGACATTCAGTGGATTTCGTTTAAAAGCATTGGATTTTTTAAAGAATGCAGAGATATGTAAATTGACACATTTCCACATTTCTGGAGATAGTACTTAGGAAGCTACTATTTTAAAGACTGATGTTAGAAATTAAAACCAAAAAAGAAGTGATTTATGATTTGCTAGCAAGTGGTTGGCATGTGTTTGTTTTTATAAATTCTACATCAAGAAAGATGTAGCAGAGTAGATAAAAATACCTGACCTAGCTCAGAAACATTTTTAACGCATATTTTCCCCTTCATATACTAATGTGCACTTAAGAGTTTAACGATTCTTGTTATTCAATCTAATCCTCACACGGGGTAAGGTAGATAGAACAAACATTGTTAATCCTATTTTCCAGGTCAGGAACCTAAGGGCAGATAGTCTAAGTGACTTTGTTATGTAATATATGACTACCTCATGTCAAGACTGGGCATAAGTTTCACTTCTTCTGTCTACAGCCTTTAAGCCCAGATTTTATTCCATCTCATGGATTAGCAAAAATTAAATGTGTTGTTAATGCTTATATTAGTTTAATTATACATAAGGCTATGAGGCACAGAGATGCTTAGAGAGTAACAGAGAGAGCCCTACAGGCTGAGGAGTATGGATACTTGAACATCTTTGTAGAATATGTAGGATCGATTATGGAACTTGATTATCTGAAAATCTTAGCTTATAAAGAAAACTTTAGTTTATCTGTTTGCCTTTACCGTGAAGAAGATAAATCACCCCATTGTTTAAAAATATAAGTATGTGTACACTAGTCAGGCATAGACCTGAATTATGACTTTGAAGATTTCTAACTGTAACATTTACAAACAAGTTCAGCTTGTGGAAAACCATGGGCGTATTTTGGTTTGGCTCAGAGCCTTCTTTTCATCTTCCAGGTCACTGAGTGCAAAGGAAAAAAAATCCAATATTTTTGAAGCACAAGTTTATTTTTCCCTTTTGCACAGTTACTTGATTTTGTTCAAGGAATCTAGTTTGTTCTAAACAAGAGACTAATTCAGCATCAATGAAAAAAATGTTAAGACTTATTTTAAACATGCAACTTTGTGATTTCCAAAAAAACGTTCTTATCAGAAATTGAAAGGGGGCTTCAGAAAGAGTTTTCGTTCTCAACACCTTCTCTAGCATGAGGACGGGTCTTCTCCCCTCTTGTTCATCTGTACTCTTCCCTTCGCAAAGCCATTCTTGAAGCTTCTTACCCGTAGAGGTTAGTGGGTAGTTGGGTACTGAAAATGGAGTCAAAGTGATAGTTTGCTTTTATATTATCTCTGACTTACTTAATTGACTTTCAGTTTCCACACGTCTGTACCATGCACAATACGTATTTTTCCTCCTTGTAGATGCTATGAGAATGGGTGGGAATCATGTTTATATATAACAACATTTAAATACATTTATTTAATACATGGAGAAAATTACTATTGTACATTGAAGGCTGAAAGGGCAGAAATACGAGCAAAATGTGGATGGAGAAGTGAGTGGGGTTTGCACTCAGCTGGGTTAGAAGATGGTTATAGTGTACTGAGATAGCATTCCTTCTTTTTCTCATATCACACACACACAAAGGCATAGAGTTTGTATTCTAGTTCTATATCTGTCTTTATAGAGGTTGAGTTTAGTAGACTTTCCCTTTAAACCAGTTCTGACTTTTTACATATTTTACAAAGCAGGGACTTCAGACACTTGTAGTTGTGAGGGGTCCAGATACATTTCAGTTTTCTCCTCATCAAGAGAATCCTTCACAGACCAGGTCAGTCCTTTTCCCCCATACTTGGTTCTCAGCTTGAAAACCTGGCTGGTGCTCAGCTGGACAAGAGAACCCTTTTCACACAATGGTAGCCCAAGCTGCTACTTTATACTGTGATCTGAGACAGATGTGGGAGCTATGACCCAGAATGGCTTGTTCAGGATCTTCCTTTGCTGTCTTTATGATCACTATTTGAGACTATCTTTTCTATGTCAACAGGGTACTGTCCAAATTTCTTTTTAAAAACTTAGAGGTCTTCTTGAAAAGAGCAGGACAACTTGCTTGGGCTAATGGTGGGGAGGGAGTAGATAGATGCCTTGGTTTTTTTTTAATTGCTGGGTCACAGTTCCCAACTCCCCCAACTTAAGGGGTACAGGTTGATTTTAGCTCACAGTTTCAGAAGGTTTCAGTCCATTCATGAATGGCTGACAATGGTGGGAAGGGTCTGGCAGAGAACACCTGCTCATGGTATTGCAAGAGGAGGGAGTCAGTGCGTGGGGAGAAGCTGGGACAAGAATATATCATTCCAGGCCAAACTCCTAGTAATCTGCTAAATTCCCAGTAATCTGTCACACCTTTCCAGGTTCCACCTCCCAACAACACTGAAAATCCACAGATAATCCACCACATCCAGATAAATGAGGTTGTTTGGGGATGGTTCGGATCCAAACCATAAGAACAGACAAGGAGAAACTAAGTGCATATCTGCCTCACTTGGATTCAGGGTACCATGTGGCAGAAGGGATGAAGCAGGCGAGAAATGGGAAATGCTCTAAATAGCATTTCATGTAGGGACTGCTGGATCACACTTATCGTAAGCTTTCCTCTTTCTTCTGTTCTCATGGTCCGGTTAGCTGGGCCTAACACTGGATTGTATATTAGCTGATGTTTTGCCCCTGGTAATTCAGGCAAATCTAGCAGGGCCAGTGACTGGCTGCAGACAGCCATGGAGCAAGTATCTTGGCTTCCTGACTCTGCCTTGGTCTCTCATACAGCAGACGAGACTATGGGGCTGCATGTGTTACAGCAGTGAACACAGTGAACTCTGAGTGAATTTTGATGCTAGGCCTTGCAATTCCTCCCAGGCCCGTCGTGTCAGCCTTCCCTCATCCTGTTCTGTTTGGCTTTTTCCTCCTGATGTGTTGCTAGTCTCTACTGCCAACAGATTTTACTCGAAGGCAGAGGTGAAGATATGTCTCATATCTCTAACAGATAGCTACTGAATGATAAAATGACCTCAACTATTGAATTCGGCAAGATGACATCTAGAAAGAGAGAGAATATACTTTGCATTTAGATTATAAAATGTAGACACAAGGACAGGATGGAGAAGATGTGATTTGTTAGTAGTTTATGCTAAAAGTGCTTGGAGGATTTAACAGGCTACACGTGAGAAGCAAACGGAGGCTGTGACTCCCAAGGGTGCGGCAAGGTCAAGTCCCTGAGCCGTCACAATCAGCTGCACCCTGAGACTCTCGGGCCATGTGTTATGCCTCACACTGGGTCCTGAAGGACAGACACTGTTAAACTTAGACTGTTCAGAAAAAGCTTTATGGAGGTAAGAAGGCGTGCAAGCAATGTTTAATGTGGAAGGCTGGAAAGAAGAGACGTGAATCAGTAGAATAGACTTGTTCTGTTTTATTAGACAGTAGCCTATAGGTCAAAGTGTTTAAATTGACTCAGGCTAAGAAAATGAGGGCATTATGTTATCCAGAAAACTTCATACACTGGGGTTTGCAAGTACAAACTGAGTGACCATCTGCTACCTTGGATACAGAGCATGGCATGGCTCCTAGATGCCAGGAATGCTACAGAAAGACAGAGAGGTTGAGCTTGGTTGGCAGTTCTAGTGCTCTGCACAAGGTTGATCGCTCTCTTTGGGAAGGACATTCTACTGTCATATCATCTTGCAATCCCCTGTGTTAATCAGTCTAAAGTGACTCCTCTATTGATAGGCCACACAGGGGATTTGACATATATATTTGTTATTCATATAGAACATAGGAATCTCCAGAGAAATAGAACTTGCTTTGACATACAGTGACATCACCAGAACACTGAATGGAACATTGTTCTTTACAATACATTGTGGGGGACTGGAGGAATGGCATAGTGTTTAAAGCACTTGCCTAGCATATGCAAGGCCCTCAGTTCAATTCTCCAGTACCACATAAGCTGGGTGTGGTGGCTCTTGCCTGTAATACCAGCACTCAGAAGGCTGATACAGGATTGCCATGAGTCCAAGGCCACCCAGGGCTCCCAGGTCCAGTTTGGGCTACAGAGTGAGACCCTGTCTCAAAAAAGTAAATAAAATAAAATACTCTTTTGGAAAACATGGACTGAAATTTCTTCTGTTTTTTCTTCCAATTCCTAATTTCCCTTCATATTTTTGAAGAGGCTAGTGCACATTGCCCACATGTTCCTGTTAAACTCTGAGGTTCTAGTTTCATGTTCCCAATACTGTGGCCATTCTGGAAAACTCTGTTTGCCAGTATAATGAAAAAATTATCTCCTTTTCAATTCGATAATTTCTTACTTGGTGTATCCTCGTGTTTAAGGGTTGATTCACTCCTAGGAGACAAGTCACAAGATTTAGGATTTTCTTTGAGTAATGTTGTCATACAATATTATTATCCTTCAGGAACCTTTTCAGGACTTCTTGTAAGGAGGAAGATGTTTTTTTCCCAGAATGCTTAAAAGCATCTCCCTAAATTATGCAGATTACTTTTCTACTTTATTTGTGGTTACAAGGAGTGGTCATTACTCTTAGATGAAAGAGACAGAGACAAATTTGTGTATTTCTCTACCCAAAGTAGAGGAATCAGAGGGTTTCTAGGCAAACACTATAAAAAATCTCCTGTATTAACTAAGTGAGAAAAGAGCGCATTTCTTGAACAGTGTTTTTTTAAAGCTTAACCTCATGTTTTAATGACCCCAGATGACTCAGATTTCTGGCGTTCTTGTGTGTTAGTTAGATTTCAATGCCTGAATTCAGAAAAAAGAGAGATGGAAAAAAACCCCAACAGGTCACCCATTTCATTTCTTTAAAGAAATTAAACAGATGAATCTCATACTATAGTCCCTGAATGTGTGTAGTACTTTTGGAGAGGCAGGGAGTACTGTTTTCAAATCAGAAATATTGCAGTCCGTGTAAATCCTAGGATGAATTTAGAGTCTATCAAGAGACATTCCTGTATCTTCTGTCTCCCATCAAAGTACTAACCAGCCCCAACCCTGCATAACTTCCAAGGTCAGACAAGATTGGTTAATTTCAAGTGCCATGGCCATAGACTTTCATATCTTACTTGTGACTTCCTACTACTTAAAATACATGAAGTCACAATGAACAATTAATCCATGACACACACTGAGTTTTGAACTAAGACTAACAGAAGTAGAGACAAGTAAAGACTCAAGACAGAAAAAAGCTAGTACCAGGGTCTTTATATACCATTTTCCAGTTTTGAAGTACAGGCTGCTTCTGGGAAGGAACGCAGTTGGGTAAAAGTGACTCTCTTCAGCTGAGGGCAGTTTTAGGAGATGGGCTGAGCCATTGAATGCCATCAGCTCCAGATCAGGGATCTGGGCAACACTCCACATGTGGTACGTTATAGTCTATACTTGCACTAGCTTCCTACAAAACTGTTTCAGGAAGTCACTCCGAGAATATGGTTGGTATGTTTTCCAGGAAGAAAATTATCCTAGAGAGGTTCTACTCACACCTTTCCGGATGCTGTGGCTGTTTTTCTGGACAAATACTCACCAGCTTTTTGTGTAACAAATACTGTCCTTTTCTTGGCTGTATCATTTCTCCTTTGGCTTAGTCTCATGTGGAAGTTCTAGTGCAGACATATGAGTACTCCAGTGGGCTTATGAAGGTCAGTGGGAACATTACAGCCTGTGTTGCTGCAAATGGTTGTGAGGCTACTTATTAATCCATGTTCTCTTTCAGGTAAAAACTACTCATCCTAGACTTTCTCTACTACTGTTTAGCGCATGCGGTGGTCTTCATGCCTACCTTAATAAGGGAGACGAGAGTCCCATTACCGAGTGTTGCAAATTCTTGGCCACCATGTCTTCTCAGACCAAGGCTAATGAACTTGTCTATTTACTATAAACTTGGACAGAAAAGTATTTAAAAATATCTCAGTAGATTACCTGAGAATCCAATGCATTTTTCAGGCTTATTGCACTGTGTCAGAGAAACTTTACCTTCTTCTGATGAATCTGGTCAATTACCAGTTAGGTAGATGACTCCTTCATCTGCTAGCTGGCCTACTGGCATGAAGGGCCTGAAGCTTCTAACCAGCTTCTAGAGCTTACATGGAACTCTTCTTAGGTCCCATGGTGATTGTGTTTCATCAGTATGAGCAGGATCTCCAGACCCACAGATCAGAATCACAGGGATAGAAAGTGCAGATTCCTTATGTGGATTGTAAGTGATGTTAAATAGAGCCACTCCTAATTCTACACTTTTGTTCGTAAAGGGTATATGCTAGCTCCGCCATCGCCCCTCACCTGGCGTTTTGTTTGCCATGCTATGAAGAGCCTTTTTCTAACTAGACCTGCACCATGTGCCTCCACTGTTGCTGGTCACCCATGAAAGCACTGTGTGAAACCTGAAACTGTGAGCTAAAATAAACCTTTCTCCCCCTTAAGATGTGGAATTCAGGTATTCTGGCCCAGCAATGAATAAGTAAGACAGATGTCCCTTCAAAGTAGTCCTGCCTGGCTTGATGGATTTTTAGCCAAAATGGAGACCCAGGTGTGGGGTTTACATTCCCACCAGAAACATGTAAAGAAACAGACAACATCTATGGAAAACTGGTTTTGAAAACATCAGACATCAAGCATCAGTGATGAAACTAAGAAAAGTGAGGTCTATGATTGCCCTGGCTAGTTGTCATCAGAGAGCTCCCAGGCATGGCTCAAAGATAGGGAGCCCATGTGGAGTCCAGCGAGCAGCCTGAGTTGAGATGAAATTGAGATTCTTGGGATAATATGGTGGGCATAATCCAGGTGGCAAAGTACTGGAGAGAAGAGAATTGCAAAGAGTTGTCTTTCATAGGAACTCACAACTAAGAGTTTGCCATGATTCTTAGGGGAGACTTCAGACTTGGACTTCTTAGCAGCACTGAGGAAGGCTTTGTTCTACTTATAGGAGACACAGCAATACATAGTACTACACAGTTCTTGGTGGTTGAGGGTTATGACACTTCCTGGAAGAAGGTACCCAACTCTTGCAAGGAAAGCTAGTGGATTAACCTGTGTTGTTCTAAACTGAACATCAATGACCAGGGGTTTTTACTGGTGGAAGGGGCATGGCAGGAGCTATCTCTAACATCAATCACATAGGTGGCAATTTCAGAGTTCTAATAGAGTCTGCAAGAATGAAATAGTACCCTTGCTTCAGATTAAATAGAGGCATTACCAGCAAAGTTTCTGGGTTCTGAATCAAAATGAGTTCATAGTAGATTTCATTCTTGTTAGAGTTCTGTATTATGACAAGGACCCTGGCCAGAGCATTAAGATTGTGGAACTGAAGGAACGGCTACTACTGATGGTTAAGTAGGGTACTCAAGAGCTCAGCTGGAGGAACAGATTATGTCAAGAGTCTTCCATTGAAAAGACAAAGTTAAGGATGAAAATGGAGCTTAAATAAACTGCTACTAGTAATCTACAGGAATTCAAAGTTTACCTTCATTCCAGTATGGATTGCTTTGGCTATATGAATTACAAACCCAGCTGAGCACAAAAATCAAGATCATGAATTCCCTAAGTCAAAATGAATTTCCTTGGTCTAATGTGTTATGAAATTGCATGCTTGGGTAGCATAAATAGATAATGTCTTGATGTGGAGTGGATACAGGATGTCCAGTGCTGTCAGTCACATTTGGCAATCGCTCTCCAGAGTCAGTGATGGTTGCTCGGGGTATGAATGAGAGCTCCTAAAGAGACGTGGCATTATTTCTCAATATCCAGAGTTATAGCAATGGTATAGTGCTTGCAATTGGAAGCAACAACAGAAGTACCTAACATTCAGTGTGTGCTTGCTATATGCCAGCCAGTAGGTAGTTTTCATATATTAGTTTATTTAATGTGATTACAACTGTGAAGTAGGCACTAGAATAATCGTATTTTCTAGATGAATAAATTGAGGTACTATAAGATTCCTTAACTTGTTCAAGATGCACAAAATTTCTAAGTGATGAGCCTGGAATAAAAAACTAGGAGGCATTATTCTAACCATTTTGTTCTTAACCACTCAAGAAGCTGAATTGCTTTTAAGAGATGGAAGCAGAGCTTTTTGCTCATGCTTAAACACTTTCTGATTCTCAGGATGAACGACCCATAAAAGGCTTTACTAAAATGATGAAAGGGGAAAAAATAAGACCTGTGACTTATCTCTTCATATGTCACAGTTCTGAAAAGCCAAGGGTATATTTTAAAAAAATCATAGAACTGGCAACATAGATAGAAAATTTTTTCTGAAGTGGGAACTACATAAAAAATATCTTAAAAATATCTTCTCAAGATTGGAAAGTTTGCCAATGAGAGGTTAGTAAAAAAATATATAGTTTTCTTGCCCATATCCCTTTAAAATTTTGATTAAAATGTAAAGAATTCATTGTATGTGGCCAATACAAGTAAATTTCTCAGGAGAAGACAATTGCTCATCCAAGCAAGAGTCAGCTGGATTTCTACTCTCAACTGTGAAAGAAGGTTTACGGATTACTGATGGATTTCTTGCCGACTCAAAAAGTTTGACTTTAATGCTGTGTGATAATAAAACAAGTAGGCTGAATCTAGAAGACTGTTCTGTTGCTTAGCATCTGAAGAGTTGTCACAGATTTGCCTCTTTGTCACAAAGTTGTATGTGCAGGTGGTTTACTGGGGGAACAACTGAAGAGGGAATGAGGAAAGTAGAGCTGAGTCGAGTGAGCACTTGAACATGCATGTAATTATAATAAGCATTTCAATCAGCTTCAGGGGAAAAACTCTGAAACTAAGATGCCCATTCAAAGTAGTCCTGCCTGATTTAATGGGCTTTTAGCCAAGACAGAGCTCCAGGGATGGAATCAGGACCATAAAAAATATGCCTTGAAGGTATCTCAGGAATGGGCAAGACCCATCCTTTACCAATTAAATAGTAGAAAATCGAGGGACTTTGCTTCAAATATTAAAGGTTATTCTGCAGGGCAATGTAGGAAAGAAAATCCCCATAGAGTTCAGCCATCTAAGAACTGAGAGTCCTCGGAAGCAATTGTCCAAAGGGCCAGAGTGCTGCTTAAACCAGTGGTAGACCTTGGCAACATTCACATGGTGTTGATTTTACAAGCATGTAGAATGCAAGAGTTTTGGGGTCATGAAGTCTTTTGCTCAGATTTCAGAAGAAGGCCTTGAAGGCCAGGCAGTCTGCCCCTGGGAGGGCAGTGCTCGAAGTTGTGAAGCAGGAGCTTAAGATACAGTGAAGACACTGGAAATTTGGAGGTGCCAGAAGCATGAATGATCTACCGATAACCTACAGCCCAAAGAAGAACCAGCCCAAAGGGGAAGCCATGGAGGGTACAGCCAGAGGCAATGCTGAAGGGGTGGGGCCACCCAAGCCCTTTGGACTTCACATCTTGTCACAGTTTACCCCAAGTACTAAACACAAAACTACAGGATCCGATGAAGCTAAAGGCTTTCACTTTTGCTCTGCAGATTTTAAAACTTGTTTTGGTCTAGTTGTTCGCTATCCTCCTGTCTTAATTACATTTTTCACGTCTGTGGCTCAATATCCAACATCCACAACTTCATGGAGAAAAAATTTATTTTAGTTTAGAGTATCAGAAGGTCACAGTCATTCATGAGTGGGTGGCTGGAAAATGGTGGAAGCACATGGTGAGGCTGGAGCTAAGGCCAGAAGTCCTCATGGCATGTCAGGACTGAGCCAAGTCAGTGAGAAAGGGTGGAACCAGGACACACCCCTCCAGGTCAAGCCCCAAGCATTTGCCCCTTCCAGCCCAGCCCCACCTCTCAATAGTACACAGAATCCATAGGTGCATGAGGCTTTTGGTAGACACTCCTGATCCAGACCACAAAACTCCCATTGCTCACTTTTTCAATGGGAATGGTTATCCTATGCCATTGTATTTTACAAGTGTTTAAATTTTCTTTGATTTTTCACAGGGGCTTACAACTAACCCTTGAGCCTCAGAGATGACATTGGACTTGGACTTTTCAGTACTAGAACTGTTAAGACTGGTAACTCTAAGGGAAGGATTAAATGCATTTTGAGTAAGACGGTAGACACGAGTCTTTTGGTGGCTGGGGTAGACTGTTGTGGTTTGGATCTGGAATGTCTCCCCAAGACCTCATGTATTTTGATGTTATAAAATAGCTACAGAATCATCTTCTGTTGGGATATGGGATTTGGTCTAAAGGAGAGGATCACTGAGGCAGGACCTGGAAGGATATATGCTAGCTCCACCCTTCCTCCCTGTCTTGTTACCTTCTCATCACTGTGACTCAATACCTGGCATCCACAACCTAGGGGAGGATAAGTTTCTATTAGCTCACAGTTTCAGAAGGTCTCAGTCCATTTATGGATGGACTGCTGAGAAATGGTGGAATCACGTAGCAGGGCTGGAACCAGAGCTCCAGAGAGAGATCCTCGCAGCACGGCAGAACAGAGACATGTCTTGAAGGAACTGTAGAACCAGCACACAGGTTGAGAATCTGCCTCCACGTTGAGCTCCAAGCATTGGCTCCTTTCAGCCAGGTCCCACCACCCAAGAGAACACGGTATCCATACGTACATGAGTTTTTCGGGGAACTCTCCAGATCCAAACCTAAACACTTCCTCACTTGGTTTTCTGTCTGCCATACCATAAAGAGCCTTTCCCTGACTAGACTCCACCATTTCTTTTGCTGTCTTTTTAAAACTGCTTCTACAGTTGCCAGCCATACATAAACGGACAGTGTGAGACATTCTGAAACTTTGAGCTAAAATAAATCTTCCTTTAAGTTGTGGATGTTGGATATTCTGTCTCAGTCAGTAACAAGTAACTAAGACAGATGCCCATTCTAAGTAGTCCTGCCTGACTTACTGGGCTTTTAGCCAAATCGGTGACCCAAAGATGGAATTTACCCTCCCATTAGAAATAAAGAAATAGATAATACATATTAAAAACTAATTTTGAAAATGTTAGACGTCAAACATCAATGAAAGCTGGCTTTATGAGATAAAAACTAAACAGTGAGTCCTATGATTTCCCTGGCTTGTTGCCATAAAAGAGTTCCCAGGCCATGGTTCAAACGCAGGGAACCAAAGTGCAGTCCAGTGAGCAGCCTGAGTTGAGATGAATTTCAGTCTTAGAAGGATATGTGGGTATAATGCATGTGGCAAAGTACTGCAGAAGAGGGAACCCCAAAGAGGTATCTCTGGATATCTGTGGAGGGCACCCTTGTACTACAGAGGACTAATGGGCACCTGAAAACAGAACTAACCATTCACAATGAACAGAAACAACAGTGCTGACACAACCTCGGGTCTGGGATTATTGCCCACTTCTACTACTCAATCATGGGACATTGAGTGCAATACTCAGAGGCTCTTGCTCGTTGTAGGAAAATCTCTAGGCTCATTACTGCTCTGATTCCATTTTAAGTAAGACTTTAAGAAAGTCAAACTTTCTCCACTTGACTTAACCGTATCCTAGAGCAAAACTCAAGCATACTTAGAAAAATACAAATTCAGTACACAAAAAGGTAAAGTTTACACTACCTGGCATCAAGTAAAATATGACCAAGAATTCAGAGAAGTGGGAAATTATTATTCATACAAATAGAATAATAAAACCAGTCCCTCTTAATCTAGAACTGATATAGACAATAGAATTAGAAGATAAAAAAATTAAAATGGTTCTTACAACTGTATCAGTGACACTAAAAATTTAAGTAGAAAGGTAAAAGATACAAAAAGAGCCTAACCAAGTGTTTCGTGATTAAAAAAGCACAATATCCTAGGTGAAAATTAACTGAATGAGATTAATAGTAGAATGGATATCAGCAAAGAAAAAGTTAGTAAATCTGATGACACATTAGTAGAAAATTTTAAAAAGCAAAATACACACAGAGAAAATAATCGTTTAAAAAAGAAAATATCAGGAAATTGAGTATTTAAGTAACCAAATATGCATATCATAGGGAGCTTCCAAAGGAGAGAAGGAATGAGGTAGGGAAAATATTTGAAGAAAAAATTGTGTAAATCTAATGCAATCCAAGAAGCTCAATAAACAGGAAAGAACAAGAAAAAGGTGCCTTGTAGTCAATTTGACAAAATCAATGACCAAGAAAAATACTAGCAGGGAGAGATAATAGACACAGTGCATAAAGAGGAACAAAGATAGGTGTGAAAACAGATTCCTTATCAGAAACAACGGAACCCAGACAACAGTGGAGCAATGTTCCAAAGGACTTGAAAGAAAAAGCTGGCCACATAGAATCTGATATACAGTGAATGTATTTTCAAAAACAAAGGTAAACTACCAAACAAAGAATACATTCAGCCACAAAGAAGAAGGTGTTTGTGTCATTTGTAGGAAAATGGATGAATCTTAATACTATATTGCTAAGTGAAATAAGTTAGACACAGACAGTTAAATATTCCATGGTTTCTCTTACATGAGAAGCTCAAAATATGAATAAAGAGTAAAATAAAGACAAATATTTTGAAGATGGGGTAGGGAATCAGAAGAAAACAAGGTAATGGGATTTAAAATGATCAAAATATATGTATGTACTGGTAACCCAAAATCAATATAACTACTGCATATTGCATACATGTACCAATTAAATAAATAAAGGAGAAAAAAGTGTTCAAAAGTCTTGCACTACAAGAAATGTTAAAGAGAATTCTTCAGGTAAAAGGCAAATGCCACTGGATGCAAATCTGAATGTAAAAGTGAAGGGTACTAAAAATGGAAATTATGTGATTATACATATGCAGTATTTTCTTAGATAATTTATGCTTTTGAAAATAATTATCTAAAGCAGAAGGGATAAAAATGTCCTGTAATTTATATGACAGAGAGAAAAGTGAAAGCAATGAATTGTTTAGATCAGGGATCTAACCCCTGGACCACAGACCACCCCTACTTGTTCATGGCTGTTAGGGACAAGGCAGTACAGCAGGAGGTAGGGGTAGGCCAGGAAGTAAATCCTCATCTGTGTTGGCCATGTGCCCCAAAGCTACATCACTGCCTGAATGTCACCTCCTCTCAAATCAGCAGGCGGCAGGAGATTCAGCAAGAGCCTGAAACCTGCTGGCAAAGATCTACTTTCTGGGCTCCTTAAAAGAATCTAATGCCCAATGATGGAAGGTGGAGCTGAGGGACTTAATCACCCCAAACCACCCCCACCCTCACCCATGGAAAAAACGTGCCCTCCACAAAACTGGTCCTTGGGGCCCAGAAGACTGAGAGCCCTGGTTTAGACTAGTTAAATATCATGTGATTATCCCTGCAGTCAGGCTTAAGTCTGTTATCTTGCCATTTGTTCCTTCTTTTTTTTTTTTTTTTCCTTTTTCATTTTTTTTTACCTTGATGTGTAAAAGATGAGAAACAAATGAAACGAACCCTATAATTGCTGCACTTATAATCAGCAGAAAATTCTGGAAAACCCACAGGGAAATGACTACCTACTGTCGGTGTAGATCCTCCACACAGAGGCTGGAGGAGGGCCTTCTGGGTTTTGTACCCAGGATCAGCGCGGTGTGGTTTTCTGAGCTAGGTGGGCTGTGCTTTTAGTGTCTCATGTATCCCCCGAAGAAATCACACTCACAGAAAGACTGTATCAAACCCGAAGTGTATTATGTGTCATCACGTATCTTAACACATGGCACATTGCGACTTATCAGTCTGCGGGCGGGAAGAAGGGAGGCGGCCAGACGAGATTATGCAAGAAACAAGCATCGCGTATGTGTCTGTATATGTCAGTAATGCTACCGCGAGGGGATCCCAAACTAGGTTTCAGACTCTAGAACCAGAGGGCTTTGCTTGCCCGCCTCATTCAGCCCCTCTGCGCTGCCTGTAGAAGCGGTTGAGGGCCGCGTTGTAGCCGTAGATCCTGGCGTACTGGTCGCAGAGCTTGTAGTCGTCGCAGGCCTCCCGGTTGCGCTCGAAAGCTGGCTTGCTGCTCTCTCGGAGTCTAGGACCAAAGTTGCGAACCGTGAGCAGGGAAGTAAGGTGCAAAGGAGAAGAAAAACGAAGCATAACAGAGTGTTGGAGTCTTTCTCCCCAATATAAAGAACTGGGAGAACAGTGTTGTGTGTGTGTGTGTGACCGCGTGTGTGCACTTGTGTTTAACAGAAAACAGAACTTTTCTGTCTCCTTTCCCTCCTACCTGCTGCATGCTGATCTTTCACAGAAACAAGTTTCAGACTTGCGATGCTGTACTGGGGAAGCGACCCCCTCGGCCCCATCAAGCCCTCCTTTTGTGCTTGGTGGGGAGGTGGGTGGGGTGCTAGGAATCTAGCCCAGGGCCTTCACACTGAGCCTATTTTTATTTTTGATTTTGAGAACAATCCTCGCTAAGGTGCCTAGGGTGGGCTTGAATTTGTAATCCTCCTGCCTCACCCTCTCTGAATGCCATGATTACAGATCTGCCCCGCCAGGCGTGGCTCCCCCCCATCCCCCCTTCAAGCTGTGTCACCTACCTCTCTTGGATCTTAGCTCGCCATCTCTGCTGCGGGGATATGAAGGTGTTAGCATGTCTCCTGTTGAGGAAGGGATCTTCAAGCAGAAAAAGAAATAAATACAATTTTAGGGAAACAGTACATATAAAACACTTCAGTGACTATTCCCTGGCCTGAATATATTTAAAGGCTCATTAATTCATTGCATTTATTTTGTAACCAGAGTTGGGTGAAAAATCAATAGTGGAAGATAAAGCAGATTTTATAAATTAAGAAATGAATGCCCCATCTATGTGATTTGGAGATTTGTGACTCCGGCCATGGCACTGTTCTGTCTTCAGGCAGTCTACTTTTTTTACTTTTGCTAATTCCCAGTGTGATTTTCATTTATTTGAGGAGAAACTCACTTAGGTTACCAGTATACCAAACATATAAAAATAATGGAAAAATTAAAAACAAGGCTCATAATCTACTTCCCGCTATGCTCAATCTTTGTAAAACCAGATGCTCAACACCCTTCCACTTGGTGCCGATGCCTGTGGTCTTCTGGCTGGCTTGGCCCCATTCTCTGCTCTGCTATTCATCCTTCCTCCTACTTTTCCACTTGTGTGGTTACTGTGGTGCCAACTGCAGCTTTCCATGAGATTTTTATGGTTCCTAAGTATGTTGAGTGCATTTCCAATGTCATATTATACTGCTTCAGGCTTTAAATGTTGCTCATTTGGTGATTTTTACAGTCACTGGATTATTAAAATATACTTTAGTTTCCCAGAAAATGTCCCTTTCCCTCTTCCCCATTTTATGTTTGGCTACTTTTTTTTTAAAGTAGGAAGCAATTCTTCAATGCAAAAGATTGAAATAAGGAAGTAAAATGGTCACTTACTAACTTCATAGGATTCCATGCTTTCATGAGATTCTGGAATTCAAAAACAAAGAGTCATTATGGAAGTTTTTTTTAATTACATGCTGCGATAGTTTGTATCTAGGGATGGAAAATGACGGAACGGTTGAAAATGTGAAGAACATATTTAGTAATGAGGTTATTACAAATTTTAGGGATTTAAGACTTATGAGTTATTTCTCTAGATATCGCTATACTTGCTTATCTGCTGTTGAATGAGGTAGTAGCCTTCTGCTTAGATTTGGGGCTCACTTGAGAATAAGGTCAAGGAAGTCACGGGAGGGAATAGAAACACCCAGGATTCTTTGGCGGGGGGCAGCTGCTCAGACAGGCATGACCTGGGCAAATTCTTATGAGGGCTCCAAAACTTCTTAAGAACTTGTGTTCAACTGACAGCCACAGAAACCACTCGCTCCAGCTGACCAACCCCTGGGCATAAGGCCAGAAGAGAGAATGTCAAGGAAAACAGTTCATCTTTCTATTGGTCTCTGGAATACAGCAGGTCAATTTGAGATTAAAAAGGGTATATTTGTAAGCAAGTAAGTTTGCTTGGAAAGTTAAGGAGGATGTAATGAAATGAAATCTTCTTGCACAGAAAATTTGTAAATATTTCCAAGAGTGGGAAACATAACATTTATGATTGTTAGTATAATGGGTTTAAAAACAGCTAAAACATCTAGATAATTGAATTGTAAAGGCAGAATCATGGAAATGATTTGTCTTCAAATTTCCTTTCATAACATTTGAACAAACACAAATATATTTAACAACATATAGACACTAGAAAAATACTTATTTTTGACAGTAGATGTTACATTGATTTCTTCTGGAATTCTTTAAAATGAAGCTTCATTTTATTTTTTTCCCACCATTGTTATAAATATATATATGCAATACATATACATTTATATATGAATATATTTGCATATGCATTGTATATTATATGCATAATATTTACAATGAACTTGAATGTTTTTTGCCCACATATATCACATCAACATTACAATCCCTCCCCCTCCCTGTTTTCGGTCCTCCCACACCTTCTCCATCCCCCCTGACTCCCACTATCCCACCCATTTGGTTCTATTGAATGCCAGTGTTCTGGGTATCTCAAATCAGAGAAGCCATGTGATACTTAACATATTTAATCTTGCATGTCTGACTCATTTCACCACTCAAATTACTGCTCTTTTTAAAATGAATTCATTGAAGTAAGTTTATGAGATTATCTCATCCCTAGGAAGGACTGGACTTAATGTTTCCCACGAAAAGAGGTTTTCTTAAAAGTAAGCAATTCAATCAATATCTTTAATCCATTGACACCAAAGTCTAAGCAAACATCCTTAAGAATAAGAATGCAGAGGCTGGAAATTTGATGTCTGGTTCCTCAAATAAGTATTCCTAGGCACAGAGGAGCTTAGCGTTTAAAGAACTTACCAGCTAAGTTGCTTATAAACACTAGGATATTTAGAATATAAAACAGACTGGATGGTTCTGCTTAGTGTCCAAGGAGACCATGAAAAGTTAGTCACATACTCTGAGATTACAACAGAGGAAGAGGGAGGAAGAAGAGGACAAGACGGAGAGAAAAGTAAAAGTAAATAGGAAGTTGGAGGCAGAAGAGCCAGAGAGAGGGCAGGGACAGAGGTCTCACCATAACACAGAGTCAGCATGGCTAGCGCAGCCAGGATGCTGAGCAGAAGCAGGCTCCTCATGGTCCCTCGGGTCCTCAGGCGGCTTGCGTGGCAGCAGGGGGAAGAGGCTCCTACCGGCTGCTAGAGAAAGGCTGAGGTTTTATAAGAACCAGAGCAGCTGAAAGGGGAGGAACCAGCGGGAGGGGGCTGGAAAAGGTGGGGACGGGTTGGCACCAATGTAGCACTGGGCCTTTTCCCAAATATTCATTCCTTCCAGATATTATCCGCTTGGAGTGGGCAGTTTTCCCTCACTTTGGATCTGACTGTGCGGCGGCAGGAGGTTGTCCTGGTGCCGAAGTTGTCACCACGCTGTGCTTGGAGCCAGACCTGGGCTAAGGTCCACGGAGACGGGAGGTGTCTTGAGCACGGGTTTGGGTTTGCCTTTCTGCTCTACCTTGCAGGGCCTCTAGGGCTGGATCCACAGACAGAGCTTTAGTGTTCTCTTTCTGAGGGGTTAAAGGAACTCACTTCTTACAATTACAATTTAGGCATCTCTGCAGTGGGGCTGAATTACCAGTCATGGGCCTATCAGGAATTTGCCTGGTACAAACACCGTGTGTTTTCCGGTGGCTCAACAGGGCAGAGATGTCCGAGTAACCCATCACTTCTGGTTCCCTAATTAGCACTAGCAACTTGCTCATCCAGTTTCGTGACTTTCATCCAAACCTAGGGCCTTCCAGGCTGGCATAATTGAGGGAAGAAGTGCAACACGAAGAAGGTTCTCATTCCTCCTTCTCTGAAGACTTTGGGTTGCTAATTAACCAATTTAGCAGGCTTTTAGTGAGTGGCAGATGAGATGCAAAGTACTGAGCTAGGTGCCCTGCAGGAGCTGCAGGCAAGACCCTTCCCTGAGGACTCAGTAGTAGCTCCCAAAGTGCACTTTGCTGTAATGTATCCTCACAAGCTGATTTTCAGAAACATTCACTTTTGCTATGCCCCAAGGCTCCAGAGAGCTGTTTCTTTTCCTACAATAGGACTTTGGTGCCTCTGGTTCTCTGGGGATAATTTCTTTCTCTCTGTCTCTCTGTTTCTTTCTTTCCCCCCTCATCTTCCTACTTTCCTTTCTATCTCTTGTGGACAATCAGAAAACTTTTTCTGCCAGATACAGTTCTGTTTTGTGGGAACCCCAGAGTTTTTGCTGAAAAACAGACTTGAGCCCCAGAGCAGCAGTTTACAGAGAGTGACTGGCTTGGACCCCTGGCCCCTGGCCCCTGGGTAGATTAATGAGTGGCTGGGGAGGTGGGTAGATGTGCTTTTTTGGTTTTGATTTGTTTGGAGCCTGGGTAGAGCCTCATGGTTCATTCTTTTTGTCAATTGGAATAGAGTTTCCCATTCACTTCCCTGAAGACCTAAAGGATTCCCTATTTGAATGAAATAGCTTGATTATGTTAAGACATAGAGTCTATGTGATGACGTCTTAAAGAAAACCTGAACAGAAGACCATTTCTGGCTAATTCAGTCATCAAGACCTACTCTAACTAGAGTAGTAGTGGTTGTTTTCTTCTTTAAATCACAAACTTTCTCTTAAAGTTGTTCTGTCTCCCTCTTCCAAGATGAGTCCCCCAAACCATTACATTATCAATAAATAATTTAAAGGTCAGGAGCCATGTTACTTAGATTGCATGGGGTTAGAGGAATGAACTAGCCACAAATAAGCATTGTAAATATAATTGGCTAAGTTAATTGTAAGTTTAGTTCTCTTCATACAACTTTGGTTCCAATATTTTACCTTTTAAATGACTAAGCTACTCAAAAGTAGCCCCATCCACCCATCCATCCATCCACCCACTCATCCATCCGTCCATCCATCCACCATATCAAGTACCTACTATATGTCAATTCCAGATTGGAAAAAAAATGGACAAAAATAGATATGGGTTTTACCTTCATGCATAAATGTTCACTTACTGTGCCGATTGAATTAGCAGCTGCTCTTGTTTAAAAATTCATCTAGGAGGCCAAGAGAAGATCTTAGAGGAGAAGAAGACCATATGATATGTTTGCTCATTGCTATGAGTTTCTCTTGGAGAAGTTCACAAGTATCTTTGCTTCCAGAGCATTGAGAAACACACTTATGGCCAGCTCAGGTTATCCTGAATTTAGGGAGACACTATCAAGTTGGCAAGAATTGCTGTGGGAGATGCTCCTCAGAAAAGTATATATTGATGGGGGATGAACCAAAAGATTTAGCTACTTCCTTTCTTATAGTGTTCCTGTGGCTAAAATAATAACCCAAGAAAAGGAACACTACGGTGTCTCCCCATCAATCTCACCTTTCTCCCCATTGTTACTTATGCTTTTTCAGATGGCTGGGTATTTTGCCTCTTTAAGGAATTTTTCTGACTCCAGTCAGATTTTTTTTTTTTTCTATTCCATGGGATTCAGCTTTATTTACAGAATGTTGGTTTTATGAGTTCATGTTATTTTTCTACTGGCAGCACTAAAACTCTAGGTCTTGCCAATAAAGGAAAAAAAGCAAACGAGAAAAGAGTTAGGAGACAGCAGCTTGAAGATTGAGCCAGAAATGACTTCCTGGGACATAGGACAGAAGTTCATATGGCAGCTTGGTCAACTTTGTGAACGACAGTGTGACCTCTTAGGGTTATTCTTTTTAAGGAAATCTCCTTGAATGGATTCTAGATACCCAATTTTTAAATTGACATAGATTCCCAGGCACAGAATACCTCTTATTTTTTTAAAAAAAGATTTATCTTAGCTTAACTAAGTGAAAATAAACATTTAACAAACTCAGGCATAGATAGAATGTCTAGGCGATGATGGGCAGAAACTTTCAGGGAAATGTGAAGTGAACGGAGCTCCTGGTTGAGAACAGATATGGCTTTATTTTCATTCCATATAGATTATATCATTTACCTCTTTCCTTCACATGAAAAGCTCCAGTTGTTTTTTAAAAAATGTGTTCTGTATTTGGATAGTGTCATAGCAAGGCCCATGTACTAAAGAATTGGTTCTCTGTGTGGCGCCATTGAAAGGAGGTAGAATCTTTAAGAGATGGGGCCTGGAGGGAGACTTTTAGGTCACTGGGGGTGTGTCTTTGAAGGGATTGTACACCCACCCTGTCCTTTCCCTATCTCCTTCCTCTCTGGCTGGTAGTAAGAGTGGTTATGTTCTGTCACACACTTCCACCACAGTGTGCTGCCCTGTGCAGCCCAAAGCAACGAGACTAACTGATCAGGGACCGGAACCTCCAAAACTGTCAGCCAAAACAAAACGGTTCTCTTTATAAGTTTATTATCTCAGGTATTAATTACAGTAGTGGGAAACTAACACAGATATCAAGTATCAAATGAGAATTATACAACTATCCACAAAATATTTTGTGTGTTAAATACTGACTATATTCTAGTCACTCTGATAATCACTTTTTATTATTGAGTTATTTACCTCTTGTGATGATTTTATGTATAAACTGAGTATAGTGGCCTGTTTCTTATGTGAAAGAAAATAGAGACTCAAGGAAGTTCAGTAGTTTATCCAAGGTCATACAGCAACTAAGTGGCTAAGATGGGACTTAAATAAAGGGCCAATTAATGTAAATAAATACAGTTGAAATCACTAATCTGTGCAACATCCCCCCAGGTTCTGACACCTACTTAAGTAGTCTTGTGATTGTGTCCATAGGGGTCTTTGAGTCTCTAGTTGCAGAACTAAAGATAAAATGTGTAAAGATATACATATTTTAAATTGCAATTTCTTTAGTTTCTTTTGAAACAGGACAATAGAAACGACTTACTTACATATTACCAGTTAAACCCGGGAAGTTAAATGCCATAAGAAACAGAGGAAGGATTGAATTTAGTGTCCCGAGTCCCCCATTTCTCTGTCTAGGACTTTGCACATTAAACTGTCTTCCCAAACATGTGCCAGTTCAAATGTGAAACTTTCCAAAGAAAATTTCAGCTTACTTCAGGAATCACCCAGTCTCTTCCCAGACTATGAACTCCTGTTTGCTGACTGTCACATGACACTAATTGTGGACGGATATATTAAAAATGTTGTCTCTTAGTGCCTACAAAGCCAATCTCTACAGTTTCTTAGGCTGTCAGTGGAAATGGAAGTCTAGGCTCAATTTATAAAATTCCCCATTCGACTCAAAACAAAAAAAGAATAAATTCTGTGCTTCCAGTGTTGCCTAGAAATGAAGTTTGGAAGAGCTGGGTTTCCCTTCTCCGACTCTGGATGCGACGTGATAGATAGATGAAGTCTGGGTGATTTCCCCTGTGGCATGATGGTCCTTGCTGGAGAAGATGGCACCTTTTTATTTATTTTACTGTCATTCCTCATTTTCTCACTTCCTTGTAGTCTCCTTGTATTACTCCAACTCACTAAGATAAATCCTTCTTATATTCAGAAAACTCACACCACTGAGAGATGGAACCAAGTAACCTTTTGGTTCAGAATCAAGGGTGGTATTAGTTAGTGGTAAAAGCAGGCGTCTGAAGGGTGAGATCTGGGCAAGAGAGGGGATATGAGAAGGATGAGGTGATGGGTCTATGAGATGGAGTCAGAGAGAGAGAGAGAAGAAGAAGAAGAGAGAGAGAGAGTTAGAGAGAGAGACAGAGACAGAGAGAATGTTTGTCGTTTGTAAAGCCAAGAAGGAAAGAGAGATGGGGACAACTTTGCTACCACATTGCTGTATGTCAGAACTCAAGAGTTCAGATACAAATTGCAGGAAGCTCTTTTAGAGAAGTTAAAAATAACACTTTAAACAATAGTGAGTGAGTAAAGAAAATCTCAGTGAATATATTAATGACAAAGCATTAATTAAAGTTACGATTATGACTCTTAAAGTTGCAATGAGAAATGAAAAATACACTCTTCGAAATCTTTCAGCCATAGGTATGTGATTGACTAGGCCTTAGATCTCCTTCAAAGGTAGTTTTTTAAAATCAAAATTTAAATGTTTCTTACAGTGATTTTAATTTTAGGTGACAGGTGAACTAGAAGAAAATCTGGTGGCTGCATAAATCAGATCTACCAAATTTCCCCCTGCCCTGGATTTATTGCACTGGCTCTTGATTGCTTTCTCAAATCAAAATTTAAAAAAAATGAGGCCAGCCCAAGTTTCCCTGCTTCACTCCTTGGTGTTCTCTCTCCTCCTTTGGCATTTCCTTAGAAAAACAGCCAGCACTGAAGCAGGCCTGGACTCTGAATAGGCTCTGTAGAAGGTAAGCACTCCCCTACCTGATTTTGTGCGACCTTCCAACAAGTTATCTAAACTCTCAAGCCTCATATTTCTCAGCGAGACAATTAGGGATTGTATTTCCTTGCCGGCAACCCCTAAGGCTGGGTACTAAGCTGAGATCCTCATGCGCGCAAGGTAAGGCTCTAACTCCAGTTAGAGCTTATAAAACCCAATTTAGAAGACTGTTGGACAGGTTAACCAAGACCGTGCATGTAGAGCTCCCAGCCTAATGGCTGGCATGTAATATCGCAGAGTACACACACACACACACAAACATTATTTCAAAAAACAGTAGTTCAACCCTATTGGTTTAGTGTTACTTTGGTTTATCCCTTTCCCCCCTAGTACTTAGGGAACAGGTTGCTGGTGATCTTAAAACAGAGAGGGGAATTCAAAAAAGCAGGAGGAGTTGAATCAGTGGAAACTCATCGGGAACAAAAAGTTGAACCAGGAAAAGCTCCTGAGATTCTGACACCACCACTCAGTGTCTGTGGCGCAAGTCATTTACATTTTTAAACAGAGGAGTTGGAATAGATCCACCTCTGCAGTTTTTGACTTACAAAGTTTTTCATTCTACAAATGGATAAACAAGATAGAGAAATTATTATATAAGCCAGTGTTTGAAGGAACAGTCTGTTCTTCATGCAATTTTTGCAAGTGGTCCTTCCAGGCTGCCTGGCGTTCGGACGTCCACACCTAGGCCTGCAAACAACTAACAAGCAAAAGCTCTATTCAGAGCCTTGCCTGCCAGCCGGGCCTTCTCGCTGTTACTTCCCCGTTGTCGGCGGCAAGTAACTTCATTCGTTCGAGCTGGACGTCTCAGGCTTTGAAATCCTGGGGACCAGAACAGCAGTCGTTCCAAACAGAGTTTAGTCACTCAGAGAAAAATCACCTTTCATGGAAGACATCCGAAACTGTGCAATTCCCCTCCTTGGTTTCATCGTGTAGTTACTGCAAAGTAAGAGATGAAAGGAAATCGGGAAAGGAAAATTTAGAGAGGACACAGAGGAAGCATTTCCACGTCCTGTGAGGGAAGGTGCAGTGCCAGGTGTGCTTTGCTGAGGCGAGCAGACTGTGAAACTTGAGATTTCTCCCACATCTGAAAAAGTACAGGGAAGGAGAGTTGGCCAGAGCTGTGGAAACGCAGCCCTTTGGTGTCTGTGCAAGCACTCCTACAAGCAGTGTTTGCATCCTGCTGGCCTTCCTCAGAGCTCTCCCTCTTCTAATTCATCTTCTCTGCGTTTCCCCTTTTGTCACAACCCCGCACGATTTATTTCATGCCATTATGGAATGTTTGAAAGAAACTTTTATTTTGTGGAGAGAACGCAAATTCTCCCTGGGATTCTTTCTCCGGCTTTGGGTGGAGCTGATGAGTGAGTGGGAGTAAGAAGGGATCAGAGGAAAGGAAGGGAGGGAGACGGACGGAGATAAGCGGAAGAGAGCAAGACGGGCCGGGGGTGGGACCAGTGAGGATGAGAGTCTGACTCGGACTCTTGTTCGTCTTGTTCTTCTCCAGACTGCGAGTCCTTTGAGGTTAGCCTCCGGGTCTTAGTCATCTTTAAAACACGGAACAGCTTCTTACTGTTGCTCTAATAAATCCGGCCCACGTCTCTCCTCCATGCACTTTGGATTCTCTGATGGTATAAGGCAGAGTGGGGCAGAGCCATGCCTTCCCAGTGAGGAGGACTGCGTCTGGATTTGACTCTGTCTGTCACGGATCTCTATTATCTCTTATGCCCAACCTGGGAAAATGGGGCTGATACTGGAAAGTAGCTTGCAGAGTCGGAGTGGGAGCCTAATGAGATAGTTCATGTGAGGACCTAGCCAGCCCAGTGCTAGTGTTCAGTAAATGTTTAGTAAGTGTTTAGCAAATGTTTCATGACAGTACCTTATTTTTTCTAACTAGCAGCATGACCCTGGTGAATTATTTCCTCATAGTAACAGATGAATGATAATTGTTTCATACATTATTGTGAAGATTTATTGAGATAAACCTTATACAACACCCAACAAGCTTCTGCAACATAGTAGGTACTCAGTAAGGGTTGGTACCTCTCCCTCTGTCCCCAGCTGTCCTTTCTGTTTCTTTTCTTACACTGTTTCTCTTGATGTGACCAAAACCCCAGTGCAGTACTGTTTCCTTCACTTCTCATGTTTTTAAAAAAATCATTTATGACGAATATGAGATCGGATAAAAATTTGGTAAATAATTTTTTAACAAAAGTTTATTACAGTGAAAGACATATTGCCATTAAACCCCTTAAAAATATTTCCCCAGCTCCAAAACACTTATCCCACCATCCTTGGCACCTCATGCAGCAGTCCCGGAAGTCCTCTTGGTGAGCATCTTTAGTTGTGTGGCTATGTGTGTCTCAATATCCTGAACTGACTCAAAATATTCACCTTTCATGATCATTTGGATTTTGGGGAAGCGCTGGAAGTTGCATGGTGGCACAATCTGTGAAAAGATGGATGAGGACACTCTGTCATGTTTTTATGAGCCTGTCTTTCAGGTGGGTGGCACTAGGCGGCAGTATTCATTGTAGTTCTGATGACACATAAGGACCCTTACAAAAGAATACCCTCAGAACTACTGCAGAAAGTGGCGAGAATAATGGGAAGAGTGCGTTTGAACTGAGGAGTGTTCTGAGGGGAATTTGTGGTCATGTGTCTTTTACTGTAACAAATTGTTAAAATTTAATATATTCACCATGCATTCTGATTACCCCATGTAGCTTAAAACAAAGCATAACATATTGGTTAAAAAGGATAAATTGAAGGTAGGGTGTAGAAATAACATATAAAAAATTCATGAAAAAGAAGAGTATGGCTCTCCAGAGTTTCAACCTTCTGTTTATGTGTAAATTTTGTGCATTAACAGGATTTGCTGAATAGCTGAAAAGAAAATTTTATCTCATCTTCCCTTTTCCAAGAAGCTATGCTTTTTTTTTTTTTTTGAGACAGGGTCTCAGTTTGTAGCCCAGGCTGGTTGTAAACTTACTACATAGCTGGCCCTGGACTCACGGCAATCCTCCTGCCTCCATCTCCTGAGTGCTGGGATTATGGGTGTGCGACAGTACACCTGGTTTTAGGTGGTGCTGGAGAATTGAACCCAGCCATGCTGTGTTTGTTGAAATAAATTTTAGGACTTCCTCTCATTCTTGGATAGTGATGCCATATGACCTTTCTCACAAGGTCAGCAGCCGGAGCTCAAGGACTTCTGGGGACACATGCTTAGCAGTTAAATTTTCTTGGGAACATGTAGGAATTAGACATAGATATTGGCTCTTCTCTGTACGTTGGACTCTGGAGTAATATCTAAGTGCTTAAGGCTTTGTTTCCAGAAATAAGCCAAATGGCCAAATGTTCCTGGAACATCTGGAGGTCCATTGTGACCTTAGTTAGCCTGGTGAACTGACTGGGCTTTCTCAGCTCCCACATTTGCTCTCCACATTGTGCTGTGGACTTGGCCTCAGCCCTCAGAGGGCCAAGCGCAGTTCATGTGCTGGGAGTTTTCCTGAGCAGCCTGCAAGATGAGTAAGGAATCTAACTCACTGCTCATCTGCCCAATGCATCTTGTGTTGCACAAAAGGAAAGCAATAGCACAGGCTGCTCTGGGCAGGTTTGGCAGGGCTGCCTGGTAGAAATGGGTTCCACATGGTGTCAGATGAATTGCCCAAACTCAGGACAGTAAAAGGATCCTAAGGCACTTTGAGTATCCTGAAATAAAGATTGAAAAAGATTAAAACATTTCAGTTATTCTCTAAATAAGATTATGTAGTTTAGGTCTATGAACTATTTTTTAAGCTATTTTGGTCTCGAATGATGATTTGGTGAAAAAAATCCCCACTAACAGTGTGCATCAACATTTTAAAAATAAAACATTTGAGCAAAGACAGGCAATTACTATGACTCTTATAACAAATAAAAGTATCTTTAGTGTGTACTGGAATTAAAAGATATGTAGAAAAATTGAAGAAACCTATACCTTGGTCCCTTGGAAGCCACATGTTACCAGACCTCTAAAATTCACCCATGCATATGAATATGAAATATAGTTTAAATGTGGTCATGATATAAATAATTTTTCATAATATTCTTATAGGGAAATGGAGACATAGCTTGTTCAGTAATTGCAGCATTCAATAATTTTTTGACCTTTTTACATTGCTTTTGTCTTATTGGTTAACTCCTTAATGATTAAAATCTCTAGTTCTAATTGTGGACTTTTTCAGGTTTTTTTTTTTTTTTACAATATTTGCTTTCTATGTTTTGCTGATAAATTTTAGTTACTACATTAAGTTGAGAATTTTCATAGATAAACAGTGAGTTTTTCATTCAGTAGTAGATGTGTCTATGTTTTTATCCATTTGGCTCATTATAGCGGTTCTCTAATCTGATAATTTATGTCTTTCTTTACTCTTGTGTACTTTAAGGCATTATTTTTTCAAATATTGCTTCTGCTACACTTTCTTTAGGGTCTTATTTTTCAGCTTCGGCTAGTTTGTGTTGTATGTTCTCCCCTTATTTTGTCCTCTATCCACTATACTATCCATTCCTTTATCTTTTTCTGAATTACCAGTGGTTTACTGAAATTCTTTCTTCCTTCATTGTGTGTGTGTGTGTGTGTGTGTGGGTGGGTGTGTGTGGGTGTGTGTGTCATGACTCATGGTCTTGATGGTTAGTTTCCTCATGTGTTTTGTAATTTTGAATAATGAGTTCATTTAATTTGACCTGTTGTTTTTGAGTTTCTTGAGCAGCCAAGTCATTAGATAATCCTTTCAGAAGTGTTTTGTCTTTTCTGCAAGTGCCCCAGAGAGCTGAATTTTATGTTATCAACTTAAAAATTCTTGAATACAGTCAGTATATATGTAGACCTCAAAGTCACCTGCCTGCAGAATATCCCTAATGTTTTGATTCTCATATGAGACTTCCTGCTGTGTCTACATACCAAGAAGCAGCCATGCAATCTTTGTTCTGGTAGATGAATTTTCTTTTTTGGGCACTTTCTCTTTCTTTTTAACAATGATTGTCTTAGCTTTTTCTTATTGCTTGGACAGAATACCTGATTTCTGCAACTTTAGGGGGGAAAGATTCATTTCGACTCACAGTTTCAGAAGGTCACTATTTGTTCACAGATGGATGGCCGGAAAATGGTGAGATCACATGGTAGGCTGGAGCCAGGGCTGGAACCAGGTCTGGAGCTGGAGACAGAGATCCTCACAGCATGGCAGAACCAAGCCAAGTCTCAGGAGAAGGGCAGAACCAGCACACATTCCTACAGGTTAAGCCCCAAGCATCCACGCCTTCAAACCAGGTCCCACCTCCCAACGGTACACAGTATCCATAGGTATATGAAGTATTTGGGGGACACTCCAGGGCCAAAGCACAACATTATTCCATATTATTCTGTGCTGCACTTTATTCTAAGTGCTAGATGCTTTCAATAGAACGACGTATCTGATGCAGACTCAAAGGTATCAGTATGTGTGACAGCTCAGTCTGTTCCTCAAATGTCACAGTGGCAAACAATGTAAAGGCTTCTGGTTCTCAAGACACAAAACCTACTCAGGGGCGAGTTTCCAGGTTCAGTCAGTGCTGCGGCCTGTAAACTGCACTTTCCTTTTCAGACTCCAGAACCAGAAAGTGTTTGCATATTTTTTAACTTTTTAAAATGGTAACGTATGAAAAAAATAGCACGAATAACTGTGGTCTATGTGGGGAACCCATTTTTTAGCCTCTAGAAAACCCTACAGCTCAATAGGGCTTAACCTCTTAGTTCACAGTTTCAAATTTTAGGCTGCTTAGAGTGTAGAAAAGAAGTAGAAATTTTTCTTCACTGGAAGTGGTTACATGGGGCATGTCCAGCAGGAGATATGAATCTGCACCTTTCTATTAATTGTTAGATTTATACATCCATCCTTATTAAAATGATGATATAGAGCAGACTTGCAAAGGTGCATTTAATTCTAATAATGTTCCCACACATTCACAGCTATTTACTATGTTCAGTAGTCTTTAGAGCTGCTTTCCTAGCAACTCATTTTCCCTTTCAGGCACCTGTGTTATTGTTATTTTTATTATTTTAATTTTTTTTGCAGTACTGAGGATCTAACCAGGGTCCTTCACACTGAGTTGGATCCCCAGATCATTTTTCAGTTTTGATTTTGAGACAGGGTCTCACTAAGATGCTGAGTTGCTGAGTTGCTAAGTTTTCCAGGCTGGTTTTCAATTCTTCTGCCTCATGTTCCCAGAGTGGTGGGATAATAGGTCTGCAGCACTGGGCCTGACAATGCGTATTAGTCTTATTTTATTCTATTGAGACAGGGTTTCACTCTGTAGCCCAGACTGATTCTGATCTCACTATGAAGCCCAGGCTGGCTTTGGACTCATGTCAATTCTCCTGCCTCAGCCTCCTGAGTGCTGGGATTACAGGCATGCGCCACTGTGCTCAGCTTTATGTGGTGCTGCAGAATTGAACTCAGAGCCTTGCGCTTAGCAAGGCATGTGTTTAAACCCTTGTGCCATTTCTCCAGACCCTGCATGACATTCTTAAAAATACTGACTACTTTCATAAATTTATATTGATTTATAACTACAGACAACATTCTGAAAATTTCTTTCATGTGTTTATTTTTAGCACAACAACTTCTCTTGAATTGACTTATCATGTTTATTTTTCCATTTTAATGGGATGTTCACTTTTGTTTATTTTTCAGACCATTATTCATCAAGCCTCTACTAGGTGCAGGCGCTATTCTAGACATTGGGGGTACGATGCTGAGCCTGGCAGGTAGAAACTCTGCTCTCTTGAAGATTAAGCCTAGTAAACAATAAACTAGCCCAAACAAGCAAATCATTTGATAGGAAGGAATGGCAAATGCCAGGAGGGGATAGCAAGGTAAGAGGGATGATTTTGCAGGTCTGTCTGCACCCATTCCACAGTGTCTTCCAAGTTCGTTTCTTCATATTTCATTGCTTTTTTGGATACATTCACGTGTATCTGCCTCTGATAGATGTTCATCAATACGTTGTGTTATTCTAACCAGCAAGATTGGTAGGTTTCTACCCCGGGGGAACACAATTCTGTAGAAATATGATAATCATGAAAATGCATGATTGCAAACTTTGATAAAGTTGATGAAGGAAAAATGCAATCAAGAGAGCGTGACAGAAGATCTAGACTTAGTTTTAGGGGTTGAAGAAGAATTTCTTGAAGGTTTGATTTTCAATTTGAGGTAGAAATAAGAGTGAAATCGATAAAAGAGGGCAGAAAAATAGGAATGAAAAGAGGCTTACAGCGGGAAGGAACAGCAATTACTTAGATTGAAATAAATTTGCAGTATTTGTAGATCAGGCTGAAGAATTAGGTAGGGGCACGTGAAAATGTAAAAGACTTGATATTTAAAAGAAGACACACAAATCTTAAAGAGAACTGTAAGCCACTGAAGAAGGAAAAGTGGAATATAATTAGATTGTAGTTTATATATATAAATTTGGCAGTGCTTTGGAAAATAGATCAGAGAGGGGCAAAATTAATGTGGGGAGATCAGGTGAGGGTGGGACATAGCCCCGGCACTGATGATGTAGCGTATACCATGATGCTTTATGAATTGTCACACACAAAGCAACCTAAATGTCCATCACCAGATGAATGGATAAAGAAAATATGGTGTATATGCACAACTGGGTACTGTGAAGCCACAAGGTGGACAAATACAAGTCGTTTGTAGGAAGATGGATGTGCCTTGAGACCACAATGTTAAGTGAAATAAATCAGAAGGTCAAATATGAATAACTTAAAGAGTGAAAGATGATACAAAGTAGGGAGGTAGACTTTGTGTGGATGGGAAAGGGGAGAACAGAGGTGGCAGGGAGATGTCACGATGAGATATCCTATGTGTGTCCACCAACTCCCCTAGCTGACTGCAGTTATTATGTAAACATACACAAAATAAAAATAACTGTTATGGGGGAAATACGATGATGTTTTGAGGGATATGGTGGGTGTCTATTTAGGACATAATGATGAAGCACTGAGGAGAGAGGTAGAGGTCTGGACTCAAGCATGGCTCCCTCATTTTTGGCTTACACAATTGGTGCTAATCTATAGGAGTTCACAGTTTTTAGGGAGAAATAAAGTTGAGAATAATGAGCTTATATGTTTTATGTTTATCTAAATAGAATTTTAGTCTGATCTGAACTGGAAGAACAAATTTGAGAATCACCATCCCTCACAACAAAACACTTAACATTTATTTTTCAACACAAACATATCCTGTTCCATTAATGGGATTCCACCCACCTTCTGCCATAGAACCAAATGTTTTTCCTGAGGGCTGGGTGAAGAGGAAGTATCCTAAGAAGCAAGTGACCATCATTTCCTTTTGCTAATTCTTTTTTTACTCTTTCCTGAGTAATAATACCAAACAACTTCTTGCACAATTTCAACAAATTTGAGTTAAATATAGAGAACTTAAACCACATAGCATACGGGTGATTTGCATAGAGTAGGCATTAATAGAGTGTTTAACCAAGTAACTCGAATAGCATTGCTAAGTCACTTGCTTATAATTGGGTTTGTTTTAAGAAACACATCTATGCACACAAATTCTTCTATGCTCCCATTTAGGAAGATGAGAGAAAACCGTTCTCAGCCAGAGGCTAACTTGGGCTTCATGAACAGTTCAGTGACCTGGCATAAATTTGGACTCAAAGTTCCAGTCTGTTGCTTGGCCTTTCTTCTCGACTAATGTAGTTTGGCAAACATGAAGTGTTTTGTGACAGAGGCATCGTGCAAAGAAGTCTGAAATTTTGCATAAGTTTTTGCCAATGTTTCTAACCATTCACCTTCCCAAATGCTCTGCTTCAGATATTTTAACTTACAAATATGTTGGATTTTCCACGTCTTTTTCCATTCCATCTCTAGGGACCAAGGACTTGGCTTGAACCCCAACCCTAATAGCCTCGTGGGATCAGGCTGAGTCATCTAGAGGGAGCAGAAACAGACACAATTTAAGAAACAAGTTCAAATTACTGTCAAGGAAGTGAATCAAGGGCTAGAACTAGAGGAGCAATATTATATACTGAATCTTAGTATGTAGTATGAGGCTATAGATGGAAATATGGTGGGAAGTCAAGAACTGAGGTCAGTAATAGGTCTCAGAGCCCAGCATGAGGATACTAGAAAATGGAAAAAATGAATCCCAGGTGCAGCTATGAATGAGCAAGAGTGTCTGTCTGGAGATTCTTCCAGTGTGGCTGGGCAAGTGCTGGGTGGTGTTCAAAGGCTCAGAGTCACCTCAGACTCCTGGTCCCTTACCTTCACATTACTCTGTTCTTTTGAAACGCTTTCTTTTTCTTTCACTACCTGAATCATTTATCTTTTCTATAGACCAGTTCAAGTCCTCTTTCCTGCATGACCACTAATAAAGAACCCAATTATCTTCAGAACTATTGAATAAAAATCAAATTCCTAATAAAAATATCAAGTTATCGTAGTGTGTATGTGTGTTTTAGTGTTTAAGGAGACAACTTTGGAAACCTTTCCTCAGTATTTGTAATTTTTTTTCTTTTTGAAAACGTCTTATTGATTTTAAAGAAGTAATTATCTAAGATGTTGTAGTTAGTTATATTTTGAAATTTAGTACATCACATGATCATTGTCTACGAACCCGTTTGAGGTTAGGAATTAATGTTTTACACACATTGTTTTATGCATTTTATAAGGTTGGTAATTATTACTTATTAAGTGTTCATTACATTCTAGATATTTATGTATTTCTAATTGTCACAGAAACTCTTGCAGGTATGGCTGACATACCCATTTTAGGCTGAAAAAGTTGAAGCTGTTCAGAAATTAAACAAGTAAATGTTGATGTTGTGATCAGAACACAGATGTGAACTCTCTCCTCTACTGTAGGCTGACTTAACACTGTTGTTGATTTAATTAATCTGAATTGTTGTTTACATAGTTTACGGCCTTCATCTTCTACAGCTTCTAGGTTCAAAGAGAGAAAGAGAGAGAAAGAAAGAGAGAGACAGACAGAAAGAAAGAAACAGACATGGAGAAAAACCGGTGAGTTAGAAGGTTCCAACAAATTCCACTCTTTGAGTTAGAAGGTTCCAACAAATTCCACTCTTGGAGGTAGCCAAGCTAATTTTCTGAACTAAAAAAGATAAGCTCTGGGGAGTCCCCTGAGTTGCAAGATCTGGTTATGAGATTTAAGACACCACTTACTGTCCTCTATCTCTGTGCTCAGAGATTTTTGTGTTCCAGGCACCTCTGTGTTTTCCAAATGATCACCATCACGTGCTCACACTTGTCCAGATGAATATGAACAAGGTGGCAACAAAAACCTGTTAAAGACATGTGTTTGAATGTATCGCAGAAATATCTGAATTGTGTATCGAGTCCCCAGTGTGTGTTATTTGCTTTTAAAAATAGATAAATATATAAACTCAGAGTGGAACTCAGATGTGACAAATGCTGTATTAATTGTATATATTTCCATGTGCTTAGGGGGCTCCGAGGCCTACTGGAGGCTCCAGAGAGATTTTTCTGGGAAGTGGGGGTGACTGGTAGCTGAAGAGGGTTAAAAAGGATGGATGGGGATGATATTCTAGGGAGAATGAATACCTAATATCTTAGTACATATCTGGGGAAGGGGGAGGGGAAAACAAAGCTTGTGAAGCTGTGGCCTCTGCACATTTTGGGGTTATCTCTCAAAGAGAATAACTGATACTTGCTTTGTGCCAAGGAACATTTCAGATGGTCAACCTGTGCTATTTCATTAAAACTTCAAATTAGTCCATGCGAACAATTTCATTGTTATTCTCATTTTACACCGTAGAAACTGAAGCACACAAAGCACTGGAGTTTAGTGCAAATTCACGTAGTACGGAGCAGGCTTGGGCTGTCCGTCCCTAAGCCTACGTGCCTACATGCCGTGTTACACTGCCTCCTCCTCGTATGCTCCTCCCAGTGTTTTGTTTGTTGAAGAACAAGAAGTATCAATACAGGCATTCTTGCAGGCCACTTGTGTACTTCACGAATCACAAGTTTTTGTATTATAACAACACTTCACAAAATCTCCTAAGAGGAGAAAAGGAAAATGTAGACTCAAGAGGAAAGGAAAACCTTGAAAGGGATCAGGTCGAGGGCGGAAAACAAACGTGACCATGGGTTTAGTTACGGAACTGGATACCCAGTTGGGATAGGAAGTAACAAAGGCCACCATCCTTAATTAAAACTAGAAGGACAGTGAGGTCAAAAGACACAAATACAAGGCTGAGACAAAAATATGTTTCATGAGGGTTAGGGTGCTGACTTTCAAAGAAGGAAGATAGAAGACCCTCTGAGGTTCAGGTAATTCTTTTCTGGTCTCATTCGACTTACATCATAGCTATATTTTGGAGTTTATTGTTCATATGAGTGCTGCACATGGATCTGGGGCAATAATCTCATGTTGGAGCCCCAAATTCCAAAGGCTTTGGGAAGCAGATCTGTGAGAAAAGACTGAAAAAGAAGGAGGATGTTTATTTTTAATAAAGAAACCCTGCCCTCACTTCCTGAACTAAAACCAGTCTAGACTTGTTTTTTTTTTCCATTTTACACAATGTCCGCAACAACAGAATAAATTTATTAAAACCAAACAAACTGGGGGCTGAATTTGGCACAGAAAGTCCCACAGGAATAGAATTAGTTGCTTCTAAGCTGAGTCTAGTGACTGATCTACAGACTGCAAGCACATAAACCTTCAGTAGCCTTAACTGAGCCAGTTATTTAATAGTACAGAGGCAAAATTTTAAGGGCATAAACTAGCCAGTCCTTCAGTTTTGCCCTTTTTTTTCTTTTAATTTTTAAAACTCAAAATAGGTTAGAAAGTAACCTTACTAACCGTTCTACTTTGTTGGTGGGACTCTAAACTAGTATAATCATTACAGAAAGCGGCGCAGAAATTTCTTTAAAAAATGAAATATAGACATCTCATTTGACCAAGCAATTCCTTTTCTGGGGGTCTTTCTCAAAGAGTTAAAGTCATCATGCGACATTGATACAGGCATACCTATGTTTATAGCACTACAATTTATAATAACTAAATCTTGGAAGCAGTCAGCATGTCCATCAACAGAAGAATAGACACAGAGTATGTGGTATACTTACACAATGAAGGTTTACTCTGACATAAAGAAAGATAAATTTGAGTCATTTGTAGAGAAATGGATGCATCTTGAGAAAATTATGCTTAGTGAAATGAGACATAGAAGATTAGATATTGTGTGCTTTCTCTAATGTGAGAAAACCAAACTGTGTAAAAAGAAAAAGAAAAAGAGAGATAGAAGAAACTAGAAAGACTTGGTGGAGAGGAAAAGAGGATGTGGGGGGAGGTGAAGGATGGAAATGGGGAAGGGAAGTAAAAATGGTCAAGATACAATATTGAAATGCACCGATCACTTGTGCTATTATTGTATACTGCGAATAGGTACTATAAAAAAGGTTAAAAAAGAGGAGAAAGTACCCTTGTGCTCATCTTTTCCTAAACTTTATTTTGTCTGAAAGTAAGCTAGCTTGAGATCATTGATTAAAACAACGCATTTTGAAGTTTCTAGACTCTGAGTGGAGAGATTCAGTTTTGCCTCCCATTGGCTGGGAAAATAAGGACCAGCTGAGTATATATTCAACTTTTCACTAATTCATAAACTGTGGGGATTATTCAGTGTCCCCCCCCCCTCCCGTTTGCCATTTCAGCCTGCCTTTAGTGGTGTTCCAGCATTTGGGCACGAGTGGGTGTGTGTTTGTGGAGTGTGTTCCTATGAGTATCTCTGTCCAGGCCAAAGTCAATGTGTATTCTTACATTTCACAATGCTTTCCATTTCTCATCTAATTTTATCCCTACTGTATGCATGTGAGGAGACAGAAGGTTAATTTCAACTCTGTTTTACATGTAGAAAAAAAATCAAGACCTGCCATGTTCCCAAGATGACACACTGTTTGGTGAGAAAGTCAGGATTCAAATCTAAATCTCTTTTGTTTCAGTTTTCTTCACAGTAGGCCAGGCTCTACCACCAATCCTCTCTATTATAATTGAATTAAATGGGTGCATAATGAATAAATATCGAAAGGTATACATAATTCTGTGTGTAAATCACACAGAATGAATTACTACGTTCATTATGGTTTACCATCTACAGTTTCCTTTAAAAAATTAAAAATAGACCTACCGTAGGATGCATAATTTCACTTGTGAGCGAGTATCCATAGGAAAGGAAACCAGCATGTTGAGGAGAGATACATCTGCCTTCCACTCTTCATTGCAGCAATCTTCTTAAGGATATAGAGTCAATCTAAATGTTCATCAATAGATGCAGAAATGAAGAATATATGACATGTATAACAGTGGAACACTATTCAGTAATAAAAGGATGCTATCCTGTCATTTGTGACAACACAGATTGACCTATAGGACACCATGTTAGGTAGAAGAAACTAGACATAGAAAAATGACACTTTAAGATGTCACTCATATGTGGAAATGAAAAAAGTTGATCTTGTAGAACTAGAGCATAGATTAATGTTTACCAGAGACTGAGGAGAGTAGAGGTAAGGGGGAGGGACAGCAGAGAGGTTGGTCAACAGATAGCAGGAAGAAGTTCTGCTCCCCTGCGGAAAAGTCGTTAACATAATTCATTGTATATTTCAAAATATAGGATATACAGGATTTTGGATATTCTCCTCATAAAAAAGTAATATAAGTTTAAGGTGGTTGATATGCCAGTTACCCTGATTTGGTCACTATACAGTGTGTGCACACATCAAAACATCACACTGGGGGCTGAGGGTGCTTGCTTAGAGGTAGAGCCCTGGTCTAGCCTGCACAAGGTCCTGGGTTTGCTCCCCATCACTGAAAAAACATCCTATCGTATCCCATAAACAAGTGCAATAATTTTGTCAACAAAGAGCACTCAATCTCTGACTTCTATTGCACAATTACTTTCCTGTGGTAGATTATAAAAGTCTAGATGTTCTAAATAAACAAAATCTCAGTATCTTTAAGTACTGGGCAGAGAAATAGCTTTGCTGAAGGCCAAACTTCTGGGAAAAGCAACTTTATTCTTGGGAGATTTCTCCATCTCCTTGAAATTTCTTTCTTTTCATTTAACTGTGATGACTTTACTCTGACCTGAAGGGCTCAATCTTTCTATAGAAAAAAAAAATCTTTTTATCTTGAAAGATTTTTAACATATCTGTTTATTTAAGGGGTGCGTTCCTTACAGAAATATTGTCAGGAATTTGTAGAGGAGCACAAGAAATTAATATCATCTCCACAAATGAAAAACAAAAACATAAGAGTCTTTGCTGTGGTTTGGGTTCTGTTCTGCTTTTGATGACTAAGAACTATTAACTAAAATATGGCCTTTTCCAAATATATCTCTTTTGATCATATCACAGATTTCTTCATTCCTTTGTTACTTAATGACAAAGTACTTTTAAGTTAGCTGAGAATTTCTATCTCTGCTTAGAGGTTGAAAACATTTTGCTTAAATCAGAAAGTTTGAGAGCTGTGTGGAAATTGTTTTTTTTACTTGAGGGGATTTTTGGAAATGGAAATACTAAGATACCAAGTTGTACTTAGAATCACACAGCTTAGGAAATGGTGAATTTCTCCTTAAGGAAGCCCTAAGGAATTGGAATATTCTGTATTTTAGCAAATTGGAAAATGAGAAAAAAGAACTAGGAGATCATAAACTGATGGGAATTCTCAATCTAGTGTCATTAATTAGTAATTCGTCATCTTAACACTTGGTCTGGCTTGCTATATTATATCCAGGCTTAACCTTACTTGTGGCCATTCTTTAAAAAAAAACTGGCTGGACTCAACAGGGCAGTAATTCTCTAACCCTTTGATCTCACCTTTCGGATCAACATCACACTATCATTTTTGCATTTAACAGTCATAGGAATATCTTACCAAAGTCCCCTGCCCTTTGTGCATCTCTAACATTTCTACTTGTTGGCCAACAGAGCCTCTTCCCCGCTCCAGCTCTGGTGTGGCATTAGTGGTGTTAGGGAAAAAGCATGGGGACTGGATAGGATAGTCAGTCCAAGAGAGACTGCAGGTCTGAAGTATGAGATCACAAATAATTATTTCTCATTTTCACCCTGTGGCATGCATGCCGGAGCATGGGAAAGGGAAGGTTGTACAGGTTCCAAAGGAGTACCCTCTGACACAGGTATGATTCTGATGGTTCTGGGGAAAGGGTAGAAATTGCAGATAGCCAGAACTTTCAATATACAGAAGATGTTTATATATTTGTCTCCAGATACTTCCTTCCCTGGTGATTCCAGAACATCCTCCAAAGTCTCCCATGTTTGGAAGGGAGTGGATCGTGAAGGTGCATTACTCACTAGTGGATTCATCTATTGGCAATATCGTGCTCTGCTAAGCATGGTTGGAGGGAAGGGTCACGAGGGACTGTGATCTGGAAAGGTACAGTCTTGTCCCTGGCTCTTCTCTCTCTGTTTCTTGGCTGTCATGCAGTGAGTGGCGTTCCTTCACTCTGGGCTCTTCTACTGCTGCTAACTGACTATACATGAACAGAAATTGTGAGCTAATACAAACTTCCTCTAAGTTGTGGGTGGTGGGTATTGTGTCCAATAAGAAGAAAGTTCTTTTTATACTCAGCCTTGATATTATCACTCAACTTGCCTCTGAAACTTTGCCCCACATAGTGACCTGGAGCAACTTCCTAGGAAGAGCGGGACATGGAGGAAGTAGAGTCAGAGCATGAGGTTGTGGGAAAGTAGCAAGAGATGGACCACAGGGTGGTTATTAGCAAGAGGAAGGACATCACCAAGAGGGTGAGGGCCAGGAAGTGAGGATACAAAGGTGAGGCCCTGCAACTCTGGATATGCAGGCAAGAAATATTTAATAAAAATATATGATAGGCTCCAAGACAATTAATTGGTAGACTCAAGTGTTATGGTCACAATTTAGAAATAAATCTCATACCTGTTTTTGCTGACTCATAATTAACTGCTCAGGTTATTGCTTTCTCTTTATGAAATATATGTTATCACTATCAAAATACTTAAATATGTAAGTACATGAGAAATTCAGGCTGTTCCTCCAATTCTCAGTGAATTTTCTCCTTGTCCTACCCTGGGACATGAGATGTCTGAGGAAGGAAAGGGGGGAAGTCGGTTCTATGCTTCTGGGATTTGGTCTGTTATTTCAAACCATCTTTATGTTATAGTAGGTACTTGCTATCTGGGTTAATAGAGAGATAAAGTGCAGAAATGAATGTTCTTGTGCTGCTTGGAGTCCGCTCTGAGTCTTTTGTGAAGATAACAGATAGAAAGTATGATCAAATAATACAGCAAGTATTTAATTAAAATATATATTACAGTAAAGCATAAATTGCTATGGAACCCCCTCAAAATATTTACCCTTATTTTGAACACATGTATTTCCCATTTCTTGTCACTTTCCAAAGCAGTTCTAGAAGTCCTCTTTTGGGAGTGTCTTTAGTTGTACTCTTGTGACTCCCGTGATGTCCTTAATATACTCCAAAGGCTTACCCTTCATGGTCATCTTGACTTTGAGGAAGAGTCCAAAGTCTCAGGGTGTTGGATTAAGTCAATAAGGTAGACGAAGAAGCAATGTCATGTTTTTATGTGATAGAAATTGCCATAAACATTTGAACAAGGAGATGGTATTTTAAAAATAAGGCAGATGTTTAAATAAAATATTTATTACAACTAAAGACATATCGCCATCAGTTCCTTCAGAATACTCAAAATACTCCCCCTCACTTGGAATATATTTATCCAGTCATTGGCAATGTGTCTTTCACTGTAGGAAGTTTTTTAAAAATGTAAATATTCACTATAATTTTGAATCACACCTTGTATCTTGCCCCCAAACCCCACTCAATGAAGGTGCTACTGTTTTTTTTTTTTTGGCTTCTGGTAAAATAATCTCATCCTTTTCTCATTCTTCTGTGCGACATTGGTACAATGATTACAGTAGTCTGAAGAAGACAATGCTGTGCGCCTGTGTGGCCTGTGTGAAGCTTCTGTGACGAGCCTCAGAGGTGGCCTCAATCTCTGTAGAACAGAAGAACTCTGCCACGTTCTGGTGAGTGTGTTGACAGCTGATGACACCATGCTGAGTCTTGCCCACCAATCTGCAACATGCAGGCTGCCCTCTGCTAATGTCAGCCATCTTGTCTGTGAGCAGGCCCCTTTCCTCTGTGCAGTTCTCATCCAACAATCTATGCTCAGTATAGAAGCCGGCTCTCTGTTCTTCAGTCTGGAGCAACTCTACAAGAACATCTCAGCACGAATATTTCCCTGGGATAATCTGAGTCATTGCTGTGATTCTGACGCAGCCAGCTTCTTCTGCCCAATTCTACTTCATCCGTTTTCCCACAGGTCCCAAGAGCACTACCTCCAATATATTTTCTGCCAGGGAATTGAGTGTCAGAGTCATCTTTTAAGAAAACACCACCTGTAATTCAATGTGTTTGTTGTTTTTAAAAAATTTTTACTTCACCATAACTTAAAATGTCATATACATTCTCGATTTTTTTCTGAACCCAAAGCTAACATTGTGTTCATGTATTAAGGCTAGTGGGCCTCATATAGGAATTGAACCTACTCTTAAGACTTAGTGTAATTATTTAGATTAGACAGCTACACCTGAAGGTCTAGATTCCACACAACTTTTTATATGCCATAGAAGTAGCTTACCCCAACCTTTCACTTACCTACACTCTAGCCTGATTCACTACCAAGCCCAAAGGAACAATGACCTTGGGTTCCAGAATGGGAAGAAAAGAGTGACCCATCCTACAAATGACTTGAAAGAGGGTGAATCTTTTTTAGACTTACTGGGATATAACTTTAAAAAAATTTTTGTTTAGTTTCTATATTTTTTTTTCCTCCATAGATTCAAAACTCAAAATATGTTAGGGTCTAACTCTTTCCTTTTTCTATTCTTCCTATCTCTGCACACGAAACTTTCACAATTAAGAGCCATGATCAGATTCATTCCATTCCTATTTTATTTTTCTTTGCTTAGAAAACAAGATATTTTTAGAAAGGTGAAATAAATACAGCCGGTTCCAAATCCAGTTGTGAAATAAGACTTGCCCATGATGAACTTCTTCCCTTTTGTGGTGGATTTTCCATTGCAGCTTCTCCTACTCTGACTGGAGAGCCTCCACAGCCCATGTGCAGCTTCCTGCCCACTTCCGTCCACAGCTTACCCATTCTCCTTTACTCAACTTTCTCTGTTCTGCTGCTGCCCATGGCCTAGAACCTGGCTGGTGACTTCTGTGTTCCACAGCAAATTAAGGTTCTCTGTTTTATAGTTCATGGCTCAAGGCCATCCTTGCTTTCTTAGGAGACAATGCTGCCTGGCATGTGTAGATTGTTAATATGTATTCAAATAAGTGAATGAATATACGAAAAGTAAATATTTTCCCATAGTGGACTACTTGGCACCCATCCTCCCCATGCCTACTCAAGGTGTGTGCATTGACAGCAATCTGACAAAGACAGCTGTCCTTTGCAGCATGACCCAGCAGGCGAGCTGGCAGAGAGACTCTCAGGCAAGTGGGTGTGAGAGTCTCTATATTAATTACATGCTTCTGATGCTTTGGCATGTGGGTCTTTTCTGACTCTGGACAATGTATCCTACCCAGGAAACCAGTTCCTAAAGATAACACACAACTTGCCTGCTAGCAAATCTTTCAACCCCAAGCCAAACATCCAGAGTCTTTACCCTGACCATGTCTCTTATGAGACCTTCACAAAGTTCTCGTATTCTTGGCCACCATCCACTGTCCTTAATCACTCTAGGATCAGATTTCAGGCAATCAAGAACAGCCCCTATGCCTGAGAGCCCACAAAAGTTGTTCAAGCCAGCCAGTCTTTCTTTGCTAATTTCTTTCCATGGAAACAATAGCTTTGTCCACAGTTTTCCATTGCTCCTTCTGCCTCCTCATTGATCTTGGGGCTTCCAGTGTGACCCTCTTGGGAACTATGGATGACAAATGATCTTGTCAGTGCAGTTGTTTTCTGATCTGTTGGCCCACTACCCAAGTAATGAGAAAAGCTACCTCAGAGAGTTATTGCAAATACTTTTCCAGTCCAGCTGTGAGGTCTCCATGCTAAATTGTTTGAGAAAGAGCCTAAAAGAGGCCTTTCTTTTTGTATGAATCTTGGCAATTGGAGAAATGATGATTACAAAAAGAACGTAATGTATTAATTTAAAAAATGTAATAAACTTGATCACTCTGGGTTCTCAAAAATCTTATCAATTGTTGTGTTGCATTTCAGTTGAAGTTCAAAAATAGGAAGCGGTTTTTCTGGGTTCACAGAGCCACTGCACAGAACAGCGAGACAGAAGCCCACGTTTGTTCATCATTGCTTTGTGTCCTGTCACACTTACACGCCTCTTTCCTATCACAGTCTCTCAAATCTTTCTATAACCTTTCCCAAGTTTGATTGCATGACATTGCCACTTTTATTTTAAGCTTTAAAGAGGGGACATAATAGCCATGCCAGTGAGAGCCAGTAAAGAATTCTGGGATTCAAAATGGATGGGATGCCTCTAAATAGACCAACATAGTCTCAAGGAGCAGAGCCTTGAGTGGGAGAGGATATAGAATCTTGGGAAGAGATTGTCCAAAGACAGAGTGGAAACCAGAAATTGGAGAGTTTATACTATTAGGTCTGATTTTAAGTGAATGGATGAGAACATTTAGAAATCTCTTCTTTCTAAAGAAGTTCCATTCTCTAGAAATGAGTCCTCAGAGGACTGGTAGTGAGGAAGACAGGAGAATAGCTAGCAGTTTTTGAGAACCACAGCTGAGATGGAGTAATTCAGTTTAGTACTATAAACATAGTGAAGAATATAGAAAAACATATAATAAAATCGCTATTGTTACCAAGCACCAAAACACACTCTAGAGACGCTAAGATCTATGTGGTCAGTGTTCATGTAGGTGTCAAACGTGGGGAGAACCTCAAGTAAAATAATTAAAAAGATTAACCCAGTATTGAATAAATCATGGGTCATGGGCCTTTTAAATGCTTGGAACCCTACAATTCTAAACAAAAAAATGGGAAGTTAAGGAGGGAGGAGAGAAAAGCAGTGAAGTAAATGAAATGTCTTATAAATTTCAAAATGATAAGATTGTGAGTGTGGAGAAACAGAGATGGGATAAAGGGGTTTCAGAGCGGCCAGCTCAGAGCTGAAGGAGCCCTGTGGGGATGGTGTTTGGTGCAGCTCTTATACCTTTCTGTGAAAATCTTTCCATGGCTGCAGGAGCTCAGCTGGATGCCAGGAAGAATTACCGACTGTAAATGCCAGAAAGTCTGGCTCACATGACCAAAGTGAACCTTTGGGGATAGGCCTGTTGTAGGAATATTTTTCTGCCATTAGCAAGAGGTTGTTGGGGTGATTTTATGCAGTTCTAGGATGGACTACATAACCTCTCTGGTCCTTGGCTCTCATTCGCATATGCGTTTACATTGCCTCTGCCAGGAGCTGACTCCCTGCCCGGGGGTGGTGGAGTCTTCCCCCTCAAAAGGAACAACCAAGCCTTTCACTCTTGGTTCCTCCCTTGGACCCGTCCTGAGGTGTACAGCTGTGGTTTTTCAGCTCTTCAGCACTTAGGCACTTTTCTTCTTTGGAGCCAAGGACCTCTTGGGAACAGTGCAGCATCTGTGTTTTGACAGTAACAGCCTGTGGGCCAGAAATGTTGCGCCAAATTCTCTGTGAGTCCCACATGAGCTGGTTTATACACCTCACCTGCAGCAATCCTTGGTTCACTCGGCCCCGGCCTGCCCGAGTTCCAGGTGCCCCCCAGCTCCTGCCTAGGCCCTGGCCTTTTACCTAACAGACTTCCTAGCTCCTTGGCCACATTTGAACCCGTCCCCACTCACACAGGATGGTCTCTCTCCATCATCCATCCCACCCACAGAGGGGGCAGTAGTGCATCATTAGTTTATGGCCTGATACTAAGCAGTGAGTGTTAAAGAGGAAGGTCCACACAGCTTGGCTGGGCCGTTGAATATCTGTGAATGGCTTGGCTTGTGAAGAGATGCTGGTCTTTTCCTATAACATAATTGATTTCTATTTATGGTGCGAGTTGTTGATTTACATGGGGAATTGGAAAAGCTAAACCAGCATAGAATTTTGACATAGTCTCTTTCTGTCAAGTTCAGGAACTTGGAGAATTCATTTAACTGTGGCAACAGAAATGACTTCAACAAGGAGTTTAAAGCCATCTTTTTGTTCTTGGCTCTGAGTCAGACAGGGACATGGGCTAAGGAAAGAAGGTAGAATTCTAATTTTAGATAACTCCAAACAAGAAGAAAATATTATGTAAATCATATGCAGGATACAAATTCAATGAGGACACACTGGAACAATCTCTCCCTAGGAACGTCCCTCCTTCATAGAGCCATCATAGCTTTTCTAAAGCTTCCATCCATTTCAGGGAACTCACACAATATGACTGTACAACAGAAATTAGGTGGGTGGGCCAAGAATATAGAATATTGAAAAACAAGGAGAAGGAGAGTAGTGAGTTTTTAAGGACCAAAACACATCAAAACAGGACAAATCTCTCTCTCTCCTCTTTCTCTCTCTGTGGTTGAAAGACCTTGTGGTCCTCTTTTTTGTATCTCCGAGGTCTGAGTTGCTCCTTTTTATTCAACATAAAGCAGATTATGTGGCAGTAAGAGAAAGTATCAGGGAGAAGTCAGAGTTCCTCCTTTGAAGTCTTTCCGTCTGATTTATGATTTTCTTCCTGAAAAACATAAGAACACCAAGAGTTGGGTTTGAAGTCCATTCTTGCTTTTAAACTTAGAAATCTGAGCCATTTGATTTGATTACTCTTGGAAGTCCTAATTCCATCTTAAATTTTCATCTCTGAAACTTGTTTCCTACTGATACCTTAAATAAAATTACAAAATCTCTGATTCCCCTCCTTCATATATGCAAGACATTATGCTTTAGTTCTAGAATGTTCTGCAAAAGTCTCACATGTTTGGAAGATGACTGGATCATGGGGACACTGAGCTCACCAGGATTCGTTCACAGATGAGCTCAGCAGCTGACTATGACGTTAGGAGGTGTGGCTGCTGGAGAGGCTCACTGGGGACGTGATCTGGAAGGGGGTGTTCTTACCCTGAGCTCCTCCCTTCTGTCTGCTTCCTGGCTGCCATGAGATGAGCCATATTTCCCTCCCATACCCTTCTTCCATGTTTTTTTCTGTCTTGGAGCCAACCAAATAAGAGCTGAATTTTTTGGACACCAATAGCCAAATTAAACCTCACCTTCTTTAAGGTGTGGGTGTTGAGCTTGTGTCTCAGAAGCTGATAAATATACAAGACTTTTCTAAAGATGCTTTCCAAATTAAATTGTCATAACTGACAAGCGAAATAACTGACTACCGCATCCTCAGCTGTTTGCTCTTAATCGACGTCAGCCGTGACTAAAAGATTATTTAATAAGAGAGAAAAAAAGAGGAAGAAATCCCAGGTCACTTTCCTGTAGTCTAACACTTACCAGCAGTTTTTCTTTTAGGAATCTGTCACAAAAGGTTTGGATCTGCTCGATGGTAACTTCTGCTATGGGCAGCGTGTCCCACTTATCATCCAGAGTTCGGTAAATCGCCAAAGCAGGCAGCTGAGACTCTTTTAGCTTGAAATAGGATATCACTCTTCCATTTTCCTTTATGCCACTGTCCACCAGGACAAAGAGAATCTGTAATTGGAATGGTTTGAAAGGCAAAAGATCTAGCTGAGACACTGTGCTATTGTCACAATTTACACTAAGTGAATTTATGGTCAGTGCTGTGAAATTCAAATCTCAGTTACATTATTATTTTGTATTGGCTTTGGTATTTTATCCCTTTGGCCAGATTTATTCAATTTTAAGAACATTAGAATCGGAAGAAACAAATTGTGACTAATGGGTGATTTTGTTTTCAGTGTCCTATGTCTCTATTTTCTTTCCACTTACTAAGGCAGAAACAAAGTAATAGCTAGCCACTGTGAGAGATTTTATGTAGGCCTTTGATAGTACAGAACATAGTACAACATCTTCCATTTCAAATGACATGGTGCCTAATATCCCAGTTCTTGTTTGGTTATCCCTTAGCCAAGCTTGTTTACTGTGCTCCTCTCGTCTTCCTGCCCCACTCTCCTTTCCTCCTTTCCGCAGGTGTGCACCGAACAGGGCCTCTCCCTTTCCGGCTCACCTGTCCCTGGAAGAGCCAAGCCGCCTGCTGGTACCTGCGAATGGTCTCTTCATACCCCGGGGAAGACTTGTTCATCATCAGGAGCAGGTGAATCTCAATCGTGGCGCTAAATAGGCCAACTGCAGTCTGGTGAATGGAAACGTGTTAGAGCAGAAAGGGAAGGAGAGAGAGAGAAGTGATCCTGTGAGTGGGCTGAAAGAGAATGCAGGTGAGGTACAAGAATGTGTGTTCTGTTGGCCTGCTGATGTCAGCTGGTCATCCCAGCACCCTCAGAGGCCAAGGCAGAATGACTGCAAGTTCTAGCTCAGCCTGGGCAGTGTGTTGACTTAGTAAGACTGTCTCAAGAGTAAAAAGAGTTGGGCATGTAAGCTCAGTGCAAAGGCCCAGGATTTAACTCTTCGTACTGAAAGAAAATAGGTTGTAAGAAGGAAGGTCACGGAAACAACAGAGAAGGCGTTCAGTGAAGATCATTACTAACATTCTTGCTCAGAGGATCACAGGTGTGGGAGCAGAGAACTCCGTGACAGAAATGAGTATCCTCTCTCGGGCGGGTGTCAGGGGGCCTATGGCTTACCAAAGAGTTGTACTCTGTCACCATGCGGATACTGTTGACCTCAATGAATCGGCTTATTTTGGTGGCATCCATATTTTCAACATCTTCGCCATCTAATACCAGTTGTTCATTATCTACCTGGATAACACAAAAAGTGATAAAACTCTCACTCTTTTGCCTTTTTTTGCAAATAATTTATCATTGTTATTAGATCATTATCTGACAGGCACTGAGTATAGTCCCAAAGACAATGTGAAGGACACATTCATCTGGTAAGGGTTATTTTCATGCAATAAAATTATTGATATATTAAATTACACATTTTCCATTGCTCCTGCTTGCTCTGAACTCAGTCTTTCTTCATTTGTGGCTCGCTTTTGAATTGACTGAGCACATTATTTTTTTCTTCTCCTTTTAAGGTGGAAAAGTTACACAACATTTAATTCAATCCTTCTGAATTACCAGCATGCCTTACATAACATGTGTTTTTTTTACTTATCAGAATCTAACATTAATTTGCAGTTTTATCTTCATCTTGAACACTAGAAAATTTGAAAACCACTTTTCTCCTTAGCCTTATTGGTGATTACTGTTGTATGTTTTAATAATAAATCTCACATGAAATTATTATTATTATATAGTTGACATCCATTTTCTTCTATGGGCCTATTTATATTTTAACTTCTCTTCATTCCTTCCTGTGTTTTTGAATTTATTCCTGGGATTTATTTTTCACCTCTATCTAGAGGAAATCTTTAGTGTTTCCTTCAGGGTGAGTTAGCTCTGTCAAGTGATAAAATTTCTCAGTTTGTTTTTTTAACATGTATGTATTTCATTTTGTTTCTGCTGATGATAGAATTCTAAGTTAGTTATTTTCTTTCAGAGTTGGCAAGATCTAATGCTTTCTCTTCTGCATTCTACTATTTCTACTGAAAGGTCAGCTCTCTGCTGTATTGCTGTTCCTGTGAGATTATGTCGAGGGGAATCTGTGTCTTTCCCCTGCTCCTTTCAAGACTTTCTCTTTTTTGAGTGTCAGATAACATACCAGGATGTGGCTAAGCACGGATCATAAAACACACACACACACACACACACACACACACACAGATTTGAATGTGTGTTGTGTATGCATGTTTACTGGTACATGATTGCCCTAATAGAATCCCTGAAATCTGCACTGAGTACTGAAGCCTTTTAGATCTCAGTCTAGACATTGTTCCTTCTCTATTCCTCCTTAATTCCTGAAGGCATATATATGTATTTTAGTCTTGCTTTAAAAAAATTATCATTAGTGGAAAGATTGTGTAGCTACCTGGTGCATTTCCCAGACTTGTGGTTTGGAATATAGCTTGGATCCCAAGTGTCTTCTAAAGGCCTGTGCTGAAAGCTTGGTCCTCAGACTGTGGTGTGCCTTAGGAGGAGATGGGGTTTGGGACTATGCAGATTGTGGCCCCTTCTTGTTCTACCACTGTTTTCTAGCCCTCAGGAGTGAGCAGCTTTGCTTCAACACACATTCTCTGCCTTGATGTGCTGCCTTGCCACAGGCCCAATAGGCCAACTGATATCTGAAACCTGGACCAAAACAGCCTCTTCCCTTGTTGATTGTCCCAGGTATTTTGTCACAGTAACAGAAAGCTAACATATCCTGTTATGTTAAAAGGCAGACTTATACTTCTAACATTGTTCTCAGAGTCACCCATTCTTCTCCCTTAATCTCGGCAAGTTCATAAAGACAATATAATTCCTTTATCACCCAGATAAAGGAACTTGTAGAACTATGTCTACAAGTAGAAAGATCAGGACTAGATCCTGAAGGATTCTGAAATCCTTGGGCGCCTCCTTAATCTGCTTAATTCCTATTCTCTCTCTCCCTTCCTCTCCCATAGATGTAGCCTTTACACTGAACTACATCTCCAGCCCATTTTCATTTCTGATTTTAGGCAGGGTTTCCTGAAATCACTAAGTTCCAGACTGGGCTCGAACTTGTGATTCCCCTTTCTCAGTCTCCCAGAGTGCTGGGATTATAGGCCTACAGCTCACAGCCATCTGTCTGTCATAGGCCCTTCATGATCAGGTCCTGCCTTCCATTACCCATTTGTCCCCAAGATACTTTATCCCCATCTACCTGGCAAGTCAGAAACAAATCTCCTTTTAGTCCGTGTAGGAGAGTCTTCAGTGCAGGGAAATTCCAGTCATCAGATGTCGAGACTGACATTGCCCCTTGCTGTCATCTCTGGGATGTCCCTTACTTATTTTTTGTATCTCTTGTGTCAGATGGCCTCTCACTGGGTTAAATAAAGGTGATGTAAATCTCTGAGAAGCTCACGCACTCCTTAGGATTAATTTTATAAATTCTGGGTACATAATCACTCTCTTAAAACCCATTTCCTTAAAAATTATTTGTCAAGCACCTGCTATATATTAGGCATTGAGTCCTCTAAGTACTGCCATTTGCTCAGGTGGCAATTTAGATGCTCTTTATTTTAGGATTATTTTAGGCAATTTAAATTTATGAAAAAATAAATGCTGAGGCATAAAACACATTAGCATTTCTAAAAAGCAGCAATTACAACAGCAACAAAAAAAGAATTTTGAAAAAAACATCAGCCAAACCACAGAAAAATTTAAAATCTGAAGTTTTTTCATCTACTAATTTTTTGAAATTCACAAAGTTCTTAGTAAACTTGGGAAAGAAATATAGAAGCAAGAGAAAAAGTCTTAGGTAGGCAGGTGGTTTTCTATCCCTCCCCACTCCACATCAGTAATAGCCAGGCATGGAAGCATAGGCCTGTCATCCCAGCATCTGGGAGGTCGAGGCAGGAAGATTGCAATGAAGTGGCAAGAGCTCTGGCACTCTAGATTTTTCCTGATGTCTTTTTTGACCCGTCACTTTTCCTGTGCAGCTGCCTCACAGCTTAGAGACTCACTGTCCACTGATACTCTGGCCCTAGACTGTATCAGACATCTCCCTGGAATCAGCCACAAGGCATACATTAAATTTCGAATCACTGCTAGATTATCGTCATTGTTAGGTTATTGTTGTTTAACTCTGCAATCTATGGCTATTCTCTGTCCCTTCCATTGTGTTCTTGTGATCCTTCCCATTCTTGTGGGGTTTGCCTTTACAAACCCCATCAAATCCCCAGTTTGGCACTGAGTATTCTTTGGGGCATGAGCCTGTTCTCAGTGGTGCTTCTTCTGTGTGATGCTGTGTCACGCAGTTATAACAGCAAGTTTGAGTTTGGCCTTGGACTATACAACCACACACACAAAGACACACAGACAGACAGAGACACACACACACACACACACACACGCACACACACACGCACACACACACGCACACACACACGCACACACGCATGCACACACACACGCACACACACACACAGAAGCAGCTGGAGGTGTAGCTAAGTGATTAGAGAACTTGCCCGGGAAGACCAACCCCAGCACCACATAATAAATGGGCATCTTGGTGCATACTTACAGTCCCAGCACTCAAGAGTCTGAGACAGGAGGATTGCCTTAAGTTCAAGGCCAGCCTGGGCTACATAGTGAGTTCAGGATTAGCCTGAACTACCAGTGAGACCCTGTCTCAAAAAAGAAATGGGAAAAAGAAAAGAAAGAAAGACAAGTGAACCCACAAAGAGTTGATATTTGCAGCTCTTTCGGGTCTGTAACTGCTGCTGCAGGCCTGGTTTGCCAGCTGGCATCATCCCCATTCTTAGGCCTTTGCTGTTGCAACCACCAAGCCATCCATCACCATCACCATCAGTAGGGTCTCGTCAGTATCTAATCTATCTAAGTGCTTCCTGATTGTTTTTCTAGGAACTCAGACCCAGCGCCGGCCTGGGCCTCAGCTCACCGGGGATCCCCTCCCTCCCTCTCCTGGCGTTTCCAGGCATTGCCTTGCGTTTCCCAGAACCGGGAGAACCGGAAGCTGCAGGGACGCCAGGTGTTTCTGGACTTAGTACTGGGGGGAGCCTGCGATTAGCGGGTAGGAAACAGCGATAACAACCCCTGAGAAGCCAAACAATTCCACGAACACCACCCTCCCTGCAGGCTCTACAGTGTGGTGTGATATATTAAGCATGCCTGGTCATTTCATTATTTCTCCAGTAAACCCTGGAACGTTCTTGTGTAGGTTCCTGGAAGCCATATTCCAGCAGGGAATCTGGGCTGTGAATGATTTGCGTAACATGCTGGAAAGAAAACCGACCCTGTAACCACAAATGGGGAATATTTTTTTTAAATGTGTATTTCTCCAGTGTTTGAAAAGAATCTTACTTATGACATTTTGTTATCTTTTCCCCGAGGAAAGTGATATCAGGAGAAAAGCAAAAACAGTACACTGGAAGGAGTGTACTGTAGTTCCCAGACGGTTATCTCAAGGGGACTCTTTCGTTCTAGACAAAGGAATTGTCACACCAAGAAGCAAAGCTTCCTTTTCTTGTCCTGTACGATTCGAACAATGTACCTTTGGATTCTTATGAATTTCTCTAACAGCCCAGCTTTTCTGAAAACATTAAAAATCACATTAATTTACGCTATGGTTATAATACCAAATAGGCTAAGGGACACTGAAACAAATGTGTTACACGATTACCCTCATGTCCTAGGTCTTCAATTTTTTTTTTTTTTTCTGGCACTGGGGATTGAACTCAAGATCTTTGCACTGAACTGCATCCTAGCCTTTTTTTTTTTTTTTTTTTTTTTTTCATTTTCAACCAGCTGTACTTGAGTTGCTAAATTGTCCGGATTGGACTTGAACTTGCAACCCTCTTTCCTTGGCCTCCCAAAGTGCTGGGATTAATGCTGGCACAGGATTTATTTATTTTTTTTCCAGGTACTCAGTTTACCACATGTTTGGTAAATACACACTTTAAAAAATGTTTAAATAATTTGGCATATATTGCTTATGGAGGCTCTTATCAGTCTATTTTTGGCAATGGGCTCCTCTGATTCCCCTTGTCAGGTAGGTGCACGTCTTGTAATAGCCACCTAATAAACAACCAAGAGAAAGAAACAGTGAGTTACTGGGTTTCTGTTGCCATCCTCTCTGGTCATAGTTAGGTTAAGCAAATTATGTTTCTTAAAATATAAGTGACCGAACATTTCCGATGCAGGTAAACATTCAAATAATACCTGGAATTCCATTTTCAGAAAGGTACATCGTTTATTCACTCCAGGGATCATGTCCCTCTTAGGGCAACAAGAATCTTATGCGAGAATGCAGATTGTGAGGCCCAATGTTTTTTTGTTTCGTAAATTTTATGTAAGGGGATCTGGGCACTGGGGAGAAAGGAGGATTGGGAGGGGGAGGGGAAGGAAAAATGATTAAGATGTGCTATGTATATGCTCCAATTCCCCCAAGATAAACGTAATTGTATGTCGCAAACATAGGCTAATAAAAATAATTAAGGGGAAAAATTTTCCTGAAAACACATGTATAATTCATCTATCCTTTTGTTTTAGAGAGGGATGTTTCATAAATGCAGTTTAGGGTGGACTTTTATTTCTCAAATAGTTCCAGCACCCAGTAATACCAAATCATTATTATTTTTAACTTAATCACTGTTTTGACTTACCTCTAAAATTTGTTCTTACATTCACAAATCTTGTAAGTATACATTTTGAAATGTCTTTATCAAAATATGTAATGTCTAGATTAAATCCTGATGGCAAATACCTGTAATTGTAGCACTTTAGGAGGCTGCGGCAGGAGGATCACAAGTTTGAGCCCTGTTTGGGCAACTTAGTGACATAATGAGATCTTGTCTTGAAATTAAAAATAAAAAATGGGTTGAGGATGTACCTGAGTGCAAAGGCCCTAAGCTTCATACTCAATACTGAGAGAAATGGAGAGAAAGAGATGAGAGAGAGAGAGAGAGAGAGAGAGAGAGAGAGAGAGAGAGAGAGAAGGAGATCTGTGGGTTTGATCAATTAGTGCTGGTGTACAGATGGGGAAATGGTTTAGAAGAAAGTGGAGTGTGTCAGCTTTAGAATAAAGAACATTAAAGTAGATACAACGTAGAGTAAAAATAAATATTCTCTTTAGTAGTAAGTGCTTTAGAAAACCACTCTAGTACAGAAGATGGTGTATGATTTGAGGTCAGCAGTGCTGGTATGGAATCAGACATCTCTTGCTTTATGGTTTTGGAATTGGGTAACTGAATTAATCTCATGGAATTCTATCTTCCTACTGAAAATTAAGGAATAGTAATCATTTTATCAGGCTCCCTTGTGAATTATATTAGTGCTTTCAGTATATTAGGCACATGTGTGAGTGGTGCGCACACACACACACACACACACACACACACACACACACACACACACAGCTAACTGTGGATCTAAAATGAAAAAGGCACTAGAAAGTTTACTGTAGGTTCATGTTTCCCAGTGCCAAAAAGAATAATCTTGGTGGTTGTACCCTTTAAAAAGTTACTCAAGCCTCCTGAATAATAATCCTGTTAAAATGTGTATTGAACTTTTGAAAGTGTAAACTGAGAAAAAAATGTTTATCTGGAAGTTGGCACGGCCTAAGTCGAGCCTTGCCCAGCCCTGCCAATGAGGTGGCGCAGGAACCAGTGTGTTTATTTTTTGGTATGGCACATAAATAATCTTGTCCACCAAGGTCTCAAGAGTTCATTTGGAGTAGGTCTGTCACCAGTGATAAAAACACAGAACAGACACTAAGGAAAAGTGAGAAGCCCTGAGAAGTCCACAAGAGTCAGCAAGAAAGCTTTACAAAGAATAAGTTGTTCACAGAGTGAAAGCCCCCCCGCTGGAGATTGCTAAGCCTGTAGAGATGTTGGAAGCAGTAGAACTTGTTTTTCTTACCTATGTGTGTATCCTGGTAGTATGAAGACTCTCAGATCAGGCCTTCATGAGACCTATCAATGGGAAGTGGGGAAAGAAGTATTTGTGGAACTGTAGCGGGTGAGGATTTTTGTAGTGATGGATTAGTGGTTGCTCAAAGGCGACATGAAAGGCATTGGCCTGACCTCCCATGTCTGCCTTAGCACAGTGTTTCCCAGAAAGGCTTGGTTTAATCCTATTTCTCAGTAGTGAACATGCAAACCAGCCACTGCTATGTGTAGGGTGGGGAAGGGCAGCTGAAGGGGCCCTTGCAGCCTCACACCTACTTTGGAGGGTGGGTTCAGTTCCTCAACACTTATTGGGTGCCTTCTATGTGCCAGACATGTATCATGCGCATGTGTATTCTGACACTGTGGTATGGGCGTATATATATAATGATGCACTATGGAAAGGTAAATGAAAATAGAGATGCAGAAGTGTGGAGCAATGCTTAGGTCCCATTGAGGCCCCCTGGGGGCGAGATGCCTGGGTCAAATTCCTGGAGTGTGAGGAGGAGTTTGCTGGGTGAGGCCAGTAAAAGGGCAGTCTCTGGCGCTGGTGGTGTTCTAAGTAAGAGATAACCTGGACAAATCATCATGCTAGATGATTATTATTGATTATTATGTATGTAGCTGACTATCAGGAGGGTAAAGATATCAGGGTAGGAACTAGCTGGGAAAAAGCCTGGAAGTAATACGTAGCGGCCAGGTCCTAAAAGACTCCACGTGACATTAAATATATTGTGTTTTTATCTTATCTAAAAAAAAACCCCAGAGAACATTCTGGAAGTTTCAAGAGAGTAGAGTCACAGAAAAATTTTCATCATAACTACATTATAGTGATACTACTGTAAAAATGGATACGAAGTAGTGAAAGGAAATAAGAAGGAATTGGAATCAATTACTCAAGTCAACAGTGCTATTAATAAGAGAATAAATGAGGAATGAAGTAGAAGGAATGGAGGAATATTGGCTTGAAGATGGTACAACTGGCAAAAATGAGACACTGGATGAGCATCACCCCTCAATAATGTAATGAATTAGACGGAGGAAATTAACTTAGCGGCTACAGACAATAAATTCAAGGTTGAACATGGTACGAGTGCTTATGATGGTAGAAAAATGATTATATCTAGGGAGCATTTGAATCCTGAGAGAAGCCCAGGCTGCAGGTGAAATAGTCTAAATCCTCAGCAATCATATAGGAGTTAAATGTGAGAAAGAACTGTGTTGCTTAAGGAGGGCAAATTCATTCATTAACTCATTAGTGTATTCAGTCTCAACAAACGTTCATGAGCAACTGCCCCTGGCGGGCACTGTTCTAGGCTCAGTGGTTGTAGCAGGGAACAGAACAGTGTCTGCCGCTACGAAGCGTGGATTCTGCAACCTGGAATGAAGGAGTGTTGGGTTGACTAGTAGTTCAGGAATCTGAAGAAGACTAGGGATGGGAGGACTTGGAGAAGGGGAGTGAAAATGATCAAGCTGTGATACCAGTTTCCCAACATGAATGTAATTATTGTGTATTGCAACCATATGCTAATGACATATTTTTAACCCCTGCACCCCAAACTGAAGCTGGCAGTGATAGCAATAAAAATCAAGATTTAATCGGAATATTATTAGTATTAGTAGTAGTATTACCGTTATTATTTTGTATTCTGGCCAGTGATTAGGACCAAATTTTAACATCAAAAATTGTAATAATAATAAAATAGCTAATTTGTTAATTATCGAACACTGACGTGTCACGTACTTTAGTGAGGTTATTCTTTTAAGCTAACATATTTATGACCAATTGAGTTAGTAGATTGCTATCAGTACTTGCAGTATAATACAAATTGAGTATAAGAGAACATAAAATAAAAAGAAAAGGAGGCTAAGAGAGAAGAGGAGCAAGAGAGGCAGGTTCCTAGAATTCAAGAAAAGAGATTATTACAGACAGTATTAATCAATACAGTGAAATATGGTAGAAACATTGAGTAAAGCTAGAAAAGTTGTTCTGTAGGCTTATGATCTAGGATCTGCGCTGACCTGGGTGAGTGTAGTTTTAAAAAATTATTTTCCCACAATTCTTATTTTACAGTTAATATATGTTTGAGACATACAATAACTACACTTGGCATGGGGAATTAGAGCATATACATATCGCAAGGAATGTAGTTTTAATGGAGCAATGGGCATAAAGCAGATAGCAGTGTTCAGCTTATAGGAAGTTTGAGACATTGAGTATGAACACACATAACAGAAATTTGAAAAGAGATGGCAAAGAGGGAGAGGGAAGCTCACTCAGTCCAGAAATCTTGAGGAACTCTTTCTCATTTTCAGCACACTCTTCACATTTTTGCTTTGATATTCTACCAGCAAAGAAAACTCAGCAACTGACTAAATCATCCACAGGGCTGAAGTTGTAGCTTGGTGGTAGAATGCTTGCCGGGCGTGCCCAAAGCCCTGGGTTCAAACCCCAGTAAAGGACACCCCCACAAAAGAAGACAAAAACATCAGCAATCCTTGCTTCAGCATTCAACATTCTCACTCTGCTTAGATAACCCAGTTTTAAAATTTGCCCCTTTTCATAAATTTTAGCTCTAGCTTATCATCTAATTAATTTAACCACCTAATCATTGCTCTGCCTTCTTAAAACTTTCTCTTGCTACATTTCCACTAGACCTTCCCTACATCATGTGCAGTCTATTTTGCCTACCCCCAAGTCTCTCTTTTGTGTTTTTGCTACCCTACCCATTGTTTCTAAAACAATCTGCTAACACACATTCTTGTTGGTGTTACTGCCCTCACCTATAGGCTTCTGGGCCAGTGCCAGTCGTTACGGTGGCACTCTCATTTTTCTACTAAACGGTTTAAATCAAATTCCTCCCTGTCTTCTTTAATTTCTAACAATTTCTCTCTGCAACTCAGTCAAGCTGGCCTCTTCACTGATTCCTAACTGGATCTATCTATTTTTTTGCCCTTGTCCATGAATTACCATTCACAGTGCCCAAATATCATTTATCTTTTGCTTCTCAGTTCAATGGCCTCTTTCAGTTTTTTTTTTTTTTTTTTAAAAGAATGTCTGCTCTTTATCTTTTGAACTCTATGACATTTTGTCTGGAGCGATGCTCTTTGTATTATAATTATGCTTGCACATTACACTTACAATCTTTAGTATGAGATTTAAGAAAGCAGAGAATATATGAGGTGTGGTCGAAAATACGGTGAATGTTAAATCAAAAATTTCATGGCTGTAAATGAGAGGGAGCCATTTATCCCCTTCAAAATGTTCCTCCTTGCTTCAAACACTCTTATCTCACCATTTCTGCTACTTTCTGTAGCAGTTCTGGAAGTCCTCTTTTGTGAGTGTCTTTAGTTGTGCTATGGTGGCTGCCTCAATGTCCTGAATGGATTCGAGGCATTGCTTGACCTTTCATGGTGATGTTAGCTCGGGTAAACAGCCAGAAATGGCATAGTTCCAGACCCACTGAATACAATGCATGAAGACACACTGTCATGTTTTTATAAGCCTGCCTTTCTGTTGGATGATGCTCAGCAGTGACATTCACTGAATTTTTGATCATGCCACATAAAGACACACACAAAGAGGACTTACAGAAGGGCTTCAGAGGGTGTCCAAAACAAGGGATGAGTGTGCTCGAAGGAAGGAGAACATTTTTTCAAGGGCAGGGAGCAAAGAGAATATCTTTTACTATAATAAATTTTGAATTTAAACATTCACTGTATATTTTGACCATCCCTTGTATTTAAGATATCTTTATTATCAGGATGTAGCATAGGGCACACAGGGTTCATCTAAAAAAAACTTGGTAAATGCTCATTCAACTCCCCCAAGTGTGAAAATATAAAACCAGAGAGCCTAACATGGCCATAGAGATGCAGAGATTAACTCTGTTATTTCGCAGATGAACTCCCTAGTGACTTGCCCAGTGTGCCCTGGCTGGTGATCCACCCAGCGGGGCTCAAGTCTCATTTCCTGGCTCCTCTTTCCGCTTCGCTGCTCCTGGTTTCACTAGCCCGAGATGAGTCAGCATCCTTGTCAACAGTGTCCCTGAATTTGAGGCGACCTCCACGTCAGGGACAATGATGACATTTCAGCCTCTCAGCAGGTGTGTGTGGGGGGAATCCATGACCTAAGGGAAGCAGAGAGGCTGCAAGCTGCATCCAACTTACCACACGAAAGAGGGAAATGGTGTTTCTGGTGATGTTGTAGTGGCTCAGCACCTCCGAGTCATTGGTCATCCCAAATGGCACATCCGGGAACTCCTGTGCCAGGCTGCGGAAGGTGGACACTCCTGGGATTTCCAAATCCTAAGAACAGGAAGGGGGAGGCTTTAGAGGTTATTTTTGAGAGAGGAGATGTAGGATAGGGAAGAGAAGAATGCTTTCTCAGATAAGAAGTTGGAGATTTTATTTAGGATCCAGAGAAAAAAACATTTACCCAGGAGAATTCCTTGGAAGAGGATCTAGGGGTGGGAAAAATGGGAGGGCAGGGAAGGGAAGGGGAAGAATTCCACAAGATGAATGTGATTGTCATGCATCACAAACATATATTAATAACAGCCATCTTTTTATACTAATAAAAATAAATACCAGTGGGTGTGTCAGAGGTGCGGGGAGAGGATTGGAAGTGAATTCAGATCAAATGTTGCTTTGAAGATTTCTATCGAACACGTTTATCCTTTTATCCCCCAATGGTCTGAGTTTCATGACCACAACAAATTGACACAATTGCTGTCCTAAAGCAACAATAACAATAAAACCGCCTGGATTTGTACAAGACGTGGAAAAACAGTTTCCCTTCTCCAAGGCTCCTGCTGTGCATACACCCGACTCTGCAGCCAGGCCTGAAGTTAGGGGACAGGGGAGTCACTTCCGGGTGATGGTTCCTATCCTTCCATAGAGATTAACATCATTTCCCTGCGTTGGCAGGACCTTTGCCCACAGCAGCTCCAGGCAATGAATGAAAATACTCTTCCCTGCACTTTCCAGGCTTCTCTATGCCAGGAAAAAAAAAAAAAAAATAAGAGTCTGACGGGGCATTGCACCTGGGGTCAAGTAGGAGGCCAAGAGCAGAGTAAGCGGTCCTGCACTAGAGGCTAAGGGTGGAGGCTCCTCCGTTGTGCTCTTCCTAAGGGCGGTGCTCAAGAACCCAGGGTCGGCACCTGGTGGCTGTGTAAGTTAGTGCACACGCTTCCGCTTGGGTGGCTTTCATCTGTAGTCAGAGCTCTCATCCCTGAAAAGATATGCTTCTCCTCCATGCGCATTGTACAACAGCAACCTTTGCTGTGTACACAGACGGGACCCTCCTGAATGAGCTGAGTCAATCAGTGAGCGTAGACGGGAAGGTCTGTAGGGAGGAGGGGCTGAAACAGCGTGGGAATTGGCAGGTGGTGGGAGAGGAAGGCTGGAAGGAGGCCCTCTCCTGTGGCCTGCTGCTCCTCGGAGCCGGGAAGCCAACCCACCTGCTGGGGGCTGGCACCTTCACTATGGAGTCCTCCTCTCTATATGTTTCAGAGAAGGCAAAGAGAAGGGAGAAACAGACTCTGTCCATCTGAGGGGAGACTCTAGGCCAGGCATGTCCAAGTGGGTCTCACTGTTTTTTGCTTTTATTTTTTGAGTGAAGAACTGTCTTGAGCCACATATAAAATATATAGCATGGTTAATGTACTGTAGATAGGTACTAAAACTTTCTTTTTAAACTTTTTCACTATAACATTAAAAAAATAAAGTGAGCAGGCCTCATACTGGACAAGGTGGCTTAGACTAAGGCAGCTATTGACCAATACCTGGGAACTTTGGCATACTGTACCAAAATCATTGTCCACTTCATAGGACGTGAGCTTACTGCAGCTCCTAGCAGCTCATTGGGTGTTATCAGAGTAGAGACCAAGGACGTTTAGGACTGGTGGGGTTTGGAGAAGGTTTTCTTTCTGTACATACAATTTGCCTTCAACGTCTCTGTGAATAAGGAGACTGAAGTAGCAGACTTAGAACTCTTAAGGCAACTACGAGAAAAACACAGTGCTGAGACAGAGATTGCTTTGAAATTAGGAGGTTTCAGCTGGCCAGCTGGATGAGGACTCTGAGTCCCGAGCAACCGGGTATGGCTCCTGAGGTAGCGCATGCCTGGCTCATGGAGGCATAACTAGTGGCGTGTCTGCACCAACCTGAAAGAAACCTACGATGACCACCTCAGCGGCAGCGATGAATTCCTGAGCAGCCGGGACATCTGCGAGCCACGTGGGTTCCCGGGAAGCAATGGGGCCATCTAGGTGAGGTGGGTTGGGGGGTGGGGTGGGGAGACAGACAAAAGAGAAGAACAGAAGTGGTCAGAGTGCTGGGTGCAAAGTCAGGACTTCTAAGTAACGAGGAAATTTCATGTATGTTCTCTCTCCACACCAGAACCAAGGACAGCATAATTTCTAGGAGTGCTATTATCATTTCAAGGCTTCCCTGTCCTTATTTTTAAATAACTTATAGATGGTGACCTCACCTAAGGTTCTCTCTGTGAAAGACACTATTAGATTTCTTTCCTCTCTTCAAGGCAACACAGATCTTTATCCAACATTTTCTGGAAAATTCTCCTGATTTGCAAGCAAAGTGCCCCAAGTACTGTCACATTCTCCGCCCTTCTCCTAGTATCACTATTCCTTTAGAGTCACCGAAGTGCCTTTTTCTTTTACCTGAGGTTTCTTTGCTTTCTGCAGCAACTCCTGGGGTGGTTTGCCCCCACGCGAGGAGAAACAAGAGAAACAGGCTCTTGGATGGGGTGGCTTCCATTGTTCTTTTTCGGCTCCAGCTCTGGATTTTGAGGCTTGGGGATATGAATTCAGAGGAGCACACGCTGTAGTCGGCTGGCTCTGGGGTTGCGAGTGCTGTGGGAACTTAGCAGCTGACTCTAATGGAAGCTTCAGCTTCTGAGATAAAAGTCCTGGTTTAGTGACAGGGCCTCAGAACACAACCAACCAGAAGAAAGAAAGCTGGGTCAGTTCCTTTAAATAAAAACATTCTATGCTAGATATTGACATATGTACTAGGAATACAAAGATAATAATGGTCTGATCCCACACTTCCTGGTTTAGCTGATGGTTGGGAGAATTCAACAATGGGTCTTTAAATATAAAATGGAAAGTGGCAACACAGAAGAAATCATGGAGAGCTCTGGGGAAGTGAGCTTTGTGTGGCAACAAAATGTAGAAAGGAGTCTCATATGGAAAGGAGAACACAGAGATGTAAATGTAATTGGTGGGTGAGAAAATTTCAGTCATTGAGAATTATGGAAAGGAAGGGAGCATAAAATGTGGGCAGGAAGGCAGGCGGGGCCTGCCTGCAATGGGCCTTTGTGTGACAGACTGGGCATGGGGGGTGGTGGTCAGCTTCGTTCTGCAGGTGAAGGGAGCCCATCACAAGTGTTTTCCCCCTAACTAATATTTGTATTAGTTACGTGTTTGTGATACATACTAATTACATTCAGCACGGAGAATTGATGAGTATACATACCACATCTAAATCATTTTTACTTTCTTTCTCTTTTTTGCTGAAATTATTCTTATTAGTATGTACTTTTGATATAATAACAATCAGCTTGAGAAATTGATGTTTATACATAGCACATCTTGGTCAATTTTAACTCCCTTCTCTCTCCTCAAATCTCCTTTGCTTTTTCACAAAGTCTGTCTTTCTAGTTTTTTCATCTCTTATTTTTTTTACCTTTTTATGTGTTGATTTTCTCATATTAGAGGAACCATGTGCTTTTAAACCTTCCGTGTCTGATTCATCTGGCTAAGCATGATGGCCCCAAGGTGTCTCCATTTTCTTACAAATGACTATCTTTCCCTACAGCAGAGTAGCACCCCATCGTGTAAAAATGCCACATCTTCCTTATCCATTCATCTGTTGGCAGATGTATCAGCTGCTTCCAAGATTTAGCTGTTGTAATCTGTGCTGGTGTAAACATGGGTATGCATGCTTTGCTATTGTGTGATGACTTTTGCTCTTTTGGGAAGATACCCAGAAGAGGTATAGCTGGGTCAAATGGGATATCCATTTTGCTTTTGTGAGGAATGCCTTCCTTTCTCCATCTCTCCTGTACTCAGATCCCTTTCTCATCTTTGCAAAGTCTGTCTTCCTGTCTCTTATCATCTCTTTGCCCCTCCATTTTTATTAGTGTATATATGCGATACACAATGCTTACACCGAACTTGAGTATTTTGTGCGCATATACATTGTGCCAGCATTGTATATAAGCCAATCTCTTCCCCGCCCCTTTTGGCTCCCCCTCCCACACCTCTTTGTGCCTCCTGACTCCCACCATCAAACCCATTTGGTTCTGTAAAATGCCTGTGCTCTGGATTTCTCATATTAGAGAAGCCATGCAATATTTAACCCGAGTTTGACTTCACTGAGCATGATGGCCTCAAGTTGCATTCATTTACCTACAAAAGCCTCAGATGTATCATCTCTTTTTTTATTTTGCACTTTATTTATATTTTGGGTTTCTCATGTGAGAGATGCCATGCAATACTTCACTTTCTGTGTCTGATTTATTTTACTTAGCATGGTGGTCTCAAGATGCACCGATTTTTCTACCAATGACTCAACTTTATCCTTCATGATAGAATAATGTGCATATGTACAGCACGTGTGTGCAAGTGCACACACACACACACACACACACACACACGCACGTATGGGAATGCATCTTGAGAAGGAGAGAGACAACATTTGTTTTGGCCTATAAGTGTCTATGGGAAGAAAGTTTGGAAGAAACTCCCATAAGAGAATATTTTGAAAGGAATTATGTTTAGATTTCTTTCGCTGCATTTTGGACCTTCATTGCACACTGGATCATAATAATAAGTTATCAGGAATATAAATTTCCCTATACTCTGGACGTACCCCACTCCCAGAGATTCCAAATGTGAGCCTTTAGTTATCGTATTTCTTTGGAGGAAGAAAGCAGGGAAAAGACGGGCTCAGTTAGAACACAATTATTTTATTTTCACTCTTGTGTTGTTTTCAGTGTCTCCCACACACCAAGAACCCCAAATGGTAGGGCATGTGGCAAGGGATTCATTGAGCCAGCAGCACCCACCAAAACATCCGGGGATGGGGGTGAGATAGTGAACTTAAGGCAGAAGGACTATTAGTTGGCCCTTTTCCAGGTCCCTAGTTGCTCAGAGGAGAAGAGGGAAATGCTAAATCAGATGGAAACCCCAAGAGATCTGGTTCTGATTGGGGTCGGAGGTTTAAGGACGGAACACTTGGAGATATGGGGATGAATAAGATGCATCGGCGAGGGAATGGGGCGGGGTGATTGGAGAAGAGACCCCACCGAGGTCAGCAAGGTAGGAGCATCAATGTCGCTAGCAGGATTCTTCTGGGCAGGAAGGGTGGAAGGAAGGATGGGCAGACGCACTCATTCGGTCCAGTCCTTTTTAATGGACAGATTCCACTCCCACGTGAGGTGGTCCTGCTTGTCATCGTCCGTGAAGAAGGACTTGTTGTGGTACGTGCCTCTGGCCAGCCTGCCTTTGGGAGCCTCCTCCACTGGAGTGAGGAACTCATACTCCTCTGGCCGAGGCCCATAGCTGCCAACCATAAATGTTGCCTTATCCACTAGGAAGAAAGACAAGTTCATTAGGGTCCGAGCCCGACACTGCCGTTTGGAGAACCCAGCTCACAGCTGTAGGAGCTGAGAGCAATCTTGTACAGGCCTGCTTGAGCTTTGCTTTTACCTGCACGTCGTTACAACATGTTTCCTTTGAAGTGACTTTCTTTTCAGTGCTGAGGATCGAACCCAGGAATACTCTACCCCTAAACTACACTACATCCTTAGCCCTATTTAAATTAATTAATTAATTATGCAGTTCTTTGTTAGGAAACTAAATACTGCCATCTCCCTACTCTCCATATGCTACCTCCAGATCCCCGCCCCTCCCACGTGTCTCACTGGGCATTTGGGGATTTCTCTGGCATTTGGGGCTTTCCACTTTGGAACTTTTTTTTTAACTTCTGTATTTGTACATCTTATATTTCACTTAAACCTATTCTGGTTACTTTTTTTAAATGTAGGATCATTAAAGCTGAATTCCACAAGTAGGGTGCTAAAGATTAGTGGCTAACCCTGTCTAAAGTAGGTATTCTGATCCTGGGCTTGTGTGATAACATCTAGGTCATTAGGCATGACCTGGAATGTGAGTTTTTTTTTTCTGTTTTGAGTATGGGCATCCACAGCTTTCATCAGATTCTCACATGAGCTATGACTAAAGATTGATAAACACCAGATCTTGAGAGCTGGAGGCATCAGTGAGAAGCAGTTTGGGACAGTATAAGTGATGGCGGTCTCTTACCTTTCAGTCCAGTCCGATAGGTGTGCTGAACATATTTCAGGCCTGACACAATATCCTTATTTACCTATAGATGGAAAGGATCCAAGCAATTTATATTAGAGTCTTATTTCCTGCTGATGTTAATTTGGCTCTAATCCCTGACTACTGGAATTTTTCTGCTTTGGGGATAGGACTGGGTAATTTAATATTCTTCATTGGATTTCTCTCTACTCCATGATCCAAAGAAAAGTTTTTGAGCTCCCCTTCCCCAACATTGCCAGCCAAAAGACTGACCTTGTCTCAGGAAAGGTTATAAAAATATCAGTGGAAAATATTCTGTAAACAGGATACAGATCCCCTAAGAGCCCCATAACCTCAGAAAATATCCACCTAGCATATGAAAAACAAACAGGGGGAAAAGCAATACTGGAAAATTAGGGCTGGGAGATGGTTGTGTCCGCCATGTAACTGAGTCTAGAGGCTGAGTAGGGACTGACATACAAAGATATCCTGTCCCAAAAATAATGGGTGAAAAACCACTTGCACCTGGCAAGCATGAGGGGTGTCTGTCACTGCCAGATGTTTTCAGACATATTGTTATTGTCCCAAAGGCTTTTAAATAAAATTTACTAAAGCAGAATGAAAATACAGACAGCCTGGCACTCTGTTTTTCCATGATTCATTTTACCTGAGACTGGATTGGGTTGTCTGTGAATCTCACACAGTGGTCATGTCTCTACAAACAAACTAAAGTGGGCATTGAGTCACTAGCTGGACAGCTTGGGTAACTGTTCTGCAATATGAAGAATTAAGGATAAATTTTCTCCAACAATTATCATGGCTTATTTTATGTATTGGATAAAATAGTTAACTTAGTCTTTTGTTCTGCTGATGGTGAGGTGGCAGAGATCTGGAGACTGCCGGATTGGATTCTGCACTGCCTAATCAGTAGAAATATGACAGAGTTAGATAAAATAAAAATAGCTTCAATGGGCTAAAATGAAGCCCATACTTTCTAGTTACTCTGACACCCAAATCTAGCTTACAGGAAGCAGAAAAAAATGGATGCAATTTCCCAAAAGTCTTAAGCTTGACCCTTCAGCTAATGGGAAGTGGGATTTGGTGGGAAAAGGAATAGTAGTACAGCAGTAATAAGACCTTCAAAAGAAAGAGTTTGGAATATCACTCCGTAGAAAATTCATTAAATATGGGCATGGGTAAAGTATGCATATTCGCACTGGTGTCGTCTTCTGCTTGTACCCCATTCCCCACTTCGTCTCCCACCTCCCCCACAAGGAAGAAGTCTAATGTCACATGAGCAAAAGTAAGAACTGTGGAATTGGTGGTACTACATTTGCTTGGGAAGCAGAGAAAAGGTGGGGGAGACACCCAGAGCATCACCCCATGCCAGGTGCTGACAGCACTGTCAAGTTTAGGAAGAGAAAGGGGACAACATTGAGGGCAGCTGACAGAGACGATGAAAGACTATTTTAGGATATTTTACTGACATTTAATCGCCCATTTCTTTGGATTTTTTTCAGGAGAAGTCAATGAAAATTTAAATTACTTTTGATTATTGTCAACTTTGATCTGATGTTTATTTGATTGCAGCTCAGCACCAGAAAGGCCCAGAGCCATCCTGTGGCCATGCAGCTTTAGAGTTTCACAGAGAATGATCTTTCTTTTGTCAGAAACAAGGCAAATCTACGAAGCGGATGGAGCTTTCTGTGCCCTGCCGTGTACTTCCAGCCACCTGGGGCCCACACTATCACATTTCCAGACCTTCTCTTCTCGTCTTATCTACATCAAACTTTGCCTGTCAGGCTTACTTTGATAAAAGCTGGCTCCCTAAATTGACAACGCGATTGCAGAAATGATTAAAAACTGAATCGATGTGTAACCCATTGTAGGTACATTGGAGAACAGAGCTTGGCTGGGCCCTTAGGTCCTCTAGTAATAAATACTATGAGGGGGAACAAGATGATCCACAGGTCAGTGCCAATTATAGACTGGGGCCATCAACCAATATTTTCAGAATGAAATTATTTTGAGGCATATTTGCAAGGTTAGGTGGGGAGTGATGTCCCTCCACCCTGAATCATATCCTGCTCCCAGGGGATAGAAGTGCCAGGGTGTAAACAGCAGATGGAGTCTGCCATGGTGCAGGCCAGGCCCTGGAGAATGTGACAGTGGGAGTGCGGGGTGGCCAAGGCAAACACAAACCAGGAAGTGCAAACAGTGCGCATGTGACTTATTTATTTTTAAAGTCAAGGTTATTTCTCTTGGGAGTGGGGCTACCCATTAGATGAGTGCGTATACAATAGAAGTCAGTTTGTTTCTTGTTTGGTTTTGTTCTTGCCTGGTCACCTCCTCTACAACGATAATTGTTATTTCTAGTAATTTAGCAAAGGCCATATTCTGCAGGCCTATATTATCATTATGTGATTTGCTTATCCAGTTTTCAATATGTAGGTACTAAATATCTACCACTTGCAAAGTTTTGGGTGAAATATCGGAAAAAGCTATGCATGATTTCACCCTGTCTCAAGGAGCTGAGGTTGAGCCAGGGAAAAAATATGCCACAAATACAGAATGTACACCACTTTGTACCTCGTGGATGTGGATTTTAGGAGTTCACAAAGAGAGGGATTCTGACAGTGCAAGCGACGGATGGAAGGTTTGAGAGATCTTGGCTGGGAAAGACAGGAAAAAAGGGAGGGTCCTGATGGGGGCATGAGAAAGCTCCAGACCAAGGTCTTGAGTTAAGAGAGAAAAGACCAAACAAATCTATGCTAACATGATGATTCAAGACATGTAGGCATTGATTATGAAAATGATTTAAACTTCATAAAAAAGCATAGGGAAAATAATACACAGGGAAAGGAACTTACTTTGAAGTTAATTTTGACTCTATATTCAATGCCTTCCTTCAGCACAAAAACTTCTTTTTTGAGAGCTTCAAGATCTCCTGTGGAAGTGGGTTTGGGAAGAGGTCAGTCTCCTTAGAAGCTACGGATGCTGATGAGTGCAGTCTAATCCCAGCGACCTTTTCGGGGCCAGTCTGGGCAACGTGGCCCAGAAAGATCTCAGTTCAAGGGGCATTTGAGCTTACTTCCTGTGTGTGTGCATGGCCACACCCAGGTAATAGTGAAGCTCTCATGGTTCGGTTATGAAACACAGGGTAGAGGTTCCCTCCCACCCCCACAAGTTTGACAATAGTGCTGAAGACATACAATGTTGCTGGTCATGAGTAAGGAGGATAAATATGTATTCTCTGGACATTTTTGTTTGAACTGGTGAAAATCAATCTTTTCTGATTGTCATTAATAAAAAAATGTAATCTACCTTCCTAGACATACATACACACACACACACACACACACACACACACACACACACACATATATATATATATATAATATATATATATATATATATATATATTATATATATATATATATATATATATTATATATATATATATATGATCAATTGAACTGGTAGTAAAAGAAATTGTTCCCATACTTCAAATAAATATGGACAAGAAAAATAGTATAAAGAAGTATCAGCCAATTTTTTTATAGATGTGGTAATAGATATGGGCATTTCCTAGCTTTTCAAACTTTGCTGTTTTAATTTTTTATGATTCTAAATAAATATTCACTTTTTATATTACTATTTGCATTTGCATGGCTCTCCATTTCCTTTTCTGTATGTGTGTGTGTCTGTCTGTCTGTCTGTGTATCTCTCTCTTTTTTTTCCCCCAGTACTGAGGATTGAATCACAGGCCTGATGCACACTATGTATGTACTCCATCTAAACTACATTAAAATTTTTTATTTTAAGATAGGGTCTTACCAAATTGCCCAGGTTGGCCTCAAATTTGTGATCCTCCTGCTTCAGCCTCCTATTACAGATATGGGCCATCACACCCAGATTCATATTCATTTTTTAAAAGAAGATCAATTAAGTTGTAAAAGTTTTAGTCTTCACAAAACCAGGATCTACCCCTAGTTCCTATACCCTGGTTTGGTAGGTAATCATACTTTTTTTGGTCATATCTTGCATAATTTAACATCCCGGTTTTGTGTGTGTGTGTGTGTGTGTGTGTGTGTGTGTGTGTGTGTGTGTGTTACACAGTTCTGTGCTTGCATGCTTTGCTTCATGAACACCACTATAATTTTGAGATTCAGCAGCTTTCTTAAGAGAAAAAAGCAGATTTTGAGGTTTTCCCTTGCTGGAAAATCTTCAGGCCCTACAGAACAGATCTCCTTGAGGCCGACTCAGACTTTATCTCCTAGAATGACTGTTATTCTACCTGGTGACATCATACAACCTCATGGAGGAAGAGGCCTGAGTCCTGGAGGGACAACAAGGGAGCTACTGTCCTGGAGAGATGTTGCATGTGGGGCTGGGAGTGTGCATGTGTGTGCATCTGCCCAATGCTTTCAGTTGCACAGGAAATGTATCTTCTCACGCTCTGATTTCCTCCCTTTGACAAAAAAAGTCCATATAAGGCAAAGAGTGAATCCGTCCTTGAGGGGGAAGTTTCTGCTGCTAAACTTTCTGTTCTAGAGTGGTGCTTTGTTCTGCCTTACCAGAGTTCTGTGTTTGAACTTGACCACAATTCTATTTCTACTGAAGACCTGCCTTTGAACCCCAATCTCAGCTCTTGGCCCTGTTACTCATCCCCCACAGGTGCATCTTTTCTGCTGTAATAGCTGCTATCCCTGTCTCTCTCCACCCCTGTAAGACCTAAGTCTCAGAAAGGGACTTGACACTTACAAAAAGGTCCAAGAAAATAACATCATCATTTTATGTGCTTCTTGTGGGAGAAGTGGCTCATGTACTAAGAAATAAGTATGGCCAGGCTGGTGGCTCAGGCCTGCCATTCCAGTGTTCTCGGAGGCTGACACAGGAGGGTCTCAAGATGGAGCCCAGCCTGAGCACCTTAGTGACTTAGTGAGCCTTCTCAAAATGAAAATTACAAAAAAGAAAAAGAGAGCTGGGCTGGGCATATAGTTTAGTACAAAGGTCCTAGTTTCAATCCCAGCTACTAAAACAATCCTAAAAATCCCCCACGTAAACCCCAACAACACCCCCCGCCCCCCAAAGCCTCAGAACTTTATGTCAAAACACAGTGGAATGTTTTTCACTACTCAGGTGGTCTTAGATTGCTCCTCAACTTCAGGAAAGTGACGCAGCTGACAGGAAATGCATCCATTTCTGTGTTTCAACTGTGTAAATATGAAAACTACAAAAACATACAGCTCTTCTGAAAAGTCTCAACTACAATCTTTCTTACACAAACAGTCATTTTCTTACTAAAATGTGGAAATAAAGGCCCGAAATAAGTATGATACAAGTAAATATATCAAGGACATATACTTGCTCCTTCTGCAATTGAGCTCAGTTAAAGTTTGAGCATTTCATTAAACATATGAATACCATGCGGTCTAAGAGCAATGACTTGTGAGCCGGTTCCAGTGTATGTGCTTCTGGAAATCATCATGTGAGGCGTTCCTCAGTAGGACAGGGAACAAAGGCCAAGTCTCCTTATGGCTTCTTAGCCTCCCTGAACAATACAGATGTGTCCACTTACCAGTAAGATCCATGGTGATTGGTCCTGGTGCACTATCACAAACTAGGGTAAGCCGAGTGACAGTCACATTGGGGATAGTTGGGTCTGCAGAATTCAAAAGAAAATGTAAGTAGGGAAGAGACCTGTGTACAGAGTGTGCACATTTCCAGTGAGAGAAGAGATTATCAGGAGAAAAGTGGCATCTCTATCTAGGTTAGAAATAGACACAGTGGCAGATTCACAGTGCTTGGTCTTGACGGTCCTATAAACTTCAGCAGTGCTATTTCTTCTTTAGGCACTTGTAAGTTTATCTTCACGATCAACATCAAATGTCTCACGACTGGCTGTGTACAAGGAACTGAATGTTTGGGGCATGGCTAGTTCATATCTTTGGGCCACGACTTCTTTTACCATTGTGTATATGGAAGAGAAGGATGGTTAGGAAAAGACTGAGAAGGAGGAAGACAGAAACTGAGGTAGCAGAGGGAAGAAGAGAATTGAGTTCTAAGCAGCAGTCTGGAATTCTTTCTGAATCACCCATCTGTAAGTTTTGCTGATGTCATTGCTAAGTTGCACACTATTGGCAGAGAAGACTCAGGTATGCAGCCTCCAGTTTCATTCAGCACACCTATGATGTGTGACTGAACAACACAGTGAATGATTCAATAAGCAAAATGTATGACAGTAAAAGACACATTGGCATGGATTCCTCTCAAACCACGACCCCTTGCTCCCTGCTTACAGCACACTTATCCTACTGTTCACGCTACTTTCTGAAGCAGTTCTGGAAATCCTCTTCCCTGAATATCTTTATGAAATGAAATGAAAAACAAGTGAAGGCCACCTGCCAAGTGCCCTCCAACAGAAAGGCAGATGTATAAAAACACGATTGTGTGTTCTCACCCACCTTCATTCACAGATCCGGCTCTGTGGGACTTCCTGCCTTTCCTCCACGGCAAGCGACCATGAAAGGGCAACAGTTTGAATTGATTCAGAATGCAGAGGCAACCATGCCAGTGCAGTTAAAAACATATAGAAAAAAAGGGCTTAGAAACTGCTGCAGAAAGTGGCAGGCATAGCAGGCTGAGTGTGTTTGAAGCCAGGGGCAGTGTTTTGAAGAGGATGAACTGCAATGTGCCTTTATGTCAATGCATTTTTAAAATGTAAACACTCACTGCACATTTTGATCATGCCTCATAAATTGTGTCAGGTCCTTTCCCTCTCCGCACTCCACCTCGCGCATTGGTACCCGTTGCTCTCCTCTACTCCCGTGAGTCTGCAATGCCCCACTCAGACGCACACCTGCTACCACAGGACCGTCTCCCAGCAGCGTCTTCTTGTACTTAGCCAGACTCTCATCGTCTTTATCCATCTCCTGCAGCTCTTTCAGGGACTTCTGTGGCGGTGGCTTATAATTGAGCTTGCTGTCCAGCTCGTCGTCGCCTTCCTCCAGGTGTGGATCTGGGTTGTTTTCGGTCATTTTGATCTATTCACAGAGAGAGGAGAGGCGGAGTGTTCATCAGCCAAAGTCAGAAGATAGGCCAGCTGTGTGTGGAGCTGCTCTTTGCACCACCCCTGCTCTAATGGACTTCTGGAATAATCAGCCACTTTCCAGATTTATCCCTTACTCAACCTCATTACGTTTCGTTTCCTGAAGTAAGACTAATGTACTCCAGTCTTGACTTGCCTGAATTTCTCCTTTTCATTGAAGGAAACTGCCATGAAAGAAAGCACTCATTTGTGAGCCATATCCTACAAGTGAGAGACCTAGCACATGCAGCTCCAAGTAACACGCAATAACTCCATTCAAAGCCTTATAGGAATGGAGCCTCCGCCCCAGTCTTAAGCCTTGCCCGTGTCCAAGCTCCCAGCACACACAATTCCTGTTATGGTGATTGAAAGAGACAGGCAAGAGTACCTGCCAATAAAATGGCTGGTTTCTTCCCATTGAGTCAGGCTCTCCCTGAATACCTGTAGCACTCACAAGATGACTCCTGGGAAACTGTAGACCCGTCTGATACCTACCTGGTATGTCTGAATGACTCCCACCTAATAGTTCTCAAACTTCTTGAGAGTGGGCACCATGTTCTAAGTTTTTCTTGAATTCCCCCCTAACTCTTGAATTATTCAGGAATTTTTAAAGTTAATTTTCATTGATTTGTTCATGAGGCACTACATCTAAATATCTTCTATTCTTTTGACATGGAACAACACTGAAAAATATTATTAAATTCTTCTAAACAAATTTTTAATTAGGAGTCTGTCTTCAGCTCCTTTCTACCCTTTCTTCCCTTTTGGGACCCATTTTCCATTGTGTCCCTACCCTGTCACCCAGGCTTCCAGTGACCTTCTGCTCAAAGGCCACGTGGGCGGCCTTGGAGTGTTCTTTCTTTTGTTACCATCTACATTCACTTTTTTTTTTGTATTAAAATATCAAGGGGAAATCTATAAAATCCAACATATTTCCAGAAATCTGGAGGCTGAGGCAGGAGTGTCACAAGTTTGGGCCCAGCTCAGGCAACTCTGTAATTTAGTGAGACCTTGTCTGAAAATCAAATTTAAAAAAGGAATGGTGATGTAGTTCTGCGTGACGTCATCTTGATCTATTCTGATGGACTTGATCACCAGTACAACACAAACTTCCACAGTTCCCACATTTGTATATGTACATGTATTTGCAGCTTTGCAGAACTAAAATGCATGCCAGATGTGATATTTTCACTCTCTCATTTAATTAACTGAGAAAATTGAGAGGCAGAGGTTAAGAGAATTGCCCAAGTTCCCACTGCTGGACGACAACTACAGTGTCCTAACCCAGAGAAAGAAACCTTAGGAAGAACTTCAGGGTTGGTGACTGGCACCAAAAAGGGATGGTGCCAGGGAGATATTTGAGCAAGAAGATTGTTCTCTGTTTTTTGTTCACTCTGCCTCAAGGGTAACCCTCTTGCCTTCGGGTCAAGGCTTATTGCACCCGAGGGACACACCTGTAAGACATATAGATTACATCGGGTCCTAAGTGACATGTAAGACTCTCTAAAGGCCTCTGAGAGTAAAGATATTTGTGGTTTAAATTAATTGTGCTTTTGCGTTTCAATGTCACTGTCACTACGAAGACAATTTTGGAATTAAAGCCAGACAAAGCATTTTTAACAAAGCAAAAAGAAAATAAGGGAAAAATGAAAGAAAAGAAGAGGAGAAAACAAAGGAAAGAGAAGAGAAAGAAGAAAAAAACAGCATTTTTTTCCTCATCATTTTTTTCAGCTATGTGACAAGCCAATTGGTAGGAGCCTTGGCCAATTCTGAAAATGACATTTCAATGCTCAGATCCACTTCTTGAACAGGAAGGAAGCATGGAGTCCTGTTTCTATAGCAACTCTTGTTTTGGTTGAAGAGCAAGCATCACTCAAAGCTGGGACTCTAGTGGTCTTCAGAGTAAACATAACAACTAACCCAATTCATGTTCCAAACAGCACCCAGGGGAGATGAGTAACTGGTTGGGAAAAAAAAAAGAGGGTGGTGCGGGTGGACGTTGTAGGTTGTGGTTTGTTCAAGACTAATCACAAAAGGGCAGATGAAGAGCAAACCAGGTAAGACCGATTGGATGGGACATTCTCATCTGGTGCCCTAGGAGCCTAACAGGTGACCCAGACAGAGACGACACAACAAATTTTACAGAGAATCAGGAAAACTGTTTATACCAATGAAGGTCTCTCAGCCTCCCTGGTCAGGTGTTTCTAAAATGTATTATTTGGTGGTAACAGATCACCTGCCTGAATCCTGAGTATCATCAGATGGTGACATTGCATCCAGCCATTAACTCAAGGTGATGCATGGAACAGTGATCATACAGCTTCAAATACCAAGTTTGAAGGGGTAATGAGAAATGAGAGAGAGAGAGAGAGAGAGAGAGAGAGAGAGAGAGAGAGAGAGAGAGAGAGAGAGAGAGATTAAGTTTAGCATAAGATTTACCATTTCTATTCATGTGACCAGTGACAAGTCAGTCTCTATCATCTATGTTTTAATCTCAGTAAAGTTTGGGATTCACTTTCTATATTCATTGCAAATGTGGAATTGTTTCTTTAAACTAAGACATTTTTTGAAGACATTGAAGAGTACAGGATAGTGTGCATTTACGTCATGGACTTGGTCCAATCAAGAGGAAGAAGTTTGAGATCGCATTTGGTGTACATAAGAAATAGAGAAGAGAGGTCAGGTGATCCCAAGCTGTCTTACTTCTGGAAAGCTGATTTGAAAAAGATGAAAATGCAACACTATAATAAATGAAAGATCAGAAAAGCTCTTCTTGGGGGACAGCATTTTACAGCAAAATTAAGATCATAATTGGTTGGTGAGCACTGACTGTTTATAAGACACTGCACTCTGGCACATACTGATGTTTAAGAAATTCAAAGAGTGGAAAAGTGGATGGAAATTTGGGCAATCTATTCACATTGAATAGGCCCACCTGGATTGGTCAGTGGCATTTAATCTTTTCACAGATTAATTGCAGGTCTTTTAAAAGAATTTGGTAAACATTAGGTTGGTTCTTTATCTCCAGGAAAAAAGGAATAAATCCATGAAATTATGCAAATGATGTGGAGGCTCATGGTCTCTGACACCCTTCATAGACCTTAGTGGAGCCCAGGCTCTCGGGATTAGGAGCACAACCTTGACACTGGAACTTCCTGGGAGTATGATGTGAAAAGCTGAGGGTGACTGGAATGTTGAATGTAGACCAGGCCTTGCCAACTCATTGGCCCACTGAGCCTCAAGCTTAGAGTCACCCGTATCCACTCAAATGTTGGATATGTAGAAGCAGAAGATGTCAGACAACATTCGTGTCCCAGGAAATGTGATGACAGCAGCTGGTAGGGAAGCACAGGAGAATAAGAAGCAGCCTCTCTGAAGAATCCTAGAGTCAAACACTTCAATTTTGGGTGATTATCTTTGTATGAAGCAGCCTGGTCATGCATGGGGTTGGTCTCTGTAGCTCCAGCTGCGCCCCCCGCCCCCCACCCCCCGCCCCAGGAATGCTTCAAGTACTTAGATCTTATTGTCCTCTTCTTGGGAGATAGGGAACTACAGCACACACCATCTTTACATACTGAACCTTTCTTAGGTATTCTTCTGACTAGCAGGCATGAGTCAGCTAAATTGCCAGACAGTGTGTGGTTACCGTACCTCACTGGTGTCTATAAGAGATTATCTGTTCCCTTTTTGTCATTCAGAATTCCTGTAAATACTCAAACTATGCTGTATTTTAATTGCATTTTTCCTAGACACAGTTATTTTTCTTTCACACAATGGGCCTTTGCATAAAAAGGGTATAATACTATCAGTAAATAGTTACTGATTTCTTCTTGGGAATCAAAAACTCAGCAATTATGAGATAAGTGCTTTACATGTGCTAGTTCACTGCATAATCACAGAGTTGTCAGGTACATATTGTTAGTGACATTTCCCAAAGGCAGAAACCCAGAACAAAAGAAGGATCAAATATTTCAATTACACAAAACTTTAAATGTCTCTATTCATATGTTATTTGTACTAATAGCAAAAAAAAGTAATGGCTTAGACTAAGGAAATAAATATTTGCAATGAACACATTTTGCAAGAGATTAATATTCACAATATGTAAATACTTCCTATAAATAAACTACTTAAAAATTTTTATTGTACACATTTAAGATATAAAACTCTGATATATTTATTATATATATGCATAAGTATACACATAGATAATGAAAAGGTAGTATAGATACTATAGCCAGGCAAATTAACATCTCTAACTCCTCCTCCTTTTTGGTGGCAATAACACCAGAAATATATATTTTTTCTTTTCTTTTTTTAATTGAAATTACACTTTATTAATTGAAAGTTGTAATTTGAACAACATTGAACATGAAGAAAGCAATCACTTAAAAGCATGCAAATCCAAAAATATACAATAATCAATCACATATACATTCTTTTAGCAAAAATTCTGAGCACAGCCCACTATTATTATGAAGGGTTGTACTGCATTCTGAATTTCACAGCTAATCTCTGGGCAACCCCAGATTCTCCCACATTCTCACCTGTAGTCATATATGGCTTTGCAGTGGTCTCCCAATCAGTATGTGTGCACATTTAACTACGAGGATTGATTTTGCCCTGAGTCCTCTTGTTTTATGGATGCTTTTGATATAGGAATTTTATACAAATTCTACATATTATTTCCCTATCCCATCATCAAAAGAATAACTAATTTTATCATTGATCATAATTTCAATAGTTTTCACATATGGTGTAAAGGTTTTTGTTTGTTTGTTTTTGTTTTTGTTTTTTGGTACTGAAGATCTATGTAGCTCAGAGCCTTTGCACTAAGCCATATTAAATTTTTGATTTGGGGACAGGATGTCACTAAGTCACTAAGTTCCAGGGCTGGGCTACAGCTTGGGATCCTTTGGCTTGAGCCACCAGCACTGCTACAACAAAGAATCTTTTTTTTTTTTTTGAGGAGTATCACCTTCAGTTCTTGGGTCAGTTCTGTGGCCATCTCCATTCTCTGACTGAGCAGGAACCTATCCTGTCTCTCAGAGGTTAAGTCTAAGTACTCGTCCATGAAGTCATCTTAGGTGAGAGGAGCAAGGAAAGCCTTAGTCCAGGCTGTCTGACCTTCAGACACTGCTCTGCTCCTTCAGTTGTCTTTATTAAGTCATGATAAGACTAGAGGTCATTCATCATTCTGGGAGTCTACCTCAGAGCGCATGAGCAGCGGAAGACACCTCTTTTGCAAATTCTAAAGCACAAGCTCTAACAAAGCAGGGAAGAGTGTCATCAGAATGGTTTCAGTGCAACTCGGACCCTGTGTTACGTTGGCAAGCTGCTTAACTTTTCTGGGCCCTAATTTCATCCCAACAAAATGAAACTGTTGCATTAGAAGATCCCTGAGGTCCCCTTTTCACTCAGTAACTCTGATGCCCCGGATTTAAAGAGGCTCATGAACCCGGAAAGGAAAAGAGGAAGTGCAGGTGTGGCTGGGGAGAACCATCCTGCCTGCCCCTTAGCACAGAGCGTTCAGGCTGGGCTGGGTTAGTCTTGCCCAGCTCCTGGCCTCCGCTCCACAAAGAACAGGGTTGGTTTCTGTGTGCTTGTTTTTGACTTTACATCATTAGACAGGAAAAGTAAAATGGAGAATTAAATTTATGATTAACAGGGTTAGTATGGACTCTAGCTTTCAGACCCTAACATATCTTGGGGCTGTTTGTAATATCCTGGCTGTTACTGCCACCTATATTGTAGCTGCTCATGCATATGAATTCTTTTTTTTTTTTCTAGTACTGGGGGTTGACTGAGCATAGAGCTACATCCTCGCTTTTTTGAGGCAGCATCTCACTATATTGCTCACTCTGGGTCCTAATGAACATATGATCCTCCTGCCTCAGCCTCCCAGGGGGCTGGAATTACAGGTATGTGCTACCGTGCCTGGCCCTCACGTGAATTCTCATGGTGGAAACCTCATACTTTCATGTTTGCCATATCAAACATTAGACGTGTAGGGTGGGAATTTAATTTTCTCTAAGTCAATTACAATTTCAAGTTACGTTAGGACAGTTAGTCAGGGTGTCCATATGCCAGGACAAATTGATGCTTTTGGCTACACATTCAGTGAAATTTTGAAGACACTGGAACCCAAACACACTTAAGGAAAAGAGCTCACTCATGGGGTTCCATCTGAGCTGAGGGTCAGAAGAGGGAAACTCCTGAGCTTACAGGAAGTGAGTCGCCTATTTAATTCAGAGCAAAGTGACCTCAGTGTTTGTTGGCACATGGACTTTGAAACAGGGATCTCAGGATTCAAAGCCTGGCCATGCAACTGATCTACTCCTGAATTCAACAAGTTACACACCTCCCTGAGCCTCCATTTTACCACTAGCAAAGTGGTGATAAAAGCCTTTCCTTAGGGAACTGAAGGGTTGAGGAAAACAAAAGAGAAATTTAGGCAATAATTTATGTTCATTCAATATTTGTGCCCTCCTTCTCCCTTTTCCGCTCCTGTGCTGGGGCCATCAGTTTTGTGGCACAGCTTCAGAGGAGCAGGTCACTGACCTCCCTGGTACCTCATGCTCTCTTCCCCTGCACAGAAGCTGGGCACATTCACTTCTCTTTCCAGCACAACCAACCAACCAACCCAAAACCAAACCAAAACAAAAAACCCATTCGGTTTCTTTGAGGAGTAGATAAGCATCCAGAAGTTGGAAATTGCAAGGCCTCTTTATAAATGGAATTAAACTTAGAATGGAACTATAACAATTACATTTCTTTTGAAATCTTCCACATGAACTGTTTAATTTTAGATGCTATTTATTGTGCCCTTGCATAACTGAAAGCAGAGGTCGTTCTGTGAGTGGCCAGCGGACACAGGCACTGGTAGGTGGAGAGACTTTGTTCTGGCTATGGAGCAGGATATAGGGAAGATGTAACTCAGGTCTCAAAGTTACACGTAGTAGATGAGCACATTGGGTTATGGGTCTAGACATGTGGGTCAGAGGAGGGCAAAGAGAAAGAAAGAGGGAGAAGAGAAAAAAGAGATGAGAGAGAGTGGAAGGCAGGAAGGAGAGAGAGAGAAGTATGAGGAGGAAGGATAAAAGGGAGAAAGGAAAGGAAGAAGGGAAAAGAGAGGAGAGAGAAGAAGAGGGAGAGGAGGAAGATACAGTGGAGTGATAGGGAGAGGGAGGGGGAGAGAGAGATCTAGAGGAGGAGAGAAGAAAAGAGAGGGAAAGAGAAAGGGAGAAGAGAGAGGGGGAAGGCAGGGGAGGAGGGACTAGAGCAGAGAGATGTGGAAGTATGAGAAATAGAGGGATTTCCTCAGAAAAAGAAGTGCCGACCTTTCCTCGCTCCCTGTTGAGTAGGATGTGACCTACTCTCCTTGAATCCCAACCTGGAGTGTGAGTTCAAAACAGGCCCTGGAGCTGGGGAGTCTCCAAAAGATGGTTGGCATTTCGGAGGAAGATTTGTCTTCTTTGTTGCCTGCCTGGTGATGTGGCACATTTGGCGACCCAAGTTCATTTCACAGGACACCAGAAGCCTCTCTCCATTCTGGAGTTTCCCTGGGTCTGTCAGGGTTTCTAGTGACATAGAAGGGCTGGTACTCCCTGGGTGCCTCAGGGCTGTTCTCTACCAGCTCAGCCCCATCAACAGCTACAAATTCAAAAATGGATGAGAAGAATGAAACTGGTGCCTGAGAAGATACAGCTAGATGCAGAAAATATTGAGTTCAATCCAGAGGAGGGTGAACATGTCCAGAAGCAGGATATTCTCTTTATTGATTGATTGATTGAGATAGGATCTCACTCTTGTCCCAGCTGGTCTTGAGCTCAGTATGTAGCCCAGGTTTACACTCACAGTAATCCTCCTGCCTCAGATTCTCAAATGCTGAGATTAAAGGCTTGTGCCACCACACCCAGTTTATGTGGTGCTGGGAAACTGAACCCATGGCCTTGCCCATGCTAGGCAAGTGCTCTAAACCACTAAGTATGCCCTAGCCTTAAAAGCAAAATTCTTTAACATTTCCCTTTGTAAGAAAAATAATTTATTATTTCCTGCCTTTGTGTCCTTGGCATACTCTTCCAACTGGATTTTCACGCAGAAGGAGACAGAGAGGTCAATGGCATGACTGAGCTTTTCCAAGGGCCTGCCTTGTGAGCGCACTCTCTCATATGTATCATATTAAATAATCCTTACAGAAAACTCTCCATTATGGAAACCATTGCTATACAGCTATACTTCAAGAACTCAATACGGTTGCAGGAATTTTTCATTAAGCACAAAATGTTAGAAGTCTAAGACAATTTTTATGACCCTCTGAACTTAGAATACTGGACCCTTCAAAGAAGCCAAAGCAAATCTTTACCAACTCCTGCCAGAATGGAAAGCAGAGGAAAATATCACACAGAGCGACTTCGTAAGAGCTTATCGAATAAGTGAGTGATGTTAGGTTTCAGAAGTATCATGAGACCCGGAGCATGCCACCTTGAACTCAAGAACCTGGATGGCTGTAACACTGCTCCAGGAATAAGGAAGCTCAGAATGTGCAATTAGAGAAAATTTCTTGCAGGAGACATGTCCTAAGATGCTGTTGTGAGGCCTGGTCACTACGGATTTCTCTTTGTACCACTCTATGGCTTAAACCAAACCATCGAACACTCGTGAGGCTTAATGCTCTTCCCCTGTCTTCCCAGGATGAAAATCCGGAAGCTTCTGGCACCAGCCCTGGCATAGAGAAGGCACCAAGTGCACATTGCTCCTCCTTTTTCATCTGCTTAATTTTTATTTCCCCGGGGCTTCTCTCTTCCCGCAAGCTGAAGTTTGTAATTTACTGCATTCCCATAAATATCCACCCCCGCTCCCCACCCCAGTAGCTTTGTTGTGCTGGGTTCCCAGTGAGAACAGAACCTTGGTGGTGCTCTATACATGACTCTTTGGTGACAGCCTCATGCTGTCTAGCACAAGAAAGGACCTGAATCCCATGCCTAGGAGGTGTCTGCCAGCTATCTCTTATGGGATGAATCTGAGCAACGTCAATGGAGAAGTCTCTCTCCTCTCAGAAGTCTACCCACCTCTCAAAGGAAGAACATAATTGAGTTGCTAGTTTGTGCTCTAGTTGGCTTTTGGAGAAACATTCTCTGACACATTTAACAAAAGGAAGTGGTAAGATTAGTGACACCTGCTGGTGGCTGGGCCCCCAGCCAGCAGGTTGCCATGACTTCTTAACTTCCTTCACTTCACCATGCCTGCAGTGAGGATTCACTACGCCTAACCCGACTGCAGTGGCTTTTGGTTTCTAAGTGCTGAGACAACTGTGGGCCTCTACATGAGTGTACTTACCTTCCTCACTTAGAATGAAGAACGGCCCGGGGCTTTTTGGCCACAAGCCACAAATTGCCTCAGGTCTAAACTTTCATCACTGACTCTATGGAAGATGCTGACTAGGAAGTCCTCGAAAAGGGAAGAAAATATTTCAGATGATGTCTAAAGCACTTATAAAGGCGGCCAACACCCAGATCTGGAGAGTTTGAAGCCCCACTGGCAAGCATCCTACCTAGGTTTATTTAGACTTCTTTCAAATCTGCCTCCCTGATAATATATTCGGTATTCCCAAATTTGCTCTTGGTTCTCTCAGCTGTAAAGGACTACTTTTTTTTTTTGAGCCACTATGAATACCTCCCCCCCCCCACCCCCATTTACTGCAGGAATTTCTAACATGGTTTTTGCTGGAGATGGAAGTTCTATCACTACAGAAGGAACGAGGAAACAACAGAGTGTTCCTCGGTACTTCCCCTTCCTTGCTCAGTCCCTTTGTACCAGAAGGGAAGATCTCGTCGTGTGTCTCTTTGATATCACCAGACAATTAGACAGTGCAAAACACCTTAGTATTCCACAACTCAGAACCATTTTTTTTTTTTCTCTCTTCAACCGGTCTCATTAAGCAGTCGGCTTAAAAAACAGGAAACCACACATCTCCACCCCAGTACAACATGCCATCCACCAAAGCGATCCATATCAACATCAATCTAGAGCTATAGTCCTACCACCTCTGAGCTCGGAAGGATGCCCTCTCCCACCTTGTAGGAGACCCCTCCAGGCAATCCCCAGCAGGCACGCCCTTGGCCCTTCTTTAGAACCTTCCTCCTCAACTCCAGGCTGCAGAGCACCCTGCTCTCCCTGGAGCTGTCTCCCTGAGTCCTTGCTCTAACTTCCCTTTTTCTGCAGAACTGTCCCAGCAGCCTCTTTAGCGTTTGCTTATCATGAAGTTTGTCTTTAAAGAGAACTGCCCCTCTTCAGGGAAAAACAAACAAACAAACAAACAAACAAACAAACAAACAAACAAACAAAAAACCTGTCAAGGGCCATGGCCAAGTAGAGCAATGTCCCACATTGCCCTGCGCCCACCTGCAGCCCGCCCCAGCCCGAGGTGTTTGAACTCACACTCTGCGCTTCTCCTCCGTCAGGGCGCCTCTGTCTCTCAACTCTGACTTCTGTGCACTGGCAGTTAGAACAGGAAGGAAGTTAGCGAGAAAAAAAAAATGTTTTAAAACTCCTTGAAGAGGAAACCCTGGGCCGCCTCAAATCCTGTTCCTCTGCACTGCCTATCTCCTGATCAGCCGACTCCGAGCAGCATTCCTCCCAATTAATGGGACATGCAAGAGCAAGGCAGCCCATGTAATGTGATAAGATGAATGTACACGCGAGGCACCGAGCCCGCAGCCATGAGTCTTATGAATAACTGTGTGACTATCTCGAAACATCAAGTTATTTCTGTGCACCAGCTCACGGAGGCCTGCAATCTAACACCAGTAGTAATAAATTTAATCACTGGCTTCTGTTCCTGTCAGGTTCCTGCCAGCTCCCTCATCAGCCAGATATGTTGAAGAGGCTGGCAGGGAATGCGGGCTGGAGTTATGAATCTCCAATGCATAGACATGGTATGAAATGCAAAAATTGGTCTTCAAACAGATTTTTGGAGTTTTGCTGGTTATAATTTCAAGTTGCAGTTTCCACTTGCATCCCAAACAATCCAGTGTTGCTTGTTGTTGTGGTTGCTAGCTTTTCTTTCACATTAAATAAACAGAAGCGAAACCACTACTTTTGATTAAACCTAGAATGCAGATTACAACATAAAATACAGCTACATTAATTCATAGTCTTCTCGCTCAGGATCTGTGACAACCTAACAAGTGCTAAATTCGACTTAGTATCTATTTGAGGAAATGGTTCGTGAAGCAATTTAAATGGGGACAAGTTGCAGGGGACATATTTAAATCAGTTGAAGAAACAAATGTTTTTAAGCACATAAGCCACACTTAGTGTACATGTTTCATAGCTGTTGTCAACAATAAATGCTTATTTATGCCACTATTTCAAAATGCAGTATTTATAATCAGTATGACTAGAACTATTTAAGCAAACATACTGACTTATTTCTATACAAATGACTTTTTTGTTTTCTTCCAAACATACTGCATTTTCTTCAGTTTATTTTGTAGGTTGCTGCTATGGAATATATATTATCCATAGAGTCAACGAAACTGAGTTATCAAAGGAATGGTAGTTATCGAAAGAATAGTAGACATTTGATCTGAGAAAACAGGTTAAAACTCAGAAAAAATAGTATGTAATTAAAACTAGTAAAATTACTAAAACTCAATAAAATTTTGTTCTTTAAATTTCAGTATCTGTATTAATCAAGTTTCCTGTTGCTGGACACAATACTCAACACCCACAGAATAAAGGATGAGGGGTTTAGTTGGCCTCGTGGCTTGGTGGGGTTCAGTCCATGGCCAACTGGATTCTCGGCAGGTGCATCTGGTGGAAGGATATGATGGAGCATTCTTGCTTAGTTCATGGCAGCTGAGAAGCCTAGCAGAAAAGAGTGCTAGGAAGGAAGGGGTCAGGGACCAGAAGTAGACCCAAAGGTCATATCTCCATGAGTCTCCCAGGCACACTCAGAACTACGTTTACTAATCTGTTGGGCAATTCTGGATCCAATGGTCTTTACACTACCAAGATTAACAGTTGCAGCATAGGTGGAAGATGACCTTTGAAACAAAGTATGTAGTCTTATTATAAATAAAAGCAAATACTGATTTATATAGAAGGCAATATATTTTCTAGCACCATGCCCTATTTATTTGTTCAATTAAATCTTCTGAGCATCTCTATTTGTCCAGGTACCATTGCAGGTGCTGGTGCGCGCAGTAGTCAGGTAAAATTTCTGTTGTCCTATGGAATTTATTTTCTATTGGTAGTGAAGAGACAATTACTCCCAAGTAACACAAGCAGGACATCAAAAGATATGGTGGATGATTAAATTTTGAGAATTACAGTAGAAAGCACACTGCCCTTCATTCCATTAAAATACTCCCATTCATTTCAAAAACATTTTCCCCATCATTCTGGCCACTTTCTGAAGCAGTTCTGTAAGGCATCTTTTGCAGGTGTCTTTGATTGCACGGTTGTAGCTACCTTGATGTCCTGAACTGATTTAACACATCCATCTTTCATAGTCACTGTGACTTTAAGGGACAGCTAGAAATTGCACAGTGCCAGATCTGGTGGATAAGGAGACACTATGATGTTTTCATGAATCTGCCTTTTCCTCGGATGGTACTTGGCAGCAGAATTCAGGGTATTATTGTTATTATTATTATCATTAATTATTATTAATAGTACTGGGAATTGAGTCCAGGACCTTCATACTGATCTACATTCCCAGCTGATGTTTTACTTCTAATTTTGAGACGGAGGTCTCTCTGAGTTGCTAAGTTGCCAAGGCTCGACTCAAACTTACAGTACTGCTGTCTCGGTCTCCTACAGTGTTAATAATACAGACTTGTGCCACTGGGCCTGGTTCATTCTATTTTTGTTTATTGTACCTCATAAAGACATTTACAAGAGAAGACTTCCACAACTTCTTCAGAAAGTGGCAAGAACAAGATAAGTGTGTTTGAATGTTTTGAGGTGGATTAATGACAATGTGTCTTTTACTGTCAGAATGTTTTTTAAATTTAAACATTTGCCATAATTTTGGTCAAATCTCCTATATGACATCAAACCATGAAGTCCAGTAGTTCTTAAATTCGGCATGAAGACTCAATTTCAAACTTTGCAAGCAATAACTTCTAGTTGTATGACAGTTTCTGTACTCAGGCGTAAAGATCCATGAGACGCATTCCTGGATTCCTAAATTTCTAATGATGTAGTGAGAGAAAGCAGAAATAAGCAAATTCAAAACTTGTGTGCCCTGGGAGAGAAACAAACATGGGGTACTGTGGAAGCATGCATATAGATATCTGGGAAGTCTTTTTTGGAGGAAGCCATCACAGTGCTCAGTCTAGAAGCTGTGGGGTGGCTGATGGAGAGAAAAATTGGACGAAGAGGATGACGTATTTAAGGTAGGGCAGCAGAGTGAGCAATGACATCACATTCCAGAACAGTGTGGTGTATTCAGGAAATGAAAAGCAGGTATCTCAGGGGTGCAAGAATGCACAGCGCGCATAACATAAGGACGAGAAATGTGCCCGAGGGGAGCAGGCTCCGTCCAGGCTTGGTGGGCCTCGTATGCTACGTTAAGAAGGAAGTTGGTCTTGATCCCATCAGTGGGAGAGAACTATTGAAGGGAAAGGGACTTGAGCAGTTTTGAGAAACTGATGTGAAAGAATTCCATCTGTGTGAATCCCATTCAGGGGACGGTGTAGCCAGAACTGCAGCGCTCGCAATAGTCACAGAAAGAAGTGTTTGTATTTGAGAACAAAATGGGCGAGATTGGCAAGGATGGGAGATTGAAGTGAAGGATAAGAGAGAAGCGCTCAGAAATCTCAGGTGATTTCTGGATTTCTTGTTGGGGTCCTTTATGCAATTAACTAGTGAGACAGAGCATCCCAAAGGAGAAACGGATGTTTGTGATGAAATGTGATTTGAATTTGGACACGTTGCATGTTGAGTTAGGGAAGTCATTCCTAGGAGATGATTTCAGGCAGGCAGCATGATATGCAAGCTCGATTTCAACTGTAGGTGGCTGATTGAAGTATGATCAGACTATATACATTGTCATTTAAGCCAGGTTACCCACAGTGTGGTCTGTGTAGCAACAGACCAGCGTCCTTCAAGAACCTGTTGAAAAATGGAAAGTCTCAGGCCCAACTCCAGAGCACTCTGTCTCTCTCTCTTTCTCTCTATATGTATTTCTTGTAGATAACCCATATGTGTGTGTGTGTGTGTGTATCCCTTATATGTAAAACACACACACACACACACACACACACACACACACACACACACTGTCCTTCTCTACCTCCTTCCACACCCGTCCACCATCTGTAGCAATCACCAACCTTATTCACCATCTCTGTATTTTTAAATTTCAATTATAGTATATAAATGGAGTGATATGTACTTTTGAGTTTGAGTTTTTTTGCACATTTCTCTCGAGGTTTGTCCAAGTTGCCTCCTGAACCACTACGTCAATTCCTTTTTATGCCTGGGCAGTACTCCATGGCACAAATGTTCCACAGTTTGTTTATTTGCTTATTGTAGGGAATTTGGATAGTTTCCATCTTGGAAACTGGGGGGAAAAAAAATCTACCATGAACATTTGTGGACAAGTTTCTGCATGAAATTAAGTTCTACCTTCCCTGAATAAACACCTTAGCGTGCAGTTGCTAGGTTGGGAAGTAAATCCACATTTAGTTTTAGAAAAACCCCGCCAAACTGTTTTCCACATGGCTATCTCATTTTACATTTCTACTTCAGTGCCACAATGGATCCACTTTCTCTACATTCTTGCCATTCTTTAATCACCTTTTTTTTTCCTTTTTATAATTCTCCAGGTGTGTGGTCATTTCTCACTGTGGCTTTAATTTGCATTTTCCCCGTGGATGACTGTGGTACACAGCTTATGTGTCTGTTCATTGTGTTTTTGTTCATTTGTGATTGAATCATTTGTCTTTTTAGTATTGAGTTTTGAGCTTTATGTTTTCAAGATACAAGTCTCTTGCTTGGATATGTGACTTGCCTATATTGTCTCCCAGGGTAATTTGTCTTTTAATGCTCCTGTTTTTATTTTAAACTGAGCAAACGTTTTAAAATTTCAAACAGTTCATATCAGATTTCTGCTTATAAACTGCTTTTATTGAACAATTTAAGAACCCCTCACTAAATCAATGTTCTGAAGATTTTCTTTGTAAAATTTCTTTATATAAGTTCTACAGTTTTGTGTTTAACATTTCACCCTGTGGTCTGCTTTGATCTGATTTTTGTACAAGGAGTGAGGTGTAGGTGTGAAGTTCTGGTTGCATAAGGCGCAAGGGTTGGACAAGGTTTCTCTGATTTTTATTTTTGGCTCATAATCATGGTTTCCCTGCTCCAATTCTCCTTGCACAATTCTCAAACCTTAGCTCGGCATCTGCGTGTGACTCTGCAGCTGGGTTTTCTCGCTCATCCATCTTGTTCGTGCTCCTGCAAGCTGTCCTATTCTCGGTTTTCTGAGAGTGTTTGTAGTAAGGGCTTTGGAGTTTCCACACGTCTCCTCCTCCTTGGCTGATACAGCACCTGACTTTTCTTCTTTAGCCTGTGAATATGGTAGATTACATTGGTTGCTTTTTGGATATTCTGTAGCTTTCCTAAAATGGAATAAGCTTCAGTTTTCACTACCTTTATCTGACCTCATGAAATGAGTTGGAAATTGCTTCTCTGTTTTTTTTGAGGAGAATATTATATTTTTAACTGCTGAATGATTTTTCAGCTTAATAGAGCTGTTCTGGAGAGTCAAGAGGTAGGCTTAATTTATTAAGGGACAGAGGCGCCAGGCTCGTGCATTCTTCCATCACATACAGGGTGCTGCTGTCTGGCATCCAGTGTGCAGCACTCGGAGTGGAAGCCAGACTAGGAGATCCCAAATATGGAATAACTGTGACTTTAGCATGTTCCCTACTCAGTGGTATTTTAAGAAACACTAAAGAAAGATTACTGATTAATTCTTATGTAAGAAGCTTACAGGACAGCTAAAGTTTTAAGTACTTAGCATCTGTCCTTTAACTAATTTCTTGTATATAATTAATAATACTTTCCCATCTGTCCGAAGAGATCAAGAAGCAAAGACTATAAAGCCCTGGAGTGTTGTGTCGCCCCCTCCCTCCCTTTTTGATTATAGACATGCACCACAACACCCAGCTTTATGTGGTGCTGAGGAATCAACCTCAGGGCCTTGCACTTGCTAGGCAAGAGCATTAACCGCCGTGCCATTCCTCCGGCTCCCTTGGTGTGTAGTTTTTTAAAAAAATATTTTGTTGCATTTAGTTTTAAATCTCACATATAGTAAAAATTATCCTTGGTGTTATACATGCCGATTTCCCCAAATGTCTAGATTTCATATCTACAGTTGTAATTAAGATAATAAGTAGTCCATCATCCCTTTAAAAATCCCATATATTTTCTCTTTGAAGTTAGCAATTCCTTTCAACTTAACCCTTGGCAGCCACTGGTCTGTTCTGTAGTATTACAGATTTGCTTTCTCAAAGTTTTATGTGAAATCATACAGTAAAAGTCTTTTGGATTGTGGATTTATTTTTTTGATCAGCAAAATGTTTCTGTGACTTGTCACCATTGTACTTTGTAATAGTTTCTTTCTTCTTTCTTTCTTTTTCTTTCTTCTCTCTCTCTCTTTCTCTCTCTCTCTCTCTCTTTCTCTCTTTCTTTCTCTTTCCCAGTGAAGTCTTTGCTAGCTTTTTTCTTTTCTTTTGGGAAATCTTAGACTATTTGGCTCACACAAAGTTCTTTTAGAGACATTCCATAGTGATTGATCACCTTTCTTAGAATCACGTGGCCCCATTGCCTTGTTGATAAGATCAAAGATAAAATGACCAGAAGTCAGCCAGCACTACACAAGCCAATGGCCAATGAAGTTACGTGTTGAAAGAACTATGTCTAGCAAAGGCATTGTGCATGGGCTTGTGATTGGTCAGATTGCTCAGATCCCCTGGGGCTTAGTCGCAGCAGATGAGGCACATGGATGGAGCTGGAAAGAGCAGCCACCTGGAAGAGGGAATAATGGGTATTTCCCTGAAGACACACATGATGAGCATTTCCTGAAAATGGCTCTTTTCTGTTTGATGCTTTATTTTTTTTGCAGTTTTATTGAGACTGACTGAATTCCCTCTCTTTCGTATATATGTATATATATATATATGTGTGTGTGTGTGTGTGTGTGTGTGTGTGTGTGTGTTTACTGTTCTTTCCTTCTAGGTGTCCCCAGATTCTTTCTTTTAACACTTATTTTTGTTTTAAGAAGTTTTTTCAGTCTTTTTTTTGGTCTAGCCATTTTCCTGGTTTTGTCTAATATTTGCTACCTTCAAAAATGGTTCTAATTTTGATACAGATCATAAAAAAGGCATATATACCACTCTTAAGCTATTTAGCACCTCACATAATCTGCCTGGGACAGTAGATTAAGAATCTCCCTGCCTAGGAATGACAAGTTGACATTCTTTTTCTATAGTCCCACAGAATGCAATTCTCTGTTAAGTTACCACTTTGGGGGAAAGCACACTGCACCTCACAGGCAGAGCAGGAAAGTGACCAGCACAGGTGCATCTTAGCTCATGTCTACTTTGCTATAGTCTGTCAGAAAGACAGTTGTGTACACAAAAAGTTCCCTGGCTTGGATTTTGCTTTGATTCCCCTGTTAACTTTGTAAACAATCTTGAATAAGTCACTAAATTTAAATGAATCTATGATTAATGTGTTAAAAGAGTTTAATGGTATATGTACTAAAATTTGCTTAAAATTAAAAAAAATATATAGAAAGTACTACTAATGGCTAAGTGCAACTAAACATCCAGCCAAGAGTCCTAGTGAATTGGACTATAGCCTGGGTCCTACTCCCTGAAATCTTTGGTTATGGAAGATCCAGCAATCTATTTTCAAGCGAATGCCACCAGTTCACCATTCCTGGTTATCACTGTGGGCCTTTCTCTTCACTTATCACTGAATTTGACAACATTCTTGACTTCAAGGTTCCCCCCTTCTGGGGATGAATGCAAAATATGAGTTAAGGAGAGAGGGTGCTTCCCAGTGTCACTTGTGGCATGATCAGCATTCTCCTACAGAAGAGGGCACTGAGGTTCACAAGAATAACACCTGTATGTGTGGGAGGGGCAGAGAGAGTGTTTTGGATCCACACACGGTATAAGAATGGAGGCAGCAAGGGCTAACAAGGGTATAGAGAAGGACAAATGGTATTGAATTAACAACTAAAAAAAATCTACATAACTTTGGTGCATTTGTGAATTCAGGGTCTCTTTGTAGACAGGAGAGAACTCATGCCAATTTTGCAAGAGCATCTAATTATCAGAAGACTCCTAAGCCTGTCCGAGTCTCACCCGTCATTTTGTAATCTCTTTGTGCCTTTGTTGGTCTTCTAAGCTTATGATGCGGGATTAGGTAGCAGGAGGGTATTACAGAGAGTCAAAACAGCATGCAAAGCTTCTGTTGTCTATTGGGAAGAAAGCAGCTGAACAGCTTGTAGGAACAGTGTTCTGCTCTGTGAGTAGTTTTCTTCTGGTGAGTTTGAACAGCATATAATTGAAGGCTGTGGGAGGGCAGATCTAGCTCTAAGAACAAGGAAATGAAAGAGAACATGTTCTGGACCTGTGGACCTGGCCTGTGGCAGGGGCTGAAAGTATGGGCGATAACACAAGGGAAATACGCCCAAACCACCTTAAACTGGCCTGGGACAAGCCAAGGAGCAAAACTTGATTATTATAAGGTCACTGCAAACTTTAATTACTGAGTTCATTAGAAAGGACTCAAAAGGGGCCCTCCCCTTTTGCGGCTTTATAGCAAACAGGTTTCTGGGGACGGAGGGATGTGGGACACTTAGTGAGCACAGAGCACACAGTTCTTTGCTCCCGGGATGGGCTTGCAAACTTGGCCCAGGTACTAAGCACCTGGGGCTGGTGTAGGGACAAAGAGAAAGTGAGCACAGGGTGACCACAGGGCAGTGTGGGTGGCACTGCTTTCTCCCTCTGAAGTTAATGTGTTTGTTTGTTCTGTTCTGAAGCAAGGTACTTGTTTGATTTCTCTCTCTCTCTCTCTCTCTCTCTCTCTCTCTCTCTCTGTATGTGTGTGTGGGGGGCATAATGAGGATTGAACCCCTGGCCTTCACACTGAGCTATACACTTAGTCCATTTTGTTTTTGAGACAGGGTCCAACTAAGTTACTAAATTTTACTAAATTGCTCAGGCTAGGCTTGAACTTGTGATCCTCCTGTTCTAGCTTCCCAGAGTGCTGGGATTACAAGTCTGTGTCACCAGGCCCTTGGAGAATTTTGAAAATGAATTGGGATTGGGTCTTTCTTGTATCTTCAAATTCCCTGCACCTTTCAGCCTCAGCAGGACCCACAGCGCCATTGCCCAACATTGTCAGTAGAGGGAATGATTCTCCTCTTTCTTCCTCCTTTTCCTCCTTTCTTAGTCCATCAGCAATGCAATTGCCTATCTGCCTATGGCTCTGCTGAGAACAAGGGACCTAGGCAGCCTATACACAGCATTGAAGTGCCCGACTCAAGAACCTCTCCAACTGCCTCTCCTTAGCTGGAGTTACGGGAGAGCATACTCTGGGGTATTACACTGCAGAGCTGTGCTGCCTTGGGACTAACATGACACTAACCCCAGTTTCTCTCCATTTTATACCTTGGCGTGCTACTTTGCTCTACCCTTTTCTTTCTACAAAAGAATAGCCTGAAGTCTTTAAGGCAAAGGGCAAATACTGCACTTAAGAGAGGAAAATATTCTGCCTTACCAAGAAATGTGTGATTTGATACTTTGCATGTAAAAATATGAAAACTTTTCATAGTTAAAATCTAATTTGATACTACATTTCAGATTATTTGGTTCCAAAATGCTCTTGGAATACCTAGGAAAAAGCTGTTCATGCGGGATTTAGCATTCTAAGATGTCTCTTGAGAAAAGAACTGTATTCCAGTGCAGGAAAGGTCCCGTTTGTTCTGCTATTCTCAAAGGCTTTGCAGAGGGAACAGGCAGGTAGATCTATAGAAACTCTACAGGGATTACTTGGATTTACTTGGATTTAACATGGCTAAACAATGAAACATTGCTCATGTAAATGACAGAATAACAAACAGTATTCATTGGGCAGGCGGCAGGAGTCAAGGAGATTCAGTGGTCAGTCTGACACTGCTGTGGAACTTTCTGCATCAGGCTTGGAATCAGATAGGAACTCTGTCTGATCTTAGAGGCACAGCTTCGAAACCGTATAACAGGCAGAAGAAACACATATGGGAAAAAAGAGGGGTGTGGTCAAGGGTAGTGTGAAAGTAAGATGTGACTTTTAAGTCATTTGAGGTTGATATTAGGAGTGTTGAAGGAATTTCAGGGAAGTGTCTTAAGGCAGAATTTTAAGGCCAGAATTAAATTAATGGCTGGGATATTTGAGGGACACAGAGGATTACCCAGCAAGTGCTACAGACAATTGTATCTCTGGTACACGACAAGAGCTTTTCTGCAATTTGCCTAAGAGGAAGGGTGCAGGGTCCGGGGCCCAAGTGACCATTTGTTATAACCATAGATTAGTTCACATGGCTTCCCTGACCTCTAGAATGCCTGATATGTATTTCCCTTTTTATTTTATTTTTATTTTCGAGCACTTTATACCAGACGCTACTTAAATTATTTCCAATAATTTTCCTTCTGATCTTTCCTTCATGAACCCTATGATGATATTATTTGATTCAATTTATAAATGAAATGAGGCCCAGAGAGGGCTTTGTAATTTACCAAGGACACATAACCAGTTTTTAAAACTATTTCCCTATAATCATTTTTATTATTGCATGATTATGATACATAAATATATTCAACTTGGGAAACAGGCATATACAGATCACATCTTAGCCTGTTTTTCAGAGCAGAAGTTTAAAACTACATTTATTAGATTCTAAAGTACACACCCTACACTGCATTCCCCTCGTAGAGTAATTTGACATCTTGTTATCAAACTCTGGCCCCAACATATTGAGAACCCAGTCAGAGCTGCCAGATAAGACAGAGGATGCTCAGTTAAATTTGAATTGCTAGGTGACAAATGACTTTTAGGCCTGTTTATGTACCTTGGAATATATAGGATAAAGTTCTCTAAAAAATTGTTTTTGTCTGAAATTCAAGTTTAATTGGGAACCTTGTCTTTTATTTGCTAGATCTGGCCACCCTGGTCTTAATAGGCTCTCCAGATGAAAGAAGTGAGCTCATGGTTTCTTATTGCCTTGGAAAAATTGGACAGTCCACCTTGATGTTCGAGAAAGCCTCTAGGTGTTCTCTGTGGCTTTGGCAGAGTCAGGGATGAGCCAGTTGCTGGTGGTGTACTCTGACCGTAATCCTGCTCTGAGTTGCCCATCACCAATTCCCAGGGTCCCAACCACACATGTGTGAGGCAGAAGCCTTGCCTGTTGACAGGACTAGAGGGAACCCACAGCATTTGTGTGGGACCAGGGACCAGAGGGCTTGGCCGTGTCTTTCCTAGGGCTGTAAAGGGCTTTGTGAGACAAAGACGAGCTAGTGCCTTCTCTGTGGTCTAATGAAAAGTCATGAGGTCAGGGTGAGGATCTCATCACCCAAGATTCAGAGTATTTGCTGGATATCTTCATTAATATATTCTCTCATGCTACCAATATAATACATATGACCCTTTTATCATATAAGAGTCGCTGTTGTGGATGCAGAGATTACAGAACAGGCCTCAAAAGGAAAAAAGAAGCCTCAGGAGGCTCACTGTGGGGAGGGCAGAAAGAAGATTCTGGCATGAGCACATGACCCAAGGGCTTGGCCAAGTTCTTTGTTCTGTTACCTGCAAGTGGGCTGGTGCTGCTAGCCCGTGTATTTCTATTGAACAAGTCGAGGACTGGCAGGAGAGGATGACAGTACAAAGTGGGGGTGGAGACGGGGTCGGGGGGGAAGAAAATAGGAACAAAATGTCATGGGGGAAAGGATAAAAAATTAAACCTGGCTTGGAAAGTCACAAGAAAAAGTCATGAACTCAAAGTTACACACCATAAGATCAGAGAAGGAGAAAACACAGCCCTGACTGGCCTGAGTCGGAGAGTGCCGAAGCTAAGCACGTCAGCATAAATCTGTAACAGGCGAAATAAATCCTGCTATGCAAGCAAAGCTCTAGGGACCAGATTATGGAAGGGGTTGGCCCAGGCCGAGAAGTTAAGGGCATTTGGGTGTTCTCTGGAGATTTTCAGAATCTTCTTTCCCAGGATAAGTTTTGTCACATGCTGTGAAAGAAAAGAAGACTAAAAAAAATCATCCAAAGACTCAGAACACTTATTTATCAGTGCGTGGCTATGATACATTATAATTATACTCATCTTGGGCCATTTCTACATGTATCGATCACATCTTAATGCTTTCTTCCCCTCCCCTTCCCATCCTTCTTTTTTCCCGCTCTCCCCGTAAACCCATTCCATCTTCACAAGGTCTATCTCCCTGTTGCCTATAATTTCTATTTTTTTATATTGTTCATATTTTGGATTTCTCATAGAAGAGGAACCATGTGATATTTAACCTGCTGTGTCTGGTTTATTTCACTTAGCACTGTGATCTTAAGATGTATCCATTTTCCTACCTGTGACTTAGATTTATTCCTCTTTATGGTTGAGTACTACTCTATTGTATATATGTATACACACCATGGTTTTTGCCCACTCATTTGTTGATAGGCATATAGGCCAATTTCAAAATTTAGCTAGTTTGCATTGTGTTGCTATAAATATGCGTATGCATATGTCACTATAATATGATGACTTTAACTGTCAGGAAGATACTCAGAAGAGGCAGAGCTGTGTCAAATCAAGTTTCTACTTTCAGTTTTTTTTGAGGAATCACTATACTAATTTCTGTACTGGTTTTACTAGTTTATGGTCCCACCAACAGTGTAGAAGTGTTCCTTCTCCCCAACAGCCTCCCCTGTATTTGTTGTTCTTTGAGTTCTTAATGATAGCCATCCTTCCTGCAGTATAATTTATCTTTATGAATAATTTTCTTAGATTTGTGTTAAAGGAAAAGTACATCCTCCTAGCAGATCAGTCTCAGAACACTGTGCCAAATGGATCCATGGTTTGTGTAGAAGAAAACCTTGAAACGAGAGACAGAAAAACCTTGTGTCTGGAAATATGCAAAAGAATGAAGTTTTAAGAACCTATGGGAGATGTGTAAGACTGTAGATATCAGTCCCCTTCTCTTCCTTTGCAATGATAGGACTGGTGGTCACGAAGGGGATGTATACTTTGTGGTAAAGTCACACAGAAAGCTGGCAGCACATTTATCAGATATATATATATATATATATATATATATATATATATATATATACACACATGTATATCTAGGTTTTCAAGTTTACGCATCTCTCTGTTGTCAGTTTACATCGCACTGTATTGCACGGCTCTACTGATTAACACCACCTTTTCTTAAAATCTCTTTAAATGACAATAATCTCTCTCCTTTTATGTCAACACAAGGTACTGAGCTTCTTTACCGAAGTCCTGCCTAGCTTAGAGTAAAGGTCAAATAACAAATGGTCCTTGAGACTTGAAGATCTTCTTTCTCCTGTCTGTCCAGAAAACTTGAAAAGGAGCACCAGTCCCCCAGGAACTGTCAAAATGAGTGAAAATACTACTCTGGCTCCTCTGGCACCAAGCCAGGGCCCCACCACCCCACGCAAGGGGCCCCCAAAGTTCAAGCAAAGACAGACTCGCCAATTCAAGAGCAAGCCTCCGAAGAAAGGTGTAAAGGGGTAAGAACAAAATGAAATAGAAATTACTTTCTTTTTTCCATTAAGACTAATTTGGTTTTGAGGAACAAATGTTCATATCATAAAGCAGACTTAGGAAAATTCCCACCCACCCTCTCTCTTCCTCACTAAAGTGGTCTTTGCCAAGTCATGTTTTGCCCTGGAATCCATTCTTTCTCAGAGACAAGTTCCCGGCCGAATTTAGAATGGAAAATGGAGCTTTTGCACTGAGCTCTGACATGGACATCCAGGCTTTCCTGACTGGTCCTCTAGAGAGACGCACTTGTGCTTGTCTGGAACATTGAACCACCAGCCATTTCTAGAAAAACTAGTCCTCTGTGGCTTTAAATCAGATATTGTCAGTTCTCCATTCTTCTTTTCTTCTGCTTGGCAAAATCTTACTCGTTTTTAACACATAACTCATTACCTTCTTCTTTAACCCACTCCCGACCCAAACAAAGTCTATTATTACATTCACAGTAGCACTCAGTTATCATGGCTTTTATTTTTTATATTACATGTATATATTTACCTCTGTTCCCTGAGTCTAAAACCCCTCAGAGGAAATTTGCTTGCATTTTCTTTAACTTCCTGTGTCTAACATTTATCCTGTTACATGCTTAGTACATGCTTGTGAATAAGTGATTGAACAGATAAATAATCACTTTAGTGCCTTTCATATGGTTCAGTTTCTATTTTAAAAAGTGAAATTTGACCAAATTCCCCCCCCCCCCCCCACACACACACACACACATACCCGGACAAGTCCCATACACCAAATCCTACTGGGATGACACTATCAGCTGTTCTAACTCGACACAAGTACACGGGGCTTCTTAAACACAAGCACATAAGCTTCTCTTATATCCTTCTATCAAGAAACTCTCCATTTGAGTAACACCAGGGCCTTTCTTCACTGATCCTCACTAAGCTCTCCCTTATTTGCTGTCCCCCACAGGTTTGGAGATGACATTCCAGGCATGGAGGGGCTAGGAACAGGTGAGACACATACACGCATTTAAATGAGAACTTTGTACTTGGAATTTCCTCTTTTTGTACACATCAAACCTCAAAAAGTTAAAAGTCACAGTAAATACCTAAGACAGCAGATCCCTTGATGGCACAGAAATGTGTGGGTATGATTTGCCCTCCTAAGTGACCAGAAGCAAATATCCTAAAAGAAATGAGAGTGGGCCTGATGCTGAAGGAACCCATTTGTTTAGAGGGCCTGTAATGGTAAATTGTGGATTTTTTTTGGTGGCGGGTGGTGGTGGAAAGAACCACAGTTCATAACTGGCTCAAATTTAGTTTCAGGAGAGAATATGAGACAGAGAGGAGTTAAGTGACAATCTGAGGCCGCAGAGAGAGGTATTGGAAATGCAGGGAGAGCCAGGAGAACCTGCCTCCGGCTTAGCCGCCCACTCCTCACCAACTTCCTCTTCTCACACACCCTCTGACAGCCAGAACAGAGGGCTGTGCACTGCGTGGGTCGCATATTTTTAACTGGTCATGCTATGGTTTTTCATTGCACAATGACTGCAATCACTGCATATTGTTTTTTTTTTTAAGTTAATGAAGTTTGTTTCTTAAAGAAGCCTTAGACTTCCAAGAATAATAGTAGAAAGCCCAAAATATTCTTATATAAAGTAAGATCAAAATTATACAGGAGTGTTTAAATTTAAAAAAATCAGTCTAATGAAAAACACACAGCCCTTAATTCCCCTCAAAATATTCCTCCTCACTTTAAATGCACTCATCCCGTTATTACCGCTGATTTCTGAAGCGGTTCTGGAAGTCCGCTTTTGTGAGTGTATTTTAAGGTGTGACCAAAAATAATACAGTGAATGCTGCTGAGTGCCACCTACTAGAGAGGCCAGCTCAAGAAACAAGATAGTGTGTTCTCGTCTACCTTATTCATCAGATCTTGCATTGTGGGACTTCAGTTCTCCCCAAAGTCAAAGTGACCATGAAAGTTCAACATTTTGAGTGGATCCGGGACATCAAAGTAGCCACAACAGTGCAACTAAGACAAGCATGAACCAGAACTTTCAGAACTGGCTTTAAAAAGTGGCAAGAACAATAAGTGTGTTTCAAGTGAGGGAGAGTGTTTCGAGGGGAACTAATGACAATGTATCTTTTAGTATACTTTTTAATTGGCTGTAATTTTCACTCACACCTCATACACCCTCCACTCCTCTCTCCCTCCCCTCCTCTGTATATGCTTCCTCTATTACTAGCATCTTGAATTAGTGTAGCATGTTCGTTTACATTTGATGAGCCAACACCGATACCTTATTTTTATATTAACTGAAGTCCATAGTTTATATAGCCTGGGTTTATTCTTCATGTTGCATGTTCCTAAGAGTTTTAATACATGGGTAGTATCATGTACCCAGTCTCATTGTACCATAAAGAACTGTTTCATTGGCCTAAACATATCTGGTCATGTCTCTTCCATGGCCCCCAAGTGCCTGATGACCACAAATATTTTTTCTTACTGTTTCTTAGTTTTGCCTTTTCCAAAATGTCATATAGTTAGAACCATAGAGTATATAGTTTTTTTTAACACTGGCTTTTTTCACTTAACAATATTCATGTAAACTTACTCCATGGCTTCATATGGTAATAAATAATTGTCAATCAATGTTGCATTGTATAAATGCACCGTAGTTTATGTATCCTATTGAAGAATATCTAAGCTTTGGCAAAAATGAATAAAGTTGTTGTATTCATTTATGTGCACATATATTTTGAACTCAATCTGTATATCTGATAAATGGTGACAATAACTGTAATCAGAGTCCTTATCAGACAATATCCATTGTATTTACTTTTGCTAGTCAAATGCCACTCCCAGGAATGCAAACAGATTTTCCAGCCATTTTATAAAAGTTATTCTACTTGACTAATACTGCTGGCTTTTGGCTAGATGTGTGTAGAACAACAGATTTGCTCTGGGCTCTGGAAGACAGGCTTAGCTCTTCTGACACATTTGGAATAATGTAAGGAGATTTATACCGCTGGAAGGTATGCAGCCTTTGATCTGGCTCTAGTCTCATTTGTGTAACTGTGGGGTTGTTTTTTAGTTGTTTAATCCCTTTGAGTGCTTATCATCTTCTCTTTAACTGGGGTATAATCATATGAGTGTGTGCGCACATCTGTGTGTGTGTGGTACTAGGGATTGAATCCAAGACTTTTGCATCACTAAATTGCCTAGGCTGGGCTCAAACTTGTGATCCTTCTGTTGCAGCCTCCCAGACTACTGGGATTATAGGCCCAAGGAGAGGCTGGATTAGATAATGGTTTGATATGGCTTTTCAATATGTGGACTTGATACAGGAATTTCAAAAATAATGAAACTTAAAAGTCATGGCAGCTCAAGCAACCTATATGATTGGTAGGGAGCAAGAAGACTGTAGAGTCCCACTCAATAGGCACTAAAGTACTACCAATTCTGGTTTTTGTCCTTGACCTAGCTAGAATTCCACTTCTGCTTTCCCCTTGGTGGTTAAACTGTAGAGGGACCCAGTAGGATGGACCCTTGATCTTCCCCCTCATCAAGATATGGCTGTCTCTCCAAAGAGGTTGAAGAATGAAACTAGCAGATACCTTTCCTGTGGTAATTACCCAATGGCACTCCTCTTTCCTGGGAAGCAGGGCATTCTGGGTATACTTCCTGGGTATAAGAGAAAGCAGTGAGGTGTCTCTGGCTGAAGGGAGTCTTTTGAGAAGAAGGGGTTTTACTCGGGGTTACGTTGGCTTACGCAGTTTCCCTCTTCCGTCTCTTGCAGATATCACAGTGATTTGCCCATGGGAGGCATTCAGCCATTTGGAATTGCACGAGCTGGCTCAGTTCGGGATCATCTAAGGCACCAGAGACTCGTCCACTCTCCCCAGCAGGATGTGTTGTAGATTTGATTCCTTTACCCTATTGATCTGTAAAGTCTCAAAATTTAGTATTCAAGAGTAGTTTTTTGGCTTCTGTGGTCATTACTGAACTTATTACTAAGAGCTAGTGTCAGGATGTCTCTTGCAGTACAGCTTAGCTTAAATTAGTGAATGAAAATCTATTTTCTTTGGGGTGTTTTCCTATCATGTGTCTAGAAATCATTAATATTTCTCCACATTTTGGCTAAGTGTAATTTCTTTAATCTATTTTGGCTAGGCATTCATTATAATTAGTAATAGACTTCTAAGATTCTAAGATTTATGTTACTTTCCTCCTCGTTTTATTTAATAAAGGACACATTTACCTTGAATCTCACGAAGTGGTATATAAGTATTAAATACCTGATGCCCTGTTCTGAGAACCAGCTAAACAAAGAAGGCAGGTCACCCAGAAATTTGGCATGAAATCTGTAAAAGAGCACAAAATTAAGGTTCAAGACATAAGTCTGTTTTGCAAATTAGTATATCACATACTTTCTGGGTCTAAATTTTATTGAAGTAGGTTATCCCAGAGGTCCTATGTGACTCTAAATTTTATAATCTCAAACAGGTGGATGACTGGAGAATCAAACTCAGAACTCTTAACAATCTGAGCTTTCTTTTGGATTCAGGAAAGTTCTATTTCAAAGTATCCTATAATTAAATTATTCTGCCCAGTGGCTGAAGGTGAGAGTCACAGGGCATTTGCATGTCTGTTGATTGGCTTTGTTTATATCAGGGCATGTCTAACTGATGGCCCCCTTTTTGATCTTAATTTTAAAAATTGATGATGAAAAATGTTAAAAAGAAACTTTAAGTACTTTTACAGATCAATTTTATTACATGTATGTTCATATGTGGTCCAAGACAGTTTTTCTTCACTCAACACCCTCCCAAAAAACCAAAACCAAAACCAATCAACCAACCAGAAAACAGAAGACAAAACAAAACAAAACAAAACAAAACACAAATTGGACAAGTCTGAAGTTAATCATCAGTGGAAAAGATTTATACACAGATGCAAAAGATAGTAGTTGAACCTTCTAAGTAAGAGAATGGTTTGCTTCACCCGAGTTGTGTCAATACAATGTGCACACAGCTACCTTTTCCCAATACTTTCGACGTTATTGTGCAATTCACATATTGCCCCTATATAAGTTGGATGCTTTGGTGCTAACAGTATGAATTTCTTCACCGCAGTTTTGTAGTCTGCGGTAGAGGAATGGAGTACATTACCCAGAAAGAGAAGGGCTATAGGGAGGACAAAGAATCTGGCTCTAGTCCGGATCAGTAAATTGCTCTCTAATTTGGGTCAACGACCTCACGATTCAGGGTCTGCAGTTTGCCTGAAGTTTGCTAAGTTCCTGGTAGCTCTAAATTCTGTGACTTTGAGGGCTTCAGAAACTAAGCTTGAGCATTGGAGGGGCACAGTATTCAAGGAAATCTCTTCAGCTGCAGGGTCTGTGTTAATTCTTTTGCACAAATAAATAAAAGACTTCTGGCCAGAAAAATTGAAGTGCAAAAGAAAAGGCGAGGCATACATTCAAAAGCGGAACTGTGGTACGCAAGGAGGCACAGTGGTAATGTGCACTTCCCCTTGGGCAGGAGCCCCTGCCTCTGCCACTGTGCTCCCGTTCCCCTCCCCACACAGCTGGCCCTGCCCCTGCCAGCCAGGGGCTGCTCTGCACCAAGGCCTTCTGTCTTCACTTGTGCATCCCAACAATCTTTTGGTCAAGGAGGCCTAAGTTCTCCTCAGCTAGGTGAGAGATCCTGTCCACAACGAGACTTCTTGGCAAATTTTCTCTAAACTTGAAGCAATGATGTTGCCAACACCAAATGTTCCTAAAGGAACACGTATCCAATGGCCGAGGTGAGGAGTATCACGAAAGCATACTACCTGGAACTATTGAAGAGACCGATAATACTGAGCTGAGGGGAGAAAATGAGAACTTTCAGCAAATATTTGAAAAGCTATAATGATTCTGAAGCAGGAATAGCGGACCTATTTTATGTAGAGTGCCAGCCATTAGTGATAAACTGGTGTAAGGCTTCAATCTCAGTAAAACTCTAAGATTCTATTATTTCTATTCCTAAATTCTAAATCTACCATTCGTGTTCTATCATTTGTATTATCTTTAATAAGAAATAAGACATTCCTTAATGTAGTTGGTTGTGGTGGTGCACATCTGTAATCCCAGCACTCTGGGAGGCTGAGGCAGAAACATGGCAAATTCGAATCTGGCCTGGGCGATTCAGTAACTTAGTGAGACCCTGTCTCAAAAATCAGTCAGTTACTCAATGACAGAGATGGGCATGTGGCTTGATGCAAAGATTTCACATTCAAACTCCAGTGCTGGAAAACAAAGAAAGGAAGAAAAATCCCTTCGAGATTATCTTAGCTATTTTTTCATTGCTGTAACTCAAACTCAATACCTGACATCCACAACTCTTTGGAGGAAAGACTTATTTTAGCTTACACTTTCAGGTCTCAGGTCATTCATGGGCGGCTGGTGATTTTAGAAGCACATGGCAGAGGAGAGTTGGAGGAATACTGCTCACAGAATGACAGACAGGAAGCCAAGTGAACAAGGAAGGGTGCAGCTAGCACATATCCTTCCAGATGATGTCCCTGTGATCCACCCCCTTCAGATCATGCCCAGTGTCCCGCCCCTTCCCAGTGTTCAGCCCCTCTGGCCAGAACCTACCTCCTAATAGCACAGGGTTCCATAGCTATTGAACAGCATTCCAACACATGAAGATCCAAAGTAGAACAAATACAAGCAGTACATTAGCAAGAGAAGAAAGGTACTGTTCCAGTTGGCAAAAAAAGGTACCAAGAAGAATTCAGAGGATCTACAAAGACGCATGTTATAACTTGAAGCTTCTAATAGTATGGGAGGCATTATCTCCCCTAGGCCTGAAAGAACCCTAAAAATTCTTTCTGTAAGAGAAGATCCCCCGACAGTCACTAAAGATCTCATTAGTGTCGACATTGGAGTTCACCTGGTACAGGAAAGAGCAAGTGGAAAAGGTGTGTGGGGGGGACAACAAGAGACCTCCAGCTACCACTAGTATTGAAGAACAGATACTATAGACCGTCGGATTTGGGACGTGGTTGATACATGTTTGAACCTCCAAAGGTGATTTTGATGCCAACCGTGAAGTGGAAGAAGGGCAATCCTCAACAGGAAGAGCAACACAGACAAATAAGGACAAGAGCAGAAGGGATCTATCGTAAAATTTCAGAGTTTGGAGAACTAAAAAAAATCTTCTGACACTTTCAGGTAACAAGAACTACCAAACATCTGTCGAGAAAGATACACAAAATTTGGGCCCCACTCCAAATTTTCTGAATTAAAATCCTTGGGGGACAGAACTTGGAATCTATTTTAACAAAGATCTCAGGTTAATCTTATATTTGTGCCAATTTAAAAACACATTGAAATTCGCTAATTCTTAAAAAAACATTTTGTAATATGCAGCTTCAGTGCGGTATTTTCATACATACAAATAGCATATTTTGATCATATCCTTCTCTCGTTCCCCTGCGTTGCCTCCTTCTCCCTCTCCCTCTTATTCCCTTCTTTTCTAATGACAACGTCCCTTCTACCTTTTTTTTTTAAATTTCATATATCGGGCAAATGTCTGTTACTCATCTTTCTGAGCTGACTTTTTTACTTAATATGATGATTTCCAGTTCCATCTATTTTCCTGCAATGACATGATTTTGTTCTCCCATATCACTTTCTCCTTATTTGTCTATGGATGGGCATCTAGGCTCGTTTCTTATTTGGTTATTGTGATCTATGCTACACTAAGCGTGGGTTTGCAGGTATTCCTAAAGGGTGTGCTGACTGTGAAGAATTAGGCAGCTCGTATCTTGTTGCCACTGAGTGATTGGTTTTGATTATATCTCCTGTTCTGCTTGCTTTCCAACAACACACATAATTTTTTAACTCCCACAATGTTTGTTAACTGATATAGTAAGCCTACTTCATGACTTCATACAAGCTCAGTTAAACGCTTTTTCAATCACAATGAGTGTTAGAGAGTTTAGAAGTAATTTCAAGAATATTTTGATCACTCCCTGTAGTTGTGCTGCTGTGGCTGCATCAATGTTCTGGATTTGTTCCAAATGCTGACCCCGAGTGGTCACTGTGACTTTGGGGAAGAGCTGGAAGTTGCATGGCACCAGATGTGGTGACAAGGACATGTTTTACAAGCCTCCCTTTGTGATGGATGACACTTGGCAACAATATTTACTATGTGCTTGATTACACCTCATAAAGATATTTAGGAAAGAGGGCTTCCAGAACTACTTCAGTAAATGGGCTAAAGCTGGGGCACAGTTCTGTGAATAGCGTGCTTGCCTGGCATGCACAAGGCCATGGGTTCAATTCCATGGCGCCACATAAAGATTAGCTGGATGAGGTGATGCACACCTGTAACCTGTGCCCTCAGGAGGATTGCAAGAATCTGAGGACAGCCTGGGCTACATAGTGAGTTCAGGACCAGCTTGGACTACAGAGAAAGATTCTGTTTCAAAAAAAAAAAAAAAAAGTATAAGTGTGTTCAAAGCAAAAGAGAGTATTATTTGCAAGAGGATTTACAGCGATGTGTCTTTTACTGTAACAAATTCTTAAAATGTAAACACCTACCACAAATTTGATCACACCTTGTACTATTAACATATATTACTACAATAGAATAAATTTCATGGGAAATATTTTAAGACTTATTTTGCATCACAACTCTTATGGAACTTAAAACGAAAAACAAAGTGAAACGGGAGTAGGGTGGGGAGGGAGGGGGGTGGGAAGGGGAAGGGACAAAAGCAGAATGGAAAAGTGTCACCTTGACAAGATACGTACGTATGTGCACAAAATCCTCAACTTCATTGTATACCTTAGGTTTTGCACTAATATGTATCAATAAAAGGGGGAAAAACAAGTAGAATGTTATAATGTTTACATTGAAGTCTTTCATATTTCCTAATGTTCTAAATCTAAATAATTTTTCAATTTACAACATAATTTCCAAAGCTTTTTTCTTTTTAAGGGAAGCGTAAGGCCAAATGGACATCATCATGGCCAAGGGCTCCGCCACTATCTCCCCGGAGCCTACATCATTCGTCATTCCATCCCCAGCTGCCTCCTGGCTGTGGAGCAGGAGAGACCAGGAAGGAAGAAAGCGCTGCTCCCGCCAGATACGGGCTCGAGCAGGCCTTCTCCTGCACCCTCCCCTGTTGCTATCGTTGGGCGGAGTTGGAGAGCTGTCGCTTCCGCTCAGGGCTCTGCCTCGTATTCTTTACTTAGCCGCATCACTGCCAGCCAGGGCGCAGCATGGGAGGAGGAAATGGTACCCCAGTGCTCTGTGTACCATTGCCACAGTGCGGCTGACCTCTGGCACGAGGAAACGAACCATCATTTTAATCAGAAGAAAGGCGGCGGGGGCGGGGGGGTGGACGATGTTTGTCAACAGCTGAAGAAGTAAAGGGGAAGTGCGCATGTGCACACACGTGCTCACACACTCTCAGGAAGGATCAGTAAAAACACCGCAGAAGACTGAACCACATAAGAACTAACAAAATGAGAACTAAGCAAACGTGACCCTGGCTCACCTTAAAGGGAGAGATGGTAAATGCCTCACACGTTTTTGAAGGTGGGGGAAAGGTTTATTCAAACCACGAATATTGTGTTAAGGGTACATACTAGGAGAGCGCTTTTGTGGCTCTAAATAGATTGCTTGCCCCTCCCTTTTCTTCAGGACAGAGTCAGATGGCGTGAAGGCGAAAATTTAAAGGCAAAACTCACAAGCTGATTGTCAGCATCATTCGTGCTAACTCTCCTGGCAGAGCCAGCTAGAAGAATTGGGCTCTGCCTGGCTCTGCCACAAAGCATCTGCTGGATGATCAGCTGGCTCCTTTTCCTTCTTTGGGCTGAAATATGTGAGACCAAAGCAAGATCTAGGACAAAGTGATGTTCAAGCGCTCACTCAGCCTAAACTTTTCCCCCACCGTAATGATCATTTCTTGTTAGTGTATGTTTGCAAAGCATAGGAGTGACATTCGTCAGGAATTGCTACCCATCGCATTTTAATCATTTCTCTTCCCTCTTCCCTTCCCCACTGTCCTCCCTCCGCTCATCTTCAGATCCACTTCCATTCCCCAAAAGTCTGCCTCCCTGTTTCTCCTCATCTCTTTTATTCTGGTCATTATATTGTTTACATTTTGGTCTTCTCATAGAAGAGGAACCCCATGATATTAACTTTCTGTGTCTGATTCATTCAACATTACGATTTCAAGATCCATCCATTTTCCTACAAGTGATTCAAATTTATCCTTCCTAGTTGTACAGTAATACTGTACCCTGTATAAATGCTCCATTTTCTTTATACACTCATTTGTTAATGGGCATACAGACCACCTCCATGGTTTAGGGATTGTAAATGGTGCTGCTGTAAACCAGAGTAGGCAGGTATCATTGTAGCATGATGTCTTTAAGTCTTTTAGGAAGATATTTAGGAGGTACGACTGGATAGAATTTATGCTTTTAGGGTTTTTTTGAGGAGTCTCTTCTGTGATTTCCATAATGGTTATTCTCAGCATAAAAATTTTAAACAGGGTAATAAATCTGAATATGTTATAAACACGAGCAAACCATTCTCTTTATGATCAGAAGTCCTAGGGCACAGAGCCATGGTTGGAGTGTTTAATTACTTTATTTTCCCACCATTCCAGATCCCCGTGGTAAAATGAAACCATGTATCATACTGCCACCTGCTGTAATAAATGAGGATTACCAAAAATTGAGTTCCAACCCTTTCTGTTAGATTCCTAAAAGATCAGAGCTAATTCTGAATTTGTTCCCATTCATTGGCCAATTTGCACTGGTTGGCTGTGAGCTGGAAACCTTTGACATGGTATACATTAAAAAGGTATATAAAAACATGAACACAGCACAACATAAGTTCCATTTCTACTCGAGGTATCACACACTATTTTGAGGTTTTGGTCCTGTAGAGCTTATATATTTCTAGTTAATTAATTTCCACAATAAAAACATGATATCTAAGAATTGATTACTGTTTATATCTAAGAAAACTATTAATTTTTTAGCTGCTAATTCATTTGATTAAATTAAACCTAGGTTCATTTTAAATAATTTTTATTTGGTAATTTGAGGGTATATTATTAACAATTTCCTTTTTGCTGTGCTGTCATTCATGGAAAAAGAAATGAAAGCTAAAAAACTATCATTAATTTATGATTCCGTTGATTTATAATGTGCCATTAAATGACATAGATACATTAGTTGATTAAAAAATTCAATGGTTGCTCTTAAGTATTGGACTAAATGATGTGCTGACACTGGGATAAATAAATCACATTCAACATAGGGTGGAATTTTCCAACAAAAATAATTATGTATCTTGTTATTTTAATTTGAGATTATTTCCTTGGCCTGGATGATGTTATGGTGGAAAGGCTGGGACACTGGCACAGAAGATAGTAATAAAAACAGAAAAACAGAAGCAATTAAAACACTTAGGTTTAATTAATAATCTTTCCGTTGATCTTGTTTGATCAACTGTTAGACATGAAACTTTAACTATAGAGCATTGATGCATTCAAAAGATACTTATTGACTAAATAAATGCGGTAGCTACAAAGATTGTAAATGTAAGCTCTACACATTGATAGAGGTGATACTCCATATTAATGGAATGAGGGATAAAAATCTTATGATTATCTCAATTGATAAAGTACATTTAAAAATTCAACATCCAACCCTTTCTGATAAAAATTCTCAACAAGCTAGGTACAGATATAATGTAGCTTAACATAATAGAGGCCATACATGACCAGCTACATCTTGCGTATTCAATGGTGAATAATTGAAAATTCTCCTGTAAGATTAGGAGCAGACAAGGATGCCAGCCTTCATCATTTCCATTCAAAGAAGAATTGCAAGTCCTAGACAGATAAATTAAGCAAGAAAAATAAATACAAGTCATTCAAATTGGAAAGGAAGAAATCATATAGTCCTTTTGTAAATAGTGTGAACTTATATATAGAAAACCGTATCATTCCAAAAAACCCCATCACAAAAAATAAATAAATTCAGTAAAGCTTCAGGTAGTCACTACTACCCAAAGCGGCCTCAAGAATAGATGCAATTTCTATTAGTTCTAAAACAAGCTGGTTGCAGAAAGTTAACGTCAATGTGGTTGTGAAATGGTGTGACTCAGACTGCCATTATACTAGAGTGACTCCATTTTAGCTGGGTAAATTAGATTTACTAGTCAGTTTGCTGTGAGTTCATCTTGTGAGGCCCACCTGCTTCACCTCTGAGCTTGGCTTGTGCGCTTATCAGGATGTCCGTGGAGTCTTATGATAAGGGCAGGAGCCTAACCTCTTCCCCCTCCCTGACTCCGTGATGGCAACCTGCTGAAAGTCACATATTTCACAAGTCACGTATTTCGAGCCAGGAATAGCCCACCAAAAGTCAAATGTAGCCCGCCAAAGGTAACGACTAAATGTCAGATTATAATTGTTTACTTTGTAATAATGGGACAGCCAGCCAAGAACGACGGCTAGGTGTCAGGTTATGATTGGTTGCTATGGATAATGTATGTGATGATGTAAAATCCTCTATATAAAACTTGCTTGCTGCTGCTCTCTGCAAATTCACCAGGAGCCCAGGAACAGCCCAGCTTCTGGTCATAATAACATTCTGGCTGCAATAAAAGAAAACTTACCTCCCCCCCAAAAAAAAAAAAAATCTAAAACATTTCACAAACATAGAAAAAGCAATCCTAAAATTCATATGAAATTACAAAACATCTTGAATACCTACAGCACTTATAGTAATCTAGAGAAAAATGAACACAGCTGGATATGTCACCATCAAATTCCATTACAAAAGTACAGTCATCTGAATGGGGTAGAATAAAATCAGACAGGGACCAAAGACAAAGAGGAAAGACTCAGGAATAAATCCATATATATATATATATACAGTCACCGGGCTTCCAAGGAGGTGCTAAGAATATAAATGGGGAAAGAACACTCTCTTTAATAAGGATGTTGGGAAACTGGATCTCAGATGCAAAAGGATGACACTTGACCATTATCTTACATCATATTTAAAAAATCAAAATGAATTTAAAGACCTAAACGTAAGAACTGGAACTACAGAGCCAGAACGAAGCAGTGGGAAAAGCTTCATGACATTGGTCTGGACAATGACCTTTTGGATTATGACAGCAAAAACACAGAACATGAAAACAAAAATAAAACAAAGAGACTAAAGAGATGATTAGTATGCAACTCGCCAAGGGCACTGTCTCCTCTGTAAAGTCAAAGAAATAGCATCTATTTGGTAGGAGTGTTTTTGAAAGTTATTATGAAATGAGATTATAATATCTGCCTCATAGCACATTGATTGCATCATGATTGCTATAGTCATCGCTGTAAAAATCTCTTGCTTTCCAAGATTCACTGTCATATTTTTCCAAACCTGCCTTTCTGTCAGGTGGTGTCAGGCAGCAGCATTCACTGCACTTCTGATCACACCTCATGAAGACACTCAGGAGAGAGGACTTCCAGGACTACTTCAGAAAGTGGCCAAAGTCATGGGACACATGTGTTCCTGAGGGAGACTCATGGCAATATCTTTTGCTGTAATAAATTTTAAAAATTTACACACTCCCTGTATTTTTAGATCACCGCTTGTGTGTTAGCATTAAGGCTGCTGTGGTGCAATGGGATTCACAGGCTCTGATAGAGGTTAGGCAAATGCTTGGTGGCCAGAGGTAGGCAGCCAGGTGAGCCTTCCCTGAGGTGTTACACATGGCCCAGATGATGTTGTTTTCCTCAATGAATATCTCTTAATTTTTTATGCTGTACAATTTCCACCATCAAGACTAGGAGAATTAAAACATGGAAAACCAGAATATTTGAATTGGACTTAGTCTGCCATCTTGTGGATGCTTAGCCTCATAATCGAGTGAAATCCTGGAAAGCAAACACTGTATCAAAGTAACAAAGGAATGTCTTTTCTTGGAATATATGTCAATGCATGCAAACATACATACATAATACATACATACATACATACATACATGCATGCACACATATATACATATGTATAGGCTATAGCTGTAGCTCAGTAGAGCACCCCTGATTCACTTCCTAAAAACACAAGTGTATACATATATTTCTTTTTTGAATCTACAAGTGAAAATCATTTATATTTAGGATATGTTTTGATATATATACAAACTGGGGAATGGCTAAATCAAGCTACTTAACAAATGCAATCCTCCACGAATTTGTCATATTTTTCTATTGGTAGTGAAACACTAAAAAATCTACTATCTTGGCAATTTCCAAATACATATTAACAGTATAGTGCTATTAACTTTTGTTACCATAATTTACAGTAGAGCTTGTGAATGTATTCATCTTGTTCAACTACAGTTTTCCAACGCCCCCAACCCAGGCTTCTGGCATCTGCTGTTCTGTTCTGTGTCTGTGAGCCTGGCTTGTTTTATGCTCCTTCACATATAACTGAAAACCTGTGATATTTGTTTTTCTGTGCCTGGCTTATTCTCTTAACATAACGTTCTTCAGGTTCATCCATGTGGCACATGACAGGATTTCCTTCTTTCTGTAGTGCTGAATAACACCGTGTTATAATCCATGCCACATTTTCTTTCTCTATTCATCCATTGATGGGTGCCTAATTCGATTTCTTGGCTACGGTGAATTATTTTGCTGTAAACATGGGAGTGTCGATGTTTTTTCAACATTGATTTTATTTCCTTTGGATGTATATCCAGTAGTGACATCGCTTGGCTTATTATTGAAATTTTAGTACCAACTTTCTGGGCCACCTTTCTGATGTGTTCCATAGTGGGTGTACTCGTTTCCACCTTCTTAAGAAGTGTTGAAACTGGAAGAGACTTTAGATTATTGGCCACACGCCCTAATTCCACAAAAGAAAGCACTGAAGAGTGAGAAAAGAGAATGCCTGGGCCCTTATGATGTTCCGATCTGGCCAATCTGATGGGGCATTTTGACACCACCCGCCTGTTCTCCTTCCAGCTCCGTGAAGAAATGAAGTACAGGTTGGACAGACATGAGAAGTGGGGTGAGAATAAGGGCGCGGTGTGTCCGTTGATGGGATTATGTCAGCTTGAGGGAATTAGGAGCCACACCTCCGTTAGGATTAGGATTTGTCAACCACCCTAGATTGGGGATCAAGAACTGGTCTGGATTAGAGTGTGAGTGATTTGTGGGCTGACCAATGAGAGAAGAGCACCCACCCAGATGTGGGAGGGCCAACTGGGACTCCAATGGTATAAAAGGAAGGAAGAGGGCCGCTTGTTCCAGCTTCTTCCTCTGGGAAAGCTCTCGCTTTCCGATTGTCTACAGATGCTGACTTGCTACACATCGCAGATCGTCAGCACAGATTTGCTCCAGTCTCCACTCGTGCCTGTCTGTCTGTTGCTGCTTTTCAGTCCCCGATCTTCAGGCTTCAGTATTCACCAAGATCTACAGCAGACTCTCACCTCACCGGCTGTGCTGCAGTCCCGAACTGGAGATCTACCTCGTGGCTGAGCAGCCAGCTTGGACCATCTCTGTCCTTGGATTTGTAAGCCTTCCTAGTAGACTTTTTGTGATAAAATCTGCAAATTCTGTCTTTCGAAAGAACCCAAACTAATATATGAGGTGAGACTCGGAGCCAAGGCAAGACTCAGGTGTGGTTCTTAGTATATCATTTTATTCCAAAATTGGTATTTTGAAGTTACTGTAAAATACATAATTAGATCCACAGGAACTTCTTATAAATAGTACCTTTTCTCTGGACTTCCTACTGGCAACTCCTTATCTGCTTCTGTTTTTAATTCTTTTGTTACTACTATAAATTTAAGTAATAGTAGTATTTAAACACTATCAACTTTTTGCTGAAGAAGATGGGGAAGTCAAAGTAACCTGCTTCGGGCTAATTTTTCTAAATCTTCTTGCTACCTAATGCTAATACTTATATTTTGTTTTCAGATCTCCTGTTGATCATCTCTATAATTTCAATAAAGTAGTTCAATTGATACAACTTCTTTCATTACTGTTAGTCATTTTGTTGAATCTCTGCTTATTTAAATTATTTAAATTGAATGCTCCTGAAGGAGGTGTATCTCAGACTTTAAATTGCCTGCCTCGCATGTGCAACACCCTGGATTTGATTCCCCAGCATCACACAAAGGTTAGCCAGGTGCTGTGGCTCACATTTGTGATCCCAGCATTTGGGAAGCTGTGGCAGGATGATTGCTCTGAGTTCAAGGCCGACCTAGGCTACCTAGTGAGTTCACGACCAGTCTGGACTACAGCAGGAGACCCTTCCCTTGCAAAAAAAATTCTTTTTTTTTTTGGATGAAATGAATGCTCTTAGCCTGTCTAATTTTCCTCCTCTTTCTCAGCCTATCAGCCATTACTTTTCTATTATGTCCTCTGGGTTGTTTACATTAAAATTCTTTTCACTAGCCATACATAAACCTTCTGTGGTTTTTACAGAATTATTGTAGAAGCAAAATAATCTACCCTACCAAAGATTATGCCATTACATCTATATACCCTTTTCCCCTCAAAGCATGGCCAAGCGACATGTTTAAGTAATACTTTCTTCTCTGTTCCTTCCATATCTACATATCTGGGAGCTCAGGGAAGCATTTTTTTCTAATGGAATTCCATCAAATGGAATATTTTTCTTTTTTCACCCCCACCCCATTGCCCTGGAATTTTTTTCTTATGCGTCATCAGTTATTTAGTCTTATGAAGTTTACATTTTATTTCTCACTCTTTTAATTTGTCTTTTTTTCTTTTTTGTAAAATAGTAACATGCCTTTGTCTGGTCTTAAATTTCTCTAACTTTGCAATTATTTTGTCTGTTGTATCAAGTGTCTGTCCTGTCCCTCCCCCCCCCCCCCCCCACACACACACACACCACCTGGGGCCTCTTGCGCAAGACATTCTCACTGAAGCCACTTTCCCGCTGGCCAACTCTAGACTGGCAGTGTTCCAAGCTGGTTGGCAGAGCTGGTTAATCCAAGACACAATCTTTTCTGGATCACACCTGTACTTTCCTTTCTGGGAATGTTAATAAAGATCTTTCTATCATTGTCGCTTTAAATTTTACAAAGCTTTCAGCTGATGGCACAGACCTGTCATCCCAGCACTTTAGAAAGCTGAGGCAGGAGCATCACACATTTGAGCCCCGCCCGTGCAATCAAGTGACTTAGCAAGATCCTCACTCAAAAACAAAACAAAGCAAAAAACAAAGCTTTTGCATTCATCCTATTCAGTAAGCAATGAAATCTTTTCTGCTGAAAACTCTTACCTTTCTTAGTTTGAGAAATTCCTTCCATCTACCCACACTGTTGAGCAGACAATATTCTCTTTTGAATCTCTTCGTGTCATTCTATTTGAGAGGGGAGGGGAGACTAGACTATTTTTCATCTCTTTACTGTTCTCTGCTAGTCCTTTTTCTTAGCATTCTCATTATAGATGTGCAGTCTTTTGGGTACTTGGGTTCTTTTTTCATTGCAGTCACTTTTGCATTTTTCTTTCCTCATCTTTGTGGTCTGGTTTATCTCCTATTGTTGGGTCATCTTTGGTTTTCATGTTTTCTAATCTAAGAATGAAGGATGGGGATGGGGCACAGGTGCCACCTCAGCTATGCTGATTGATCTATTCCACTAACTGCACATTCTGACAGGTGGTTCTACTTACAAAGTGAAGTTTGTGGAGCGGCAAGCTTAGCTTTAAAATTGGAAGATGCAGATATGGCTGTCAGGTGAGATTCTCTCCGAAGCCAGAGCAAGATGACTTTATCTTGGGATGTGTTAACATCCATTAGATGTCCTCTTTCCACAGATGGCTTACAGATGTGAGCAGTGAGGTGGAGACAGGAGGAATTAACTGGCATACCTCTTTTCTGTTTAGGCCGCCAACAAATCCCCCTGATTTTTGGCTCCATACTCATCCCTTCCCCCAAGCCCAGACCCCTCTTGATACATCATGGCATCTCCAGCTCCCGTTCGAACCCTAAAGGATGATTCCAGACTATGGCTTTCTCTGTTGAAGTCCACCAGTGCACTGCCATCTATCTTCAGTCTTCCAGAGATTTATCACAGAACATTGCCTGGTGGTTATTTTTGAGCTCTATCCTTGTTGTTTTCTTGATTTGGGGTAAGGGGTGCTTTTGAACTAGTTTAATGTGTTCTTGGAGCAACAACATGTACCCAATTCAGCATCTTGAGCAATCTGATAGACTCCCTTTGATGTTAAAATGCTCTTTTTTAGTAGTGCTCATACAGTTTTCTGATTCTCAGCAAAATACTTTCATCTGTAAAAATGATATTGATTTCGTGACATGCACATCTACTCTCTGGCATAGGGATTTACAGGGGAATATGGGAATCGTCTTTGCTCTTTCCAGTCAGTAAATCAAGAACTAGCTGAGAACCGAAGACCTTCATGTGCCCAGAAATAGAAAATGCACTTAGTACATGTTTCACAAAGACTCCACAAGGATGAAGGGGTTGGGGTAGCTTTGGGGTAGCCAGTCACCGGTGTCTGCTCCATTATTCCATAAATCAAGAGATTACTTTGAAGAAGTAGATTTGCCCGGAGTGTATTGATGAGTTGCTCTGCAGAATGTTGAGTAATGGTTAAATGTTAAGCCATGGTCTGCTTCTGCCAGGATCTTCCGTTGAGGTAGACAGACTGGATCAGGGGATGCACATTATGTGCTAGTCCCTGAGCTGTTCAGTTAAATACACAGTTTGCAGAATTTAAATGCTTCCAGAGACCAGTAGATGACAGACTTGGGTAGGTTGACTAAGTAGAATCAGAGGTGGTGCTACAAGGAAAAGCTCAGATTTCTCTTTATAGTAGCAATCTCCAGCCTTCTTGGCACCAGAGACCAGTTTGTGGAAGACAGTTTTTCTACAAACATGTGAATAGGGTGACACTAGCATCACTGTCCCACCTCAGATCGTCAGACATGAGATTCTGATAAGGAGCACACAACCTAGTTTCCTCCCAGTGCGGTTCAAGCTCTTATGAGAATCTAATGCCACAGCTGACCCTAACAGAAGGCAGACTCACGTGGTAAGGCCAGCAATCAGGAATGGCTGTAAATACAGATGAAGCATTGCATGCTGACCTGCTACTCCCCTTCTGTGCAGTCTGGTTCCACGCAGGCCGTGGACCGGTATCAGTGTGTGGTTTGGTGTTGAAGACCCCCGAATTAGAGGATACCCAGAAACAGTGGCCACAGGGAGTTCAGACCCAGCGTTACCGGATTCTTAGAAGAGAAAATTTAAAAATACAAATTTTACCATTAGGGATGAGAAGCAATACTGTAAGAAAGAAATTTTAATTCCTTTGAAAATAACTAAGGTTTATATCCTTAGCACTAATAAAAGTTAATGCATAATCTGCAGATATTGAACAGAGTTGAAATTAGTTGAGAATCAGTAAACGCATGCTTTCTCTACTGTAGGTCACTATGAAAACATACACAGATTTGATTAATATTCTCTATATTTCAGTAGTCGTGGTGCCTAAAAGAAGCAAAACAAGTCAGAGTCAAAGCATCTGCAATATTCGTTTTGCTTAAAGGAAAAATATGTCAGAGTTAGACTAATGCTTGTGCCGTATTATTTTATCCAGGCAACTAACCGTAACAGTAAGTTATAAACACACGATTCATCACCGAGGTGTCAAATGAAGAACATCACTCTGTTTTTTTTATTTTTCCTAAAAGTCTGCTTCTGCATAGCTCATCGCTAAACCTCTTTGGGCAGAGTCATGTCAGGCACCCACATTGTGTGCTTGGGACATAAGAACATTCTGGAAGAGCATGTCCTGCAGCCCACGAGCCTCGGTAACCTGTGGCTCTTGTGCAGAAGTGGTGAGTCCAAGAGTCTCATTGTCTTAGGGGTGCAATGTTAGCCAGGCCTGTTCCATGTGAGACTGACAGGTCAAGGGACGACTCATGAGGGACAGAGGTAAATGTGAAATACTGGCCCGGATGAATGGGGATAATAATTTTTGTTAACAATTTTTATGTGTTTATAACAGTAGGAAAAGGAAGTGGCTGGATAATCCTTTGACCTCAAAAACCGGCAGTCTCCACACGGTGCACTATGGCTATTTATTGCATGACTGATCTGTCTGTACCATGTGAACATTATGTTCTCTGAGGACAGGAAACTGGCCTTAGTTCACTGTCACAACCATCCCACAAGATTTGTGTCTTTTATTGCTTCTAATCTCTCTTGTTTTTTCACAGCTACTTTTGAACTTGTATAATTTTTCCACTTCATAAACAGATTCAATGACATAGCTTATTTGTAGGATAAATATTTCAGTGCCATATTAGTTCTTAAGGATTTCCTTGCGGTGCTGCTGAGGAATTGTAAATTCTTCCTTTATCCAATTTTCAGGTCACCTTAGGTTTCGTGTTTCCTGTGCACATAGATTTCTAGTGGAAGGTGAGTGTTCCCTCTAATGTTTCTCTAAAATTATGTGATTTGGGGTTATCCGATTTAGCAAAACTTTACAAATTTTTACTTTTATGTGGTATTAGAGATTGAACCCAGGGTTTTACACAGAGCTACATTCCCATTCCTTTTAAATTTTATTATTTTGAGACATGGTCTCACTAAATTACCAAGTTGCCCAGGCTGAGTTCCAACCTGTGATTCTCTTGCCTCAGCCTCCTGGAGTGCTGAGATTATAGACCTAGGCCACCATGCCTAGTTTAGGATTTTTGTATGTTGATACTGGCATGTCCTTTTTATTGTAACATCACTTGCAATAGATAAAATGAGTAGCTGAATTGATAGATAAGAGAAAGTATCCCAGCACATGGGAGACTGACGCTGGAGGATTGATGTGAGTCTGGGACCAGTCTGAGCTACATTGACATAGTGTGTTCAGAACCAACCTGGGCTGCAGAGCAAGACCCTGCCTCAAAAAAAAAAGAAAGAAAGAAAGAAAGAAAGAAAGAAAGAAAGAAAAGGTGAAGAATCAAGGAGCAAGAAGTAATTAACTAGATGAGCCTAGATGAGCAGGTGGTGAAGCCACACTTTCACAGCAAAGTCTATTCAGAGCCCAAAGCTCATTCCTTTCGCCACCCAAACTATTTGTCCTTATGCATACCACATTCTCCTCATCACCCAGGCCGTCTCAGTGACATTTATTGAGCACGTGTCTGGGGACCTGATGCCCCTTGTCTGGGTGCCTCAGAGACAATGGTGCTGTCTTGAAGATCACAGAACACTGATCTAACTTTGCTGTAACTGTTTACTTCTGTCGCTCCAGTAAGATCGGATCTTTTTTTCTGTTTTATTTCAGCTCTTTACATGATCACACTTTGTGGGTGTTTAACAAATATTTGTTGAGCAACCATGAATGATTCTGGGGCTGCCAAACATATGCTCCACTCTGCCTTTGGGCTGAACTCGACCTGGGGAATTTCCATGTGCTTCAACCACCACCAAATTACTATCAACAGTCAAATCGTTCTTTTCAAGTTAGTAAGGGATATTTGCTGTTGACTAAGCTGACAAACTCATGTGGGGAAATAACTTCTCCAGTAATCTACAAGGAATGAGGAAAAATACCCTGGACTGGGCACTTTTATAACTATGTATCTTACTAAGTTTTTACTGGCTGTCTTATTTCATTGCATGTGCATAAGCCCAACTCACACTTAGCAGACAGCACAAGTTGGAACATTTTATAAATAACTAGAAAATGGAGTATAGATGCTGGCTGCAGATGGATCTAATGAATCCCTGAGCTGAACAATCTTGTGTGGGTGTGTTAGTTACTTTCCTGTCACTGGGAAAAAATACCTGAAATCACAAGTTATAGGAGGAGAGGCTTGTTTTGGCTCACGGTTTTAGAAGATTCAGTCTACGCTTGGCTTGCTCCATGGAAGAAAGGTCATGGCCTGAGGGCTTTGGTAGAGGACAGCTGCTCCTCCCCCAGTGGCAGAGAGAACAAGGAGGAGCCGTGGACAAGAATACATCCTTCCAGGTCATACTCCTAGTGGCCCACCTTCAACCAGATTCCACATACTAACAGCACATCTAATCATGATCTCATCCATGGATGGGTCCACTAATGAGTTTAGTGCCCTGTTGTCCAGTCACCTTCCCAACACATGAGACTCTGAGGGGACATTTGAGATCTAAATCGTAACTCTTGTTCTCTTTCAGTGTGTCCTTTCCTTTTTTTAACTTTCTTTTGTCCTTGTCCAGTTTCCTTCCACAGAAAGGTTACTTTTATTTGTCCAAAAGAACAGAGGACCAAAACAGGAGGACCACAGTCAATGGCTCTCATAGCGTGCAGCCAATAGAACATCTGGAAATGGACTGGAAATGCAATATTCTTCAGGCCTATTCTATTTTTCTTTTCTTGAGACAGAATCTTGCTCTGTAGTCTAGGCTGGTCCCGAACACACAATATATCCCAGGCTGGCCTTGTACTTATGGTAATCTTCATGCCTCAGCCTCCCAAGTGTTTGCGGCTAGCTGGACCAGGACTCTGCATGTAAGTAAGTAAGTCCTCCAGGTTATTATGTGCACATTACAATTGGAAATCCACCTGGGTAGGAATTGAACCCCCAAGTAGGTGGCCATTACCCAGGGATGGTGCAGGCTCAGAGAGGTGAAGGAACCTGGCAGACGGCCCCACACAAGAGGTTCATGTTTGGAATCCCTCTGAAGTACAAGTCATGCACTTGAGAAAAGCCTAATTTATCCACCTTGACTCTGTCCACTTGTCTTTTTTCTTTTTTAGATGTCTTTTACAGGAAAAAGCTTAGTAAGTGATGTTATTTTGGAAAATTCCACCTCTGGGACTGATGGAGACAAGCTGGAGAACACAGGGATCTGGGTTCTATCAGAAAAAGTGTTCAGGCTCCAACTTCTCCATTTCCCTCAGAACTTGGCCACTTCCCAATTTTATTTTATTTATTTATTTATCTTTTAAATCTTCAGTTCTTTTCTTCATAGGAATTATAGTAAAATCTTTGGGTGAAAAAGGAATGTTCATTAGTTTAGGGAGAGTGTAAGAAGTGGAAAGGGAGAGAAAGATAATCTACTCTGCATCCAGTCGTGAGGGATGAGGACTTCAGTAGATGAAAACAGAAAGAAACCACAGCTCCATGGAGGGAAATTCCATGTGTTCCAAGAATAGCGGGACCCCACAGACCCGAAGAATCCTCTGGGGACTCGGTTCCTTCAGAAGTAGTAAGAAGTCACACTGACATGTTGTGTTTTCTCTAGTCTGCCATTTCAGATTTTGTCTTCATTCCTATTTGGTGCTTTAGTTACAAAAGATTTTCTCTCATTTTTGAGTCAATAGAACTGTCTTTACTGAAGTCACAGAGAAAAGGTTGTCAGGGTAACTTTTCAGCCAACAGCTTCGCATTTCCTCAGCAAAAACCCAACAAACTTCAAAACCTGGCAAAGCTAGGAGAATATTACATGATAATGGTAAGTAATGCCACAATTACTCTAAATAAAAGCAATTCTAATTATACTAATACAATAAAGGAAACATTTACTGATGGCCTCTGGCACGTCAGTCCCTGTTTTAGGCACTTCTGTTGTATGAGCTCATTTAGATTTTGCAGCCACTGTCCATTTGACAAGAAAAACTTGACACACAGCTCGTCCAACTGAAATAGTCTTGGTATGAACCTGTGAATTTCTGCCTTGAAAGCATGTGTAGTTTCTCATTACAGACTGCTAACTCTCGAAGAAAATGACTCGCTTAAAGTGAGGACGTTTGCTAATATTTAATAGCCCTTTGTTTTTGGAAGGCCACTGCACCTGTGGGAGCTTTTCTGTGCGAAGATGAGATCCAGTCACTACACGGTCCTCTGGTCCTCTGCAGCTAAAACATCAGGTGGAGGTCCCTTCCTCCCTCCCTCCCTTCCTTTTTTTCTCTCTCCTTCCCTCCTTTCCTTCCTTCCTCTTCACTTTCTCTTTCATTCTCCCTCCGTTTCCCCTTATCTCTACCTACTGACCCTATATGGAAGCCAGAGAGAGGCCTATGACTTATATTCTCCACAAATCCTTAAACCTTTAGCTGTGAAGGTTAAAGGCTATTTTTTTCTGACTTTTGGAAAAAGCTAACTAGAAGCTGTTTTGCATGAACCCCCAGAGGAAGAGCAGCCCTTCTTCCTCATAAAGCAACCGACTTTCATGTGGTGAATTTTTTCATTTGCAGCAATCCTCAAAGACCACTCAGAATGTTCAATTATGTTTTTAATGCTGGCTTATTAGCTGATGAGCTGCACTGTTCTTCTCCTAGCTGTGTTAGCATCTCACAAGACCTGACATCATTCTGTAAGAATCAACTTATAAACTTTGTTTACTTCAGAATTTTCATGGACACATATATTTAGCAGCTACAGGATTACAGGTAGCATTGCAAAAGAGCTATTAGTTATTCTCTTAGAGATAATATTTATAAATTAAATATAATTACAGCCAAACACACACTAATTCCAGAGCTAAAAGCAATAAAGCTACAGCAATAAAGAGCTTACTAGTGGCTCTCCTGGGAGAGGACGGCCTCTGTGGGATGGGAAGAGGGCTGGGGTGGGGGCTGGGAAGGTGGAATACGGAGGCATAGGATGAGAAGGGGACAGGGCCGAGCCTTGCAGATGGTGGGAGTATTCCAGACTGTCCTGAGATAGTGACACTGGCGCCTGGAGAGCCCGAAGCCTCTGGCTCTAAAGGAGGAAAGAGTTTTTAAAGTGTTTTTCCAACCTGATAGAAACTTTCTCATGGGAATGCCTTCCTCACAGATGTTTTCCCAAAAGACATGTTTGCTCTTCTTTTCCCAGATAACTTGATTTAAAAATATTGAATGAATGCAACCCCAACCGACTAGACAGTATAGAGCTTTTATCCTTGAAGTGTAAATTCAGCACAATAAATATTTACTGAACCATTACTACCTGCAAGGTACTTTACTGGGTATTTTGAGAGATCTCAAGATGGGTGAGAAGTGACCTAGGCCCTGAAGAGATATAAGACTTAGAAAGGAAGAGAAGACATTTTACAGCAGAATTGCTGATAGTAATTACTCAGCACCAGGTGTGTTTTCCGTTGTTTAGCTATTTGAACATTTGCAACTCCTTTAGCTTTGTGGCAGCTCTCACGAAGATCTCTCATGGTTTTTGTCTAACGGATGAGAAAACTAAGGTAGAGCATGATTACGTAACTTGCCCAAGGTCACACAGCTATAATTAAGTGGCAGCTCAAGTCAGCAGGAGGTGAACTCTGACTTAAAGTCATGGAGTAAATCAACACTAGAGGCTGGACTATAATTCAGTTGAAGCCTTTTGACTCTCGCCACAAGGCTCTGACTATGAAACTGGGAAGTTCCCCCTTATAATGAACGAGACCAGAGGTGATCTCAATACACCATCCAAGATTCCCACTTGCTTATTCAGAGAAAGTAATCAACTTTAAGTCAAACTTTGTTTTCCTACAGTGTCTTGAAAATATTCACTGAGGGTTTTATGAAATTCAGCAAAGAACTGTTTGTACAAATAACATTTTAAAACAAGTTTTCTGGCTAGAACTAATATACACATACATTTATAGTTGCCTTCCAGAAGATTTTATGTGACTATCAAGTTTTGGAATTTATTTAAAAAAAATGCCTATCTCAGAATGTACAGTTTTCTGGAGAGTACCAGAACAAAAGTTTAGTAAATAATACTTTTATTGGGAAAAGCGATTGGTTTCCATAAATGACCTAAACTATAATTCAGTGGAATCATTTAGCTACTTTGTAAAACATTCAATAAACATGTTAATTTTCCTAAATGAAATTCTGAGAAATCCCTATCAAGCTGCTGTCTGTTGGGAAAGTGAGCAGCAGGTGGTCTGTCTTCTGTGCTCTGGTGTTGTCCTGGGCCCTCCTGGCGTCTGTTTTCTGCTCAGTTATGTCACTGTAGTTTCTGCTTTCCAAGACAGTGTCTGGGTCACTGTTAGAATTTGCCATGGTTTAGCCTCAGGTTGGTTTATTCCTCGAAATGTGTAAGTGCACCAGAGAAACTTCTGGAAAGTAGTTTTCATGGTTCCTTTCTCCTTGCTGAGCCCAGTCCGTCATGCCCACAACTTGAAGGAGGAGAAGTGTATTTTAGTTCATTGTTTCAGAGGTCTCCTACCATGCATGGCTACCTTCTCCAGTATAGAAATGGCAGTGGTGGATGGGTGTGAGAGGGGAAAGCCACTCATCCCAAGGCATCCAGGAAGCAGAGAGATAGGAGGAGACAGGAATAAGAACACAGTTTTCCAGTTCACACCACAGTGACCCATTCCTTCAACAAGGGCACCCCTCCTAGTAATGCAGGAACTCTTCAGTAGATGAAGAGTACAGCACCCCCTTGATCCAATCACTTCCGAACACATGACTTTGGGCGACATTTTAGATCTAAATTGTAACAATTGCTATAAGACAGACACCGTTATTTCGGTGCTCAGGATGTCTGTTTTCGGCTGTCTGATGAAGTTCTTGCTTCTCCCAGTTCTTTCCCCAGGTTCTTCCCTCTCCGGCTGGCCTGGGGGCTGTGGTCCTGCCACTGGCTTGTGATCTGAAGTGCTCAGGCAGTGCAGTTAGTTTTCTAACAGATGCTCACTAGGGGGCAGCACATTGAAATGTTTAACCTACTGTCTTCTAAGTGGATTTATTTAGCCTCTCAATGGTAATTTATTATCAAGGCAAAACATGTACTTTCACATGAAGTTCTTGACTATTTTAATTAGCTTTTCAGAACAAAACAACCTGTAACAATATTTCAAACTCACTGTGTATATACTATTTCATGAGACTGTGGGAAATAAAACAGATGGCCTGTGCCTTGTAAAGGGAAAGCTGTTCCTATATTTTTTTGATTTTAAATACTCCCCATCTTTCTATTGTGAGAAAAAAAAATCAAGAAAAATATCCTGTCACATAGTTCTAATTCTTCATTCTATCTTTCTTTGAAATATCGACTACTGCCAAGGTTAAAGAATTTTTTAAAGCAAAACAAAAATTTTTTCCTTGCCAAAGGGTAAGAAGGGTCACCCACGAAAGGAGGCCCCAGTAGTGAATTGAAACTAACACAGCCTGAAATCCTTCTTTTTTCAAAATGTGATTCTTAAACTTTGAACCTGGAAATGAAAACACTTCGAGGGCTGCTAGTCCATGTTACCAATACTATCTTATTTAAGAAAGAGACCTTCTGTTACCTTTACAAAGTTGAAAATAGTTTTCTGTTTTCTTTCTTTGCCTGCTAGTTACATACGTGCAGTTACACTCCCAACTGATTGTGGAAAGGTAAAACAGAAAGAAACATCAGTCCAATGTATCTCAGTAGATGAACTGGACTGTAATTGGTCTTATAATACAAAATAGGGTCAAAATATGTGGTGAATGTTTCATTTTTAAAATCTATTACAATTATAGGCACATGGAGACAAATCTCTCTCTAAATCCTCTCCCTTGCCTGAACACACTTGTCCCATCATTCTTGCCTCTTTCTGAAGCACTACCAGAAGTCCTCTTTCTTGAGTTTCTTCACTTTTCATGGTCAAAAATACTGTGAATGCTGCTGTAGAGTCCCACACAACTTGGAAAGGCAGGCTCATATAAAAATGTGGTAGCATGTCCTCATTTATATTAGTCATTGGATCTGACACTGTGTGACCTTTGATTCTTCTTCAAAGTCAAAAAGATCATGAAAGGTCGATGTTTTGAATCAATTCAGAACTTCAAGGCAGCCAGGACAGAGCAACCAAAGACCCTCAGGAGAGAGGACCTCTAGAGCTGCTTCAGAAAGTGGCAAAACAATGAGATAAATATATTACAAGTAAGGAGAAATATTTTGAGGGATGTTCATGATGATGTGTCTTTTACTATAATAAATTTTTAAAATTTTCAACAATCAAGCCAGACCTGCTGGAGCAGGCCTGTAATATAAGCATTCTGGGAGGCTTATATGTTCAAGTCCAACCTGGGATAATTTAGTGACTTAGTGAGACCCTGTCTCAAAACCAAAACCAAAAAGTAGACTGGGCATGTAGCTCAGTGTAAAGGCCCTGAGTTTCGTTTCTAACACACACACACACACACACACACACACACACACAGAGAGAGAGGGAGAGAGAGAGAGAGAGAGAGAGAGAGAGAGAGAGAGAGAGAGAGAGTCAACATTCATCATCTGTGTTGATCACACCTTGCGTAAGAACATATTTTGTAAATGTACTCTTTATGAAGGTGTCAAATATTGCTCTTTTTCTATAGGCTGTACTTATATGCAAGTCAGAGGCTACAAAGATATCACTCAATACTGAGGAGGCCCAAGTGAGCTCCATCTCTGGCCAACATCAGGCAGTTAGGTGCTTTGTAACCTAACCTTAGTTACTTTGGCATTAGGAACTGTTAGGAGAGGCATCTATGAGTATAACTTTCAACTGAATCAATAGGAGAGTGGAATTCAGCTATCAGTATCTTCTATACCAAGGAATTTCATTAACCACAATTTATATTTGTGGGACTTCCCGAAGACACGCTGAATTCATCTTGGTCTTCAGGCCACATTTGTTTGCTCTACTTGTGTTCTGTGGTAGAAAGAAGAATATTTACTTAAAATAAACTATTAAAAATATTTTATGTAACTCTGAACAAGAAATAATCATGGTTGTTTTCATATCTTGTTTGGAGAGCTGTTCAAATCTTTCCAAAAATTAAAAAGAAACAAACCTTAAGATTAAGATTGGCTAGTCAACAAGAGGTGAACAACTAAAAACACTAGTTTGAAAACCTGGGGCAACAAAATCTTTGGGAAATTCTGCCAAGATTGTGTTGAGGTCCAGCCCAAGTCTTAAGAAAGATTTAGTGCTTATTTGCTCAAACCTGCTTAAATGACTATAAACTTCTTTGCCCTCTGGAATCTAGACTTTCATACCTGGCCAAAAGGAAGAAACACATCAGTTAGGATTAACCCAGTCTGTTCTGGATTATATGTGGTGATATGTAAATATTAGCATAATCGTTGCTTTCATGCCATCTTCTATTTACAGAGAAAATCATACATCATGTTTTTCTCCCCTCTTTCATATTGCTTACCACACTCCAAAGCGAAGTGTGCGGAGGAGATATGCTTTAGATGTTCTGTTTCTGAAATGTGGTTAGAGATTGCAATCAGACTAAGTTGGAGAATGAGAATTTAATCACACTAAAATCTAGTAGTGGACAAGGGACACAGTGGTAGCAAAAGCAATACCAGACTGTTTCTTCTTCGTTTCAGACGTTGAGGACAAGTTCTGACTTCCCCATTCCTACTTCTCCCTCTTCTTGTCCTCTGAAACCAGAGATCTGCACCATTTGCAAAACACTGTGCTGTAGGACTCTCCTGATGGTAAATTAATATGGAAGTAGCCACAGTTAAATGACACCAGAAATAAAATGGGTAGTTTCTGGAAAGACAAAATTGACTTGAAGAATGTCATTGAAATTTTGAGAAAAAGTGCGTGCTCCAAGTTGGCATTAGGTATTTGCTCCGATTCTGTCCAATACTAAGATCTCAATAAATGCAGTCCCGGGAAGCACAAAGAGTGGAGCAGCGTTAGCTTCTCATGGTGAGGTTTGTAAAGAAAAACTGGTGTCTGTTCAAAGGTAGCGTGTTCCCTACCATTGAATAGTTCCTAACAAAAAGTAAGTGAAGGAAAAATCACAGAATAGAAGGTCCAATCTGTATGATTCGTACTTACCTTCAGATTGATTTATACATGTTTCTGGATTCCTGAAACTTTTTTAAAAAAGAACACCAAAACCATGCAAAACCATGTTTGAAGAAACAGATAGGTCCATTTGACATGCGACAACATAAGTGAGTCTTGAAGGCCTTATGCCAAGTGAAGTAAGCCAGTCACAGTATTGTTTGGTTCTTCCTACATGTGCCATCTAAAGTAGCCAGACTCACAGAAACATGAAGTGCAGTGGTGGTTTGGGGAGCTGGGAAGAGGGGAGAATGGAAAGAACCCAGGGATTCAGTTTTGCAGGATGAGAAGGTTCTGCAGGTCGGTTGCACTCAGTATGAATAAACTTAAATGAGCTGCTTTATCAATTGCCGATCTGAAAAGTGATAAATTTGAGTAATTTGTGATAAAATGGTTGTATCTTGAGACCATAATGCTAAGTGGAGTAAATCGGAAGCAAAAAATTCAATATTACATGGTTTTTCTTATGTAAGAAACACAAAATACCAATAAAGAGTGAAATAAAAGATAGATGATAGGAAACAGGGAGGTGGAGTTTGTAGAGATGGAAAGGGGATCTGGGGGGCGGCGAAGGGGAGGGTTGGGTAGGGAAGAGGAAGTAAAAATGATTCAGATGACATAGCTACATGGACTGATTGCCCAAGATGAATGCAATTATGTGTGGCAAGCACATACTAGTGAAAAATGATAGTAATAGGGGAAGAGTATACTTCAACTGTTGAAAACAGGTGAGCAATTAGTTCACTTACTACCCGTGTCTGCTTCATCAAGCATCATTAATGATACTGAATGCAAGAATTAAAAGAAACCAGAGGAAAGATGATGTTAATGCACATGGGCTATCCCTTGGCATTGATTGGCAGCATCCATATTACAGGAAGGAATTGATGATTCTTATGATAACCATGAGCATTTTGTCTTTCTAGATTTTCCAATGAGCCAGCATCAACTCTTGTACTGCTGGAAACAACTAAGTAGTCTGCCATATAAACATGAGAAAATGAATTAGTTAACAACTGTACTTCTGAGAGGAAAATCGTAATGACGTAGCATCACTTTTATAAAAATAGAGCTAATCCTACTAAAGATGATGACATGGTACCAGCAGAGAACATTGATTGAAAGCCTACTGTGTGTCAGACACTCAGCCTTTTTGCCCACGAGGCATACATATTGGGCAGTTTTCTGTCACCACAACAAATAACTTGAATCAAATAGTAAAATGAAAACCACTTTGATTCACTTTTAGAGCTTTCAGCCCTTGCTTGGTTGGCCTTGCCATCTGGGGCCTGGGATGAAGCCACATATCATGGCAGAAGCATGTGATTGACCAAACGTATTGACTTGATGGCCAGAAAGTAAAAGAGAGAAGAGACCAGGGTCCCACAGAGCCCTTCACAGCCACACCTCTTCTGTCCTGAAACCTCCCACTCAACGCTCACTTTTTCACTCCTCAGTAGGCCATTGGCTAGGTACCCTTAGCACATGGCCTTTAGGGGACTTTTCTGATCTAAATATAGTACTCGATAACATTAAGTTATCTCCAGGTTCCAGTTGAAGGCTCACAAGGGCTACTAAGTCTCTTGTTAATTTCCATATAGCTAGCTACAAAACAAGAGTATAATGTAAACACCTTTGATGGTGTAGCTGCTAGTACTTCCTAGAGAATGTAGAATTAGAATATGGAAGAAAGGGAAAAGGCTTTGGAGTTCCAGCTTCTCACCGGACACACCAAGCATTTATTATTCTTTTACTCCTGAAGCTTTCTTATTTCAAGTGGCTGTGCCATTCATCTCAGAAGTATAAGAGAGTCGCTTGTTGCAGTCACTTAAAGCTAAGTTTGTCTGAGAGCTTCGGTTTCTTCATCTCTACGTTAAGCCCCAGCAGGGAGAAAGCTAGAAGAAAAAACATGAATATCTGATAAAACGCAGTCTCTGCCTTAGGCAATGCTTTCCCATTGAATTTAAAAGAGCGAGAAGATAACATGTCTCTATCAGTAAGGAAGGGAGGGAAAATTCATGAGCCTCCATCCTTTGTTAAAGAGTCACACAAAGCAGCAAAGTGAACACGTGACTGCTTTTGACAAGAACTGAAGCTCCTTTGCTGGCTTTGAGTGAACAGAAAATTACATTGGGGCAGGGTTTGTGAAAAGGGAATTAGGTATCTTGATGTTGCTAACAAGATAGAACACACCCAGAGATACATTGCTTACAAAAGACGTTTGGCACAGAACAGAACCAGCGCAAGCCTTGGAGGCAAAGTTCTGTGATGACTCAGAGTCTCTCTCCTCTCTGCAGCCAGTCACACCAGGGCAGTGCGACTTCACAGAGAATTTTTCCATGAAAATAAAGTAAAAAATGTTCAGACTTAACATTTCACCATGCTTTATTATTTCCTAATTGCATTCCCATTTTGTCCTTATAAATAAATATTGGTGGCAAGAGTAAGGAAGATACTTTCATTGATATTTATCTGAGACAGAGAGAGAGAGAGAGAGAGAGAGAGAGAGAGAGAGAGAGAGAGAGAGAGAGAGAGACAGAGAGAGAGAGAGAGAGAACCCCGGCAAGCTAGGTTCAAGGAGTTAAGAAGACGGTAGGAGGGAGGGAGGGTACTTGGACTTGGAATGCTTACACTGGTACTTCACTCATTGCTCATTGGGTCAAAGCAAATAAAAGACCTGAGAACTCACACTTTCCAGGTCTAGGTAAGGACACAGGAAGCGCAGAAATACACAGGCAGGGACGAGGCCATTCTAAACCCATCCAATGTCATTTCACTCCCACATTTATAAACTAAGTGCCTACCTGTGGGTTCCTCAGAAATGTCCCTTCATACAAAGATTTCAATGTAAACAGTCTGATTGGGAAAGTAGTAATTTTAGGAAAAGCCAGGTGAAGAGTGAAAAATGAGAAAGGAAGGAAAGGGAAGTCACTTAATACAAAGTGACCGCCTGGAGCTTAAGTCTACCAGGGGACCTCAGGATCAGTACAGAAATGGCATTTTATAGTTAGCTCACGCAAGAAGTGAAGATCAGCGAATGCAGGGAGTTGATAAATATTCTCAGTCGTTGGTATTTTCTCTTCATTCCTGTTCTCAGCTTATATGTAAAAGGTGGAGCTTGACTTCTAGACAAAAACCAATTTTGTGTGTGTGTGTGTGTGTGTGTGTGTGTGTGTATGTGCGCACGCGTGCGCACGTGCATGTATCCCTATATGGGGTTAGATGTTCACACATACACATAATAGATTTATTTATATATACACATGATATCACATATATGCATGCATGTATATTCACACACATATATGTATATATAAATTTCCACTGACATGATGTGTACGGTAGCAATAATTCTGGGCTATTTTTGCAATTTATATAAATTTTTGGCAATAGAAATGTTATTTGATTTTTTTGTTTACTTTGAATTTTTTATTTTGAGATTACTATAGATTTACATGCAGTAATAGTGTTCCTATATAATCCTTTCTTTTTTTCTACTCAATAATAATATCTCATAAAACTACAGTATATAGAAATCCTTTTTTGGTTATAAACAAAGCATCTAAGCTCCTGAAGGTACTTTTCAAAATATTTATTTAGAGACAGGGTCTTGCTCTGTAGCTCAGGCTGCTTCTGAACTCGCTATGTAGTCCAGGCTGGCCTTGGACTCCTAACAATACTCCTGCCTCAGTCTCACTTAGTGCTGGGATTATAGGCATGTGCTATCATGCTCAGCTTTTTGTGGTGTCAGGGACTCGAACTCAGGACCTTGTGCTAGCAAGGCAAGTGCTTTAACCACTGTGCCATTTCTCCAGTCCACTTTTTTTTTTTTAAATAAAAAAGTGGTGTGTTTGCCTTTCAGTTCTGAAGATTCAGGAGCACAGTGCCAGTCTCTGCTCTGGTGAGGGCCTCCTGGTTATGCCACAACATGCTCCCACCATTTTGGGGATACCTGCAACAGGGAGAGGCCACAAGTTGACATAGGAAAGCCAGGAAGCGCAGGGCTAGGCTGACTGCATTGTGACACCTTGCTCTCAGAGTAACTAACCAGGGTGCTATGAGAACTACCTTGATCTCTCCCAGGAGTGATGCTGCCACCTGCCTTTTACAAGTTTCATGACTTCTCAATATCATCATACTGAAGACCAAGTTTCCAGCACATGAATCTTTGGGGGTCATATCTAAATATCAACAGAACAATATCAAACTTTGAATAGTGTGCATTTCCTTCCACTCAGCCATATACTATACAGTAATATAATAAGTAATGTTGGGCTGAGGATGTACCTCTGGAGTAGAGTCCTTGCCTAATGTGTGTAAGGCCCTGGTTTTAATCCCCAGTACCATCAAAACAAACAAACAGAAAAAAAAAAAAACCCAAACTGTACCATATTGTACATTTCTCATACATACTTTGCTACATTTATACATATTTTGATTTTTTGGGGAGAAAAATTGTCAACAATAGCACAAGTTTTTAGTTTCTGCTTCTTTGTTGTTGTTATATAGAACTACTATTGCCTTGTGTATAGTGATGGTGGTTTGTAGAACCTGTGACCGTACTAACCTGTCCTAGAACTCTTTTTTTTTTTTAAGATTCCTTAGAGTTTTTCTTAAAGGCATAATGTAATTTGTTTCTTGCTTTCCAATTTACTTGATTAAGCTTCTTTTTCAAGTCTTATTATGATAGAAACTAAAATTTCCTGTTGACTATGTTAACTAAGAATGGTGAGACTAGATATTTTTGCCTTGTCTATGATCCTACAGAGAAAACATTACACATGATGTCAGTTGTAGGCTTTTTGTAGACACTGTTTAGTAGGGTGGTAAGTTTCCCCTCTTCTTAGGGTACTGAGTGATTTCATCATGAGTGGAAGTTGAATTTTGTTGAATGCTTCTCTCTTCTATGTCAAGTGATGCAATCATATGGTTTTTCTTGTTTAGCTGGTTGTTAAGGTGAATGACATTTATTGTTTTTGTATATTAAATGAGCTTGAGTGCATGGAGCAAATTCCATTTGGTCATGATGCATTATTCATTTTATACAATCTTTGATTAGGTTTGCCAAAATTTTGAGTTCTTCCTTTCAGTAGACTCTGAGAATTTCACATATTTGGGACCTGATACATAGATTTAATTTTTTTCTGCCAGATTTGGCCTGTCCTTATTTATATGATTATGAATGTGACTGTTAAAGGCACTAAAAAGAGTCCCACTGTAGTTATGGTTTATAATGACAAAAAATATAAGAGTTATTTTGAACCAAATATGGTGGTGTATGCCTATAATCCCAGCACTCTAGGCGGCAAAGGCAGGGGGATTGCAAGTTCGAGACCAGCCTCATGTTACTGCCTGAGATCTGCCTCCTGATGCATCTGCGTGATGTTAGATTCTCATAAAAATAAGCACCTACTGTGAACTGCAAATGTAGGGATCTAGGCTGCATGATCTCAGGATGATCTGAGGTAGAGCAGAGGCCGTGATGACAGCCACCATTCCTCACCCCATCCACAGAAAAATTGTCTTCCAAGAAACTGGTGCCTGGTGCCAGGAGAAAGACAGAGAGAGAGAGAGAGAGAGAGAGAGAGAGAGAGAGAGAGAGAGAGAGAGGGAGAGAGAGAGAACCTGAAAGCCACTGCTGTAGCTGACATGCACTTAGACTTGACAGGAAACTGCTTGTAGGAGACAGGATGCATAGGCCGCAGACAGCATAAGACTGAAATGCTTCGGGGTCTTACGAGGATGCAGAAACAGAAAGGCTGCAGGGAAAGATAAGCAGTAAATATTTCTTGGAGATGCTGTGTGTTAAAAAAAAAAGAAAAGGGAAGCTTAGTGTTTACATGAGAAATAATTTACATTAAATTCATGCCTAAGTTGTCATGGGGATAAAGCTCAAAGGGAAAAATGGAAATTAAGACCTTTTAAATATGTGGGATCAAAGGGCAAAAATCAGGCTAGGGAAAGCTATGGTGTCTCAAATGCTCTGTTTCAAAGACAAGGCAGTGCATATAAATAGGTTTTCCTTCCCAGGACAGAGTAATCTTATTATGATAATTTGCTTCTCAGTGGGACATTTTGTGGAAAAGCGTTTTAGCTTCTCGATGGTGAACCTCAGACTAAGGCTGACAGACTGCATGGCTTTGGTGGAACAAGACATTTTTTCATCTTGCTCTTATGCTATGTTATTGTGGTTTGGATCTGGCATGTCCCCCAAAAGTCTCATGTATTTGGATGTTACAGATTATTTGTGGAACCATGTGCTGTTGGGAAATTGGGACCTTGTCTGCAGGGGTGGATTATGGGTATGCGATGGATTGTAAGTACATGATAGAATACAGGTGTGTGGCAGACTGTAGATAGCAGGTGTGTGGTGGATTAGGGGCTTCAACCTGGAAGGGGCAGGTCAGTGAGGCTGTACCTAGAAGGGGCAGATCATTGAGACAGGACCTGGAAAGGTATATGCTATGGCCTCCCTTCCTCTAGGCCTGGGCTTCCCTTTCTAATACCTTGAGGAGCTGCTCCCACCTGTGCCTGTACCATGTGCTTCCACTGTCACCAGGCTGCCCGTGAATGGACAAAGACCCTCTGAAACTGTGAGCTACAATAAACTTTTCCTCCTGTAATTTGTGCATGTCAGGTATTCTGTCACAGCCACCAAAAAGTAACTAAGATGTATGTCCACTTTTTTTCTTCCCTCAAGATAATGCCAACCTTTGGCACTTTTTAATTTTAATTTTTAATTTTTTTTATTTTTTGCAGTGACTGCAGTGCTGGGAATTGGAACCCATGCCTTGCTTGCGCTAATCACGTGCTCTATAACAGACCAACTCTACCTCCCAGCCAATCTTGGCATGCTTTCGTAGGTTTGGAATACTTTAGCTTTTGGACCACCAATTTCTACCAAGAATTCAGCTGTAGGGATGATTTGTTCTGTCCGTTTTGTGGGTATGAAGTCAGTGATGTAATGCTCTATAACTTAGTCTGGCTGGAAAAGAGGTACATACATATATTTTTAAGAGTTGAAATAACAACTTTAGAGATAGTAGTGGAAGACAGCTCTATCAGTCAGCTGCCTACTTTTCCTCTCTCCTTTAACTGTAATGCACTCAGGGACAATGTTCCCTGGGCTGTAATGGCCTAGTCTCAGATGATAGGCCTCATTGTAACAGTTACATTTTCATTTTATGGAAGAATCCAAAGCTCCTGACTAAAACAACTTCTGCCAGTTCACAGTGGGAAGTGAAAAAATAGGATTAGGGTACAAATCAGTTCAAATTACTTCCTTATTTTATTTAAAACTTAATTTGGCCAACATTTCTTAGTTTATGTTTTAGGGTACTATGGTTTGGATTTGGAATGCCTCCCAAAAGCCTCATGAATTTGGGTGCTGTGGAGTGCCTATGGAGCCACGTGCTGGTAAGAGGTGGGCCTGGTCTGAGAGGGTGGAACACCGGGGCTTGACCCAGAAAGGGAAGACCGTTGGCACAGGACCTGGAAGGGTGTGCCTACCTCTGGCCTTTCTCCCTCACGCTGCTTCCTTTTGAAATTCCATGAAGAGCTTTTCCCTGGCAAGGCCTCCGCAAAGCCCTTCTACCATGGCCAGCGGCCCACGAGGACCTACACCTCCCGAGACTGAGCTAAAATAAACCTTCCTTCCCTTAAGCCCTGAATGTCACATATTTTGTCCAAGCAACAGAAAGATAAGTAAGACAAAGGGTTGTACCTTTATTCATGGAAATTCTTCTTACTTGAAACTTTTAAGAGAGGGGAGTAGGGTTCAGATGCCTGACACTGCTCTTTTTAGTTATAAGCCGTAATTTCACCTTGATTATTTCTTATAGCTTCTCTAAAGCCAGCAAAGATACAGCATAGTTGTTAAAGGAATGTTTATTTAACCCCTGCATTGCCTCATTTTTTCTTTGACATTGTGTTTAAATATTCTCTTTTATTATTCATTTTTACAGTTCTGGGGATTGAATTTAGAGCTTTTGCACTGAACTACATCTCCAGTCGATCTGTCGGTCTGTCTGTCTGTCTGTCTGTTTGTCATCTATTTATTTGAGACAGGATCTGACTCTGTAGTTCAGGCTGGTTCTGAACTCACTATGTAGTCTATGCTGGCCTTGAACACATGGCAATCCTCTTGCCTCAGCCTCCAGAGTGCTGGAATTACAGGCATGCATCTCACAGCCAGTTTATGTGGTGCAGGAAAATTGAATCCAGGGCACTCTAACCATTGAGATATGTTCCCGGCCTATTTATTTATTTATTTATTTATTTATATTTTTATTTTCATAGTTCTAGGAATTAAGCCCACAGCCTTCATAGTAAGCTATATCTCCAGCCCATTTCGTAGTTTTGATTTTGAGGCAGGGTTTCATCAAGCTGCTAAATGTTTAGGCTATGCTTGAACTTGTCATCCTCCTGCCACTGCCTCTCAGACTGCTGGGGTTACAGGCCTTTGCCTTCACGTCTGCCCAGGCATTAAGTTTTTAAGTGTTGCGTATTGTTACAGTTTGGAGCTGGAATGTCCCCAAAAGCCTCATGTATTTGGATGTTGAGGATTACCTATGGAACCATGTGCTCTTAAGAGGTAGGGTCTGGTCAGGAAGGGTGGATTATAGGTGTGTGGTGAAGGACAGCTGTGTAGATTAGACATGTGGCCTGGAAGAATATAAATTCTTACCCCAGCTTGAGCTGAAGGTTCCCAATTTTTTCCTCTCAGGATGCTGTGAGAAGCTGTTCTCCACCAAATCCTTTCTCCCATTGCCAGCAGCCCGTGTGAAGGCTGAAACCTTCTGAGGCTGTGAGCTAATATAAATCTTTCCTCCCCTAAATGTGAACATCAAGTCTTCTGTCCCAGCAATGAAAATGTAGGTAGGACACATACTAACACTTTTCCACTTCTCTTCTTATCCTTCTGTCTTTGGTCCTGCTTCCATTACTTATATGTACGCCAGCTCAAGCAAGAGCTATCATAGCCTAGTAGGCTAAACACAATTTCCCACGCTTAAATTATAAGAAGCTACCCAAATAATATTTTTATTTTGTGGAAGAACAGCTAAACCCAATTTGTCAGCAGGTGTCAAAACTCGTGGGGCTTGGCAGAAGTAACAAATTCTAGCTGCCTGTGGTATTAGATGAGTGTTTGTGATTCTGCCCCTTGGGTAGGACTGTAGTTTAGAAATGCAAAACCTATAAAGATGGCCCCATGCCAATTCTTTGAGGTAGAGATTTGAAAGTCTCTATAGACCTTCCATGGCGAGCTTCATGACTCTCATAACTGCTTGAAAATAAGTAAATAGTGGCTCACATGCGGCACTAGCTACAAGTACTGTAGCTTGCTTGTTTTGTACTTGTTCAAATTCAAAATTTGTCAAATAAGAGATTGTGAAATCTTGTTGAATCTGCACCATTATAACAGAGAATGTTTTAACTGTGGCAAGTGTTAACAGGTGTATTTGTGATTTTGTAATGCTACTGTTACCTGCCTGCTGTAACAAGATCATTATTGGCTCCTAACTATGAATTTATAATCCATTGCTGTACCTGATTTCAACCTTGAAAGATTGTATGTTAATTGTAGAAATACAAATTCATTCATGTATTCCAAGTATCTCTTATTTATAAATGTACCATGCCCGTCTTATGGTTGGGATCTTAAATGTTCCTCAAAAGCTTGTATTTTGAGGATTTGATCCTCAGCTGATGGTGCTATGGGAAATGCTGAACCTTTATGAGGTCAGGCCTACTGGGAGGAAGTACGTCACTGTCACCGGTAGCATGTGGGAATGACACACTTGACAGAATTGCCACTAGAATATATGACGTGATCACAAGCTGTAAGTCAGTAAGTCAGGTAGAAAAATGGCTTAAGCTCAATTTTGATATTTTTTTTCCCTCTTGATTTGTGAACTTGGCTGGATTAAGAGACTCCGAAAGAGGTGACTGGACTGTGAGAGTTCTATACTCAACAATGGGGCACATCCCTGTGCAGCAAGCTATTAGGAGGTGGGGCCCTGTTGGACAAAGCGGTTCCCAGAGCTGTGATCTATGTACTGCATCTGCTTCTTGGCTCCTGACTCTCTAGAGGCTCTTTCCTAGTCTCTGCTTCCTGGAAACCATGATGGGGGCTGCTTTCCTCACTTTGTCTTTCTGCCATGATGGTTCTGTCTTGGAGCCCGCAAACCACAGACTGAAGCCTCTGAAACCATAAATGAAAATAAACCTGTCTTTCTTTAAATTGCAAGAGTCATGTACTTTGCCTGAGTTGTTGAAAGTTGACCAATATAGACCTCTTTCAGGGAAAATACATTTATAGTTTTACTTGTCTTCTGACTAATTCTATTCACTACCACAGAAATCATTTTGATGCTGTTTTTCTAGTACACTTCAAGATCGTACCCGTTGCTCTGACTTTGTCACCAAACGTTTGTAGTACTGGTTAGTCCTAGTCCTCTGTATCAGGTGTTTATTTAGTAGCAGGCTGAGAACTGCATTTTTGCTAGTTACTGCTTATTTCCACCACCCACTTTTATTGGTTACATTTCTTATAGAAAATAAAATCGTTATTTTTAAAGTTCCTTTCACTTCTAATACCTTGGTGGAGATGGATGGACAGATGAGTGTAAGAAGAATTTAAAATAATGTTATCCAGGCCCAGCGGCACAAGCCTGTAATTCCAGCACTCTGGGAGGCTAAGGCAGGAGGGTTACAAGTTTAAGCTTAGTCTAGGCAACTTAGTGACTTGGTGAGACCCTGTCACAAAAGACAAAAGTTAAAAAATAAAAAACTGGTGTGTAGCTCAGTGTGAAGGCACTGGATACAATTCTCAGTACCATAAAAATTATACTAAATTAAAAATTAAAAATCCTTAGATTTCTGGGGTTAGGTCTTTCCAAGAAATACAGTTTCAATTAGTTTGAGCTTTCTTCCAACCCAAAAACATCAATGTATCACTGTAATTGAAGGTATAAATTCGACATCCAAACAATCTCAGTTTGAATCCTGCTGCCCCCAATTTTCTAGCACTTTTAAGATAGCCAAAATATTTAGTTTCTCAGAATATCAGTGTTTTTATTTATAGAAATGAAAATGATAATGAACACTTATTTTCTTGAGTTATTTTGTTAAATTCAAATAATTAATACCTGCTTTTTAAAAAGTTAGGCATGAAGAGCTCAAATTATTATATAACTGTAATTAACAATAAATATCCCCTTCAATCCAGCGACACCCCTTCTGGGAATATATCCAAAAGAGGCCAAAACAACATACAACAGAGATATATGTATACCCATGTTCATAGCAGCACAACTAACAATAGCTAAAATATAGAAGTCACCAAAATATCCATCAACAGACCAATGGATACACAAACTGTGGTATTTATACACAATGGAATACTATGCATCTATAAAGTCCAACAGCGTGGAGGCTTTTACGGGCAAATGGAAGAAACTTGAGAACATCATGCTTAGTGAAGTGAGTCAGAAGCAGAAGGTGAAACATCGAATGGTCTCTCTGATATGAGAGACCCAGACCACAACTATCTCATGTAACTAAAAATGAAAAACAAAGTCAAGCAGGGGGGTAGGGCAGGGAGGAAGGGAGGGGTGGTAGGGGGAGGGACAAAAGGAGAGCGGGAAAGTCCTTGTCACCTTGACAAGATACATAGGTGCACAAAATATACAACTTCATTGTAAACCTTAAATTTTGCACTTGTACATATCAATAAAAATGGGAAAAATTACATATTTTATTTAACTATTTTTTTTTGCCACAGACAAGTTACTATTGCATGCTTATAATTGCCAAAATGTCAAGTGAACCTTGATAGACTTTCATACGTTTGCTTATTTTCAGAAACCTACCTTATTGTACTTCCCGTGTTGTGCAATCGTGTCAGCTCTAAGTTGTGCCTTTTCTTCAGCTTTCATTTAAAATGCACATTCTACTCATCACAAAGACTTGTTTCAGTTTTCAGCGCTCTGCCTTGCCTCCTCATCTGGTAAGGAGTTTTCTTCCCTCCCTCCCCCCTTCTTGTCCCCTGGCTCCAACACACAGACACGTTGGTGCTGATTCATCTTCAGGAGACTATAACAAGAAAACATGAGTAAGGACTTTGTGTTTTCCACATTTAAAACTTTGGGCACAACTTTAAACAAATTTGTCATATGTTAGCCATATGTTTAAATGTCAGCCAAGTAGTGAGATGTCTAATATTCAAATGTAAGCTGCAAAGCTTAGAATTACAGTAGAAAATTTCCTTTTTGCTCAGAGCTGGGCCCATCCAATAGAACTTTATGTTGTATAACTTGAAAGGTACCAAACACTTCTTCCTCTGTCCAAAGAATATTTCTCCATTTTCCCTTCTCTACTAACTATCTCTTTCACCAAACTATGTTTATTAGGAGAAATGCCAAAGACTTGCATGCAAACAAATAAGATTATTTCCTGTCTGGGAAAGAGTAGGATATAGGAACATAGCCAGTGTATTGGAACACTTGAGTTGATTTAGAAGAAACATGGGCAAGCAATAGGGCCCAGGACTAAGCGCTGCCCATATGGTTCTCTTGTTTAAGGAGTTTCTGTTTCTACTTGCGGGTACAGTTCTTGAAGGCATATAGTCTCATTTGTAGGCTTCCCTCCACTGTTAGGCAAGGAAAAAATGTCATTACCTCTCAGAAAATGGAGCCACCAAAACCACTGAAGAGTATTAGCTATGACCAAAGACTGTTTTCATGTGAGCAAGGAGATATTTGCTTTTGAGAGATGACCTAATCTAACGTTCATGATGTGAAATGAGAAGAAAAATCTACCCACCCAATGGCAAGCGCATGTAGGCTGAATACTCCCTGCTCAACCGTAAACCATCCTTTTGTTTCTACAACCCTGGTGCCAGTAGTTTTCTCTTGCTGTTGCCATCAAGTGCAAGGGTGGAAAGAAATTAGCAAGTTATGTACAAGTCCTCAAAAGGCTGCACTCATATCCACTTAGAAGAGATTGACCCGGTCAGCTATCATTGTTCAGAAAGCTTTAATTCCATTTATTATCAATTGTGCTAGTAATTAAGAATGGCAACATAGGCAAGTGTTTTTATATTTGAGTTTAGCCTCTGGAAACCGCCCATATTTTGATATAATTATTAATAGTTAGTTTTATTATTCATACCTCTAATTGGTTATTTTTTTGATTTTTCAACATTAAAAAAATCTTTAAGGTGCCTCAGATTAGACAGAAAAAGCAATACACCTTTTGAGTCATTATATTTCCATGAATGAAGAACAATTTTTAAGTTTACCTGGCAATATGTGTTCTTTTTGCCATGTTGAACAGTACCACGTGCGTTGGTAATGAATCCATTAGAAACAGTTAAGTCAGTAACACAGATTGTCTTTGCTTTGAGGATGTCTGTCTGTCTATCTAGCTATCTATCTATGTATCGTCTATCTACTTAGTTTAATTGTGTATATGGTGAAACACAGAAGTAACAAATCATGAATCTTGCACACATTTTGACATTACTAGTCATATAATTTTGAGCAAATTATTCAGCTTTCAATATCCTTTTTTTCTTTCAGTGAAGGTGTGGAAATATTCTAAGAAGATTAACGTAAAAAATAAAGTCTATAAGAGGTGGGAGGGTTGTAGATGATGAATAAAAATTGTGTGCTAAAATTAAGATTATAAATTTCTAAAATTTCCTTAATCCACTTACAGTTGCAATCATTATAATCTATGTAGTTCCTACTGGCTGTATCCACGTACCTGATGAATTAGGTATTAAGAATTTGCAACAGACCTAATAGTAGTTGATATCAAATGATCTGAATGAATCCTAGTTCCTTTTATCATTTAGATCTAATGTATTCTCTGAAAGTCTTATGTATTCAGAGATGAGCCCTTTGAAAGCAATAGGCTCCCAGGGGCCACTATAGTCCGCAGTGGATGCATCCTTTGATGAGTCAGTCTGAGGCTGAGTGTACAGTTAGAAGGTAGGGCCTGGTTGGAAGTAGATCACTGGGGACATGACCCGGAGGGGGAGGGCATGTATCCTTGTCTGTGTCATTTGTCTTTTCTCTCTGCTTCCTGGCTCCCGTGAACTGAGCTGCTCGTCTCTGTCCTGCCCTTCTCTCGTGCCATTTCTGCATTGGAGCCAGACAGTCATGGACTGAGTTCCCTGAACTGTGATCCAAATCAGTTCTCTCCTCCTTGAAGTCACGGATGTTGAGTGCTATGTTTCAACAAGGAAGCTGGCTGACACAGCTCATAAGGCAAAGCAATATTCCCCACAAATTTCTCTAAAATGCATTATAAGATGTTATGCAATATATTATAAAATAGTTTCAGTGTATTTTAATTTTAGAGGCAGAACCTATACATTTTTCTCTTTTTATTGCCTGAGCACATACCTATGCATTACTATTATTCTGAAAATACATAGAAGTCTCAAACTACTTTCTCAGTCTTTAAAACTTGTGCTATATTACCAATACAAGAATATTTAATATTCAAATCGAATTCTCCTTACACATACCATCTGTGTTTCTGTTGGAACCTTTATTAGGTGGTTTTGGTTACCCAAATTCACAGGATATTTCATGACTAGCATTGCCACCCTATGGAAAACAATATTTAAGTGTCAGTATAATTATAGAGTATATCATTTGCATTTATTACAAGTATTTCCCCAGAAGAAAGCAAGGAAAGGCCAGGGAAAGGATCAGTGCCTCAGAAATTTCACTCTTTTAAGTCTGAAGTAGATTCTGTCCCCCCACTTCTTGATGAGCTATTCCATGTTTTTGCTAGAATTTAAATTAAAAAGAAAAAGTGTCTTCATTAAAATAAAACTGGCAAAGTTAATTTGAAGTAGAGAACCTACTTGACAACTTTAATTTAGACCCCAAGGAGCCACATTTTGAGGAATTTGATAAAACCTTTTTAGAATGATATGGGGCTTGTCTCCAGCACTTTAGGCGTATAAATTCATATTTCAATTAAGGTTCAAAGCCAAATAGAAGTAATGGACTATCTGTTTTCTATCAGCTATAGATTTAAACCATAGATTTTCTGACTTCATACAATTTTAAAAGGCAAAACAAATATTCCTATTAAGAATATGCCACATTTTAGTTTGTTGTACATATGGTATGAATTTCCAATGCATGAAAATAGGTCTGATCAGTTCCAACTCTGCTTTTACCTCCAGGTTTCATTTGGAATGTTACCTTTTGATTCATTCTGGGTCAACTGTTGTACTTCAGAATTTAAATTCTTGATTCTTATTGGATATTAAGGGCTTCTAGATTTGCCATTTCCCTTGGCAACCAGTTTAATTGCACAAAGACAAGTGCCTTCTGTGATCATCAATGAAAAGGTCATTTTTAGTTTGCCTTTTAAAATATTCACTCTCATCTAAGATCTTTGATTTTCTTCCGTGTAACAAACAGCTGAAGTAGGCATTACTACAGAGGCTATTCCACTATTTTGGTTTTGTCGTTTTTGATACTGGGGCCCAGGAACTTCACACTAAACTACATCCCCAGTCTTTTTTTATTTCTTATTTGGAAACAACATCTCTCCAAGTCACGAAGTTGCCCAGGCTGGGCTCAAACTTGTGATCCTCTTGCTTCAAAGTAGGTTCCTCTGTTTTTGAAGCCCAGATACAACATGTTTCCTTCTTTTATCTTTGAGATGATTACTGTTACTTGACTCAGTAACTGTTTCGTGATTTATATGTCACTTCCCTGTTTTTTTCATGAACTTTATAATAAACCCACAGAGAGAGTCATTTGTTAAACCTCTGGCATACAGTAGGTCGTTTTAACTGAATAAGATATTGATTTATATCTATAAATGCTTTGTTAAAATAGGTATTGGAAGTTTTGAAAAGTTCACATTGTCTTCTAAGCTCACTTTCTGGAGTTAGAGTCATTTTCAACTTTTCTAAATCATAGGACAAGATCTTTTCTACCATTCAAAGCACACCAATTGTTCTTGTGGTTTTAGTTTTTGTTGTTGTTTTAAAGGTAAAATTTACGTAAGTCGAAATATTTAGATATTGCATGTCCAATGTTTTGACAGATGTATTCATCTGTGAAGTCAGCAGTATACCCAGGACATTAACTTTTTTCTGTCTTTCCAACTTCCTCTAGGAATTCCCAAGCAATCACTGTGATGCTTTTTTACCTGTCAGAGTTTAGTAAGTGGAATCTTATAGAAGTTTTTCTCTTAGATGGCTTTTAGCTTACCTGGTATAAAACTTGAGATTTATCCACATTGTTGCATGTACACTTCATTCCTGTTTATTATTGAGTAATATTCACTGAATGCCTAGAGCACGATTTATTCTTCTGTCCTATTGACGAACATTTGGGCTATTTCTAATTGCTGGCTACTAAATTCAAACTGCTGTAAACATTTGTGTACATGTTTCTTTGCGGACATACATTTTTATTTTTGTGGGACATTTGCAAGGTTATGAAATCCATGGTGGTGAGGCAGGCAAGGAGCACTTAACTCTTCCCCGTCCTGGTGAAAGTCCATGTGCAGTGAGATCAGACTGCCAATCATTCTCTCAGTCCTAGTGCATTCTTAAAAGAGAAGATGCTTTGAAGTCATTGTCCGTTACTTACAATACTTTGTTTCATTCATTATGCCCGACTCCACATCCCCTGATGATTGGACACATTGCTCACTCTTTTGTTTGGCTGTAGTAATTCTTTCTTGTATGTTGCATGGTGTGAATACTATGGAATTGCGAGTTAACATCAGTATTGCTGGAGTGCGTTAGTGCGTTAGTGGCACTGGGTTCCTGATGGAAAGATGAGCTCTGTACCCGACTCTCACTTGTCCATGCTCTCCAGTCCTCTGCCTTCTGTCCTATTATAATGCACCAGGAGAACCCTTCCGGATGCCAGTTCCTTGACCTTGAACTTCTTAGCCTCCAGAACTGAAAACAAGTAAATCTGTTTCTCATGATCTATGCAGCCTCAAACATTCTAATAACACAAAACAGACTATGAAAAAAATTAGTACTCAGAAGTGAGCCTGTTGAGCCTGTTCTAACAAATGATTTATTTATTTATTTATTTATTTTTGCTTTTTTTGAGACAGGGTCTGGCTCTGCAGCCCAGGCTGGTCCTGAACTCACTGTGGAGCCCAGGCTGACCTTGGATTCAGGGCAATCCTCCTATCTCAGCCTCCTGAGTGCTGGGATTACAGGTGTGAGCCACCACGCCCGGTTTATATGGTGCTGGGGAATCAAACTCAGGCATTTAGTGCTTGTCTTAGAGCTTGCCAGGCAAGTGTTTTAACCGCTGAGCCATTTCTCCAGCCCCTATGTATGTTTTAAAATATAAAATACATTTAATAGGAATAAAAACGGAGCTCTTGCTTGCTCAGGAGCTGTTGCGGTGCCCTCCCCACCCCCCTATGATGTGTACTTGAGCTGTGGGAGTGAGGCCAACCCCAAGTCTTAGGCCTGTAGAACCACCAGCGGGAGACTCTAGCTTAGGTAAGCCATAGGCAGGCAAGTACAAAACTATGAGAACTGCCATGATGGGCTGGACTCAGTAAAGCCATAGGTGTCAGGCTGCTCAAGGCCTTGGAGGCCCAGCCCTTCAGAGGGTGTGCCCAGCATGTACAACCCACAGTCACATGAAATTCCCCACTGCAAGACCTAACGTTGTCTTCCCCGTTGGGTCCTGGACTTACTTTGGAAGAGCTAGCCCTTTCTTTTCACCAATTTCTCTCTCTTGGAATAGGAATATCTATTTTTGCTTGTCCTACCATTATATTTGCAAACAAATTAGATGTAATTTCACAGACTCATACATGAAGAGTTGTTTGCCTCAGGATGAATCACACTTCTAGTCTCCCCCTTCTGAGACTCTGAACTCTGGGATTTTGAGTTGGTGCCAGAATATGTTAAACCTTTCGGACTTGGGGGGGGGGATGGAATGCATGTATTTTTCATGCTGTTAATTTAGGAGTGAGTTAGTAACTGTGGGGGTAGTTTTCACCTTTAAGTGAGAATTAGATGCCCTACTTTACCAAGACCCTCTCTCTCTCCCTCTCTTTCTCTTTCCCATGCTCTGGCACTTTTGTCTTTTACCATGAGAAGACATACTAAGGAGTTCCTCATTAGATGTGGGACCTTTCACCTTGAACTTCCTGGCCATGTAACCTTTCTCATCCCAGTTCCCCTACTTATAAATATGGGTTGGGGTAGACTATCTTTGATTTTTTTTTTTAGTATTTAATGTTACAACTGCAAGAAATAAATCTCCTTTCTTTATAAATTACTTTCTCCAAGAAGTTCTATTATGGTAATATAAAACTGACTCAAGACAAGAGTTAGAAACTTTTCCTTAGTATAATAGGCAGGGAGTTCAAATAAGTATTATTTGAATTATTATATTCATTTATTATTATATATTATCATATTATTTTATTATATTATATATGTTCTGCATTGTATACCATACATTAATATGTATTGTTATATTATAATATATATTATTATATTTTAAAATTATTATTAGGTGGTGAGGGCTGTTAAGTATACTTCTGTCGCTAAACTGAGTTATTAAGAGGAAGTTACAGAACCTTTTAAATTTTATTTCATTAGCTTTAAGAAAAACCTGATCTTTTGGGTCTGTCCTATGCAAATACCATTTACCTTCATTTTCTGGGCCCTTTCACTATCTCTTTAGATTTATCAGTTTTCTTTACTGGAATACTTCAATGTGATTTTTTCCCCCTCTTTTAACCCCATATCGTTATCTGTGCTTTAAGAAGTAGCTAACTTTTTGTTTAAAAATTCTGCCTTCTAAAAGCGTTCTGTGGAATTTTCTCAAAATATAAAGAATAGGCCTGAGCAAAGGGGCACAAGCCTGTACATCCCAGCAGTTTGGGAAGCTGAAGCAGGAAGATTGCAAATTTCCACCCAGAAACTTAGTAATTTAATAGGACTCCACCAAACAAATGCAAATAAAGTAAAACCAGGTTGGAGATGTTACTCGATGTGAGGGCCCTTGGTTTCATCCCTAGTGCCATAAAAGAGGAGGTGAGACTCTTTGGGTCTGTAGCCTAAGTCTTCTGATTGTAAGTTAGCTCTAAGCAGTAGCATTTAATATGCCGCCACAGACCTCACAGCCTTAAAATTGCATGCATCATTATGATAGCTGTTAGTTTTCCCCTTTATGGCTTACCCGAATATATGTGTACACACATGCAAATACACATATACCAATGTAAGAATATGTTTATGCACACATTTTTCCATATACTTACTTTTAAATTTACAAGCATACTTAACATTTTAAAAATGTAGTAATAACAGGTTTAAATGTCCTTAAAATTTGGAAAGCTTTCTGATTTTCCTATGCAGCCGGTGTGACTCTTCTCTTCTACCTTCCACCTCTTGTCTTTCTAAATCTCTATTCTGAAGTCTTTGTTTTTACATTTGCTACAAATTATATTCTACCTTCAGTGAGTGGATTCTGATGCACAGATCTAAAACTTCATTTGAAAATTTTGTACCCTTATTTTAATGTATGTTTTTTTTTTTTACTGCTTTGAAAAACTAACCAGAGTATGACATATTGTCTTAGTTAGGTCTGACTGCCATAAGAAAAATATCAGTTAGCTTAAACAAGAAATATTTGTTCGCACAATTCTAGAGGCTTGGAAACCCAACATTAAGGCGCCAGCAGGCCTACCAAATGGATTGTGGACAGCCACTTTCTCAGGTGGTGAAGAAAAAAGAGCTCAACTCTCTTTTTTTTTCTTATAAGGACAATAATTTCATGACAGAAGCTACAGCCTTGTGATCTCATCTAAACCTAATCCTGTCCCAAAGTCCCTACCTCTTAATATCATCTTATTGGGAGCTAAGATTTCAACATATAAATTCAGAGGGATTAAAAAATGCAGTTCTGACTAGTATTTAAGCAAGTGTTCCCTGTTGCCATAACGTTCTATGTATCATTTTATGAATAGCAGAGACTCTAAATGCTAACACTAAATGCATTTTTATAATTCAATTTTCTCTTATGTGAAATACATACATATGAATAAAATGAAAGCTTTTTTTCTGACAAACTTGTTTTCAGTAAAGTCACGGAGAAATCAGTTACCATGACAACACAGTTGCTCATTCATTCACTTATTAAATTACTGTCTAATGATCATCTTTCCTACTTCCTGGCCCAGGGACATGATCTGACCTTTCATTTTGAATTGTTTAGTAAAATTATAAATTCATGAATTCATTTTCTTATTTGAGAAAACTGGATTTTTGTGTTTCCTTGGTTGTAAAGATTAATTTTCTGGATTAAGTCTACTCAGTCTTATTAAGTGAACTCACAGGGTGGAGTCACAGGTTTTATTGGTATCACAGGGACTCATAAAGTACAATTGTCTGCCTGCAATGAAAACTGAATTTTTTCTACAAAAGTTATAGTGTGCTGATGAATATCTGATGCTGGCATTTCTCCTGCTTACACATGGGATTTTATATGTTTCTTGAACTGCATTTAATCAAATCAACTAGCAATAACCAGAAGCAATTTTGTGCTAAAAGGAATTTTCCCAAACTAAGTTTGAGGTAGAATCATATTAGCTATTTATTTTTACTCTTACAGTCGAAAAACAATGCTTTTAGGCACAAAAGACATACACTTTTCATATCATTTTTGATAACTTAATATTTTTGCGCTTTTGCATGGAGTACTGTGAGATATGTCAAGAAAGGCATAGCAAACTCTCAAATCTTTGGAGCAAGGTAAGAAATTAATTCCCTAAAAGGAGATGTAATTTAATGCAATATAACCTTTATAAACTCCCAGAGAATGATCGCACTTGAGTTGATTGAGGACATACTAGCTTTAGCAGAAGTAAATAGTTGGTATGGTTGCCTTCCCAGAGCGAAGATTATCCCTTGAAGTTTATACTGATCTCTGTAGCAAAATACTGTGTGCGTCCTTGGACATTTCCGAAGACCTGAGAAGGGGAAGGTGAAGGAATACATGTATTACTGAACATCACCATGAACCCCTAATGTTTGTAAAATACTGTGACCAAATGTGGATATACCTGAGTGCACGGTCTCCAAAGTCAGCAATAGAATCATCTTGCATTATTGTGTCTCAGTCACTGGGACCCTCAGGAAAGTCACATATCCTCTCTGCCCTTAGTGTTCTTAGTTATAAACTAAGGATATTGGAGTAGATGATATAATGATTTTTTTTTCTTTTTTTGAGGCAAGGTCTCACCCTGCACTCTAGGCTGGTCCTGAACTTACTCTGTAGCCCAGGCTGGCCTCGAACACATGGCAATCTTTCTGCCTCTGCCTCCCGACTGCTAGGATTACAGGCGTGTGCCACCAGGCCCGGTTTACACAGTGCTGGGGAATCAAACCTTGAGCCTTAAGCTTGCTGGGCAAGCGCTTTAACCACTGAGCTGTTCCTCCAGCCCTGATGATATGATTCTTTATGGCATTAAACCTTACGTTTCAAGTTTCATCAGTAAGTTATTATCTTTCTGACAGTAACTCTGATCAGCTCAGTGCTCATAGATTTCATGAGCATTGGCGTTGGGCTTCCAAGGACTCTTGAATTGCTTAATATGTTAGACTTCAAATTATTCTATGACTGTGCTAATTTCAAAAAAGGCGAAAGATTTTCAAACTAGGAAGGCAACATTTGTTCATCCTCAAAGTGGGATTGCTGTTTTAGTGTTAAACAAAACTGATTATGAATATAAAAACAACTCATAGCCCAGTTCTGCCTGATCTGGTGACCAGGCTGTTGAAACTTACAGAAAAAGGAAAGAAGTTACGTTAACGCGCAACAAAGATGTCTTTTCTTATGTGCAAAACAAATGATCCCAGAGAAAAATTCTATTTTATTTCTTAAATAGAAGTGTTTGATCATCTCAAAATATTGAGATTCCCCGTACACCTTTGCCATGCTGTTGTTTACCTATCCTGACGTGTTAACTTTTTTACTTGACTGATGAGTAAGTAGAGATTGAGACAGATTGACAGATGAGTGGATTTGTGTTTAAATTATTATGAATAAAAAAACCCTATAGGTTGTAGTACTTAAAGAAATGAGTGTTTGTCTTCTCCACAATGTTCAGGAATTAAAAAAAAGCTTTTGGTTAAGTACAAATGCATTGTGTAACCCAACAGGTACTATGCTAACGCCTGCCAAGAGGCAACAGGGCTGGAGACTTCCTCTGTACCCTTGCCATCTTCTATGTTAGCGCTCAGCTTATCATGGTAAGTCTGGTCCTTAGAATTCTATTACTTTATGAAGAGGTACAATTAGAATACACAAAGAGATCAAAGGAATAATTAGCATGATTTAAGGACAAAAACCTCAACCATAAGTTTTTGAAAGAAGATAGATTGAATACAATTTCCAAAGCACTTGAAAGTTTTATTAATACTAAAATATAATGCTATAATCATATTATACTAGACTTAAGGTTTTGATGAGTGGTGTAGACATAGGTTTTTATGTCTTCTCATGAATAATGATTTACATTTAATAAAGACAAAATTCAGCACCAGCCCAGGTTTGCTTCTGTGAATCTCTTCTTTACTCCCAACTGACACAAGATGAGATGTGGACGGCCATTCTTATTTTTTTCTTTTTGTGCATGATCCTTTTTGAAAGAGTTACCCTCCTTTCATCCCCTAAATACACCAAGTTAGGCTTTTGTCCACAATTTAATTCTACATACATTTTCTTCTGCAAAATTCTGAGACTCTTCATTCACTCTGCTTTCTGAATAGTTGCTTCTACTATAATGAGTTTTATCAGAACACAATATTTTACCATGTTACAATTATATCTAAAATGTACACCCAAGATCTTATTTTGGGAAGGTGGATCATAGAGATGCTGTACTGATTGGTGGACTCATTCCCATTGGTGGTGAGTTCAGTAACTGAATGTGTTGTTGGGAGGTAGAGCCTGTTTGGAGGTGTGTTACTGGGGGACTAAGCTGAAAGGGTACATTCGTGTCCTTGGCCCTTCCTTTCTGTCTCTGCTTCTTGGCTGCCATGGATTGAGTATCTTTCCTCTACTGTGTCCCTTCTGTGGCACTGTTTCTGCTGTAGAGCTGGCCTACCTGAAACCCTGAGCCAAAATCAACCTCTCTTTTTTAAATTTGTGGGTGTTGGGTATTTTGTCCCAGTGATAGGAAAGTGATCATTATACATAAATATTAGTGTAATGTTTCAGTTTTTGCATGTATTTAATTTTTTATTTTGTAAATACATGAATTCCAAATCTATAACAGATTAGAGACATGGATTCCAATTGGCGAATCAGTGAGGGTCTGTGCCCACCCCTTTCTCAAGGTTCACCCCATTCCTTGCTGACCATCGCTTCTCTTTTAACCTTGTCATTCATGTTGAGGGCTTTTTATGTCATTATTTTTGTGCATTTCATAAGAAGGACACCTGGCTACAGTCTGAGTCTGTCTTTTGTGCTTGGTATATTTCTCTGAGCTTTATTGACTCAAGGTGGTCTCATTTTTGTTCAAATGCTTCATCTCTGTTTTTCTTTATGGCTGCATAGTGTTCCATTGTGTATAGATACCACATCTTTTTAAACCATTCCTCTGTTGATGGGAAGACAGGTTATTTCCTAGGATTTGGCTATTATGAATTGTGCTGCTATAAACATGGATATGCACATGTCTTTTTGGTATGGTGACTTTATTTCTCTTGGGAAAATGCCCAGTAGAGCAGTAGCTGGATCAAATAGAATTTCTATTCTCAGCTTTCTAAGGAAGTTCCCGACTGGTTTCCATAATGGTTGTACCAGATTGCATTCCCACCAGCAGTGGAGTAGAGTCCCCTCCTTTTTTTTTTCTGCACCCACACCAACAATTGTTGTTTTCTGAGTTCTTGATGTAGGCCTTTCTCCCTAGAGTGAGGTGAAACCTCAGTGTTGTTCTTATTTGCTTTTCTCTGATGGCCAATGATGAAAAACACTTTTTCATATGCTTTTTGGCCATTCAGACTTCTGAGAAGCTTCTTTTCATTGCAACTACCCTCTTCTTGATGGGATCCTTTATTTTAGGGGGTTTTATGCTTTTTATGGGATTTCTTTATATATTCTAGATATCAATCCTTTGTCTGAGGTGTTACTAGTGAAAATTTTTTCCCACTCTGTTGATTGTTTCTTTTGCTGTGCAAAAGTTTTTTTTTAGTTTAATGTAGTCCCATTTGTTGATTCTTACTGAAATTTCTTTGCAGTTGGTGATCTGTTCAGAAAATCCTTTCCTGTCCCTATGTCTTCTAGGGCTTTACCTATTTTGTTTTCTAATAGGTTATGTGTTTCTGTTTTGATGTCCAGCTCTTTGATCCATTTTGATCTGATTTTAGTATGTGGTGATAAATACAGGTGTAATTTCATTCTCCTGCACGTGGAGATCCAGTTTTCCCAGTACCATTTGTTGAAGATGCTGTCTTTTCTCTAGTGGACTGTTTTGGCCCCTTTGTCAAAGATCAGTTGACTAAGGGTGTTTGGGTTTGTTTCAGTATCCTCAATTCTGTTCCACTGGTCCTCTTGTCTGTTCTTATATCAGTACCATGTAAATTTAATCACTGTTTCTTTGTAGTATTTTTTGAAGATGAGATTGTGATTTCTCTAGCTTTGCCTTTGTTACTTAGAACTGTTTTGGAGATTTTCGGTCTTTTCTGGGACCATATAAATTTTAAGGTTGTTTTTATATAGTTCTGTAAAGAATGTAGTTGATATTTTCATTAGTATTGTAAGGAATCTGTAGAGTAGATTTGGGAATATGGCCATTTTGATAATATTAGTTCTTCCTATCCAGGAACACAGAATGTCTTTCCATTTTCTAAAGTCCTCTTCAATCTCTTTCTTCAGGGCTTTGTAGTTTTCCTTGTATAGGTCTTTCACTGCTTTGGTAAGTGTTATCCCTAAACTTTTTTTTTTTTTTGGTTGTTGTTGTTGCTATTATGAAGGGGATTGTTTTCTTGATTTCTTTCTCTTTGGATTTGTTGTTGGTGTATAGGAATTATGAGCATAATGTTTTAATTTGTTTTTCTTTTCTAGTAGACGCTGAAGTCTGAGGTCAGAAATTTGTCTTAGTTTATGCTTGTGCCTTGTATAACACTGTAACAAGTGCGACACAAGTTAATAAAAATATCAGAAATATCACTTTTGCCCAGATAGAGCAACAGAATGGTAACATTACAGTAAACATCACACTTTTATGTTACTTATTTAGTAGCTTTAGTATGACAGAAGTGTCTTAAGACATACTTGGTTAAATAAATTCTTTAGGATTGTTACAGAAGCAATACGGCAAGAAGGAAACAATGAGCTACTGAACCATCAGTTTTCAATGCTTAAAATTTAATTTTAATTGTACAAAAAGATGGTAAGGATACCACCTGAGCTTTAAACAAAAGGGAATCCTGATCTATGTCCACAAAGTTAGACTGTAAAGTCACCTTCAGAATTTGGATCAGTTTACCTTCTTTAGCACCATGAGATGTTGCATTCATAGTAAGAATTACTCTGTTGGAGGAAGACCCTTTGGCTCCCAACAAAATCAACACTGCTACACTTGATGATACTGCTGTCAAGTACGAGCCATCTCTCCTTTTCCAACATTCATGCCACTTATGTTCAACTCTAATTTAAAATTGTGATTTCAGGTTGTATCTCCTGTCGTGCCTTCTCATCTTCTACTGATAGAGGGCAATATCAAAGAGCATTAAGATACTGTAGGTAGAACTTCAGTTTAGAATTATTCTGACACATCTCACACAGCTGGGAACAGCTTTCCAGCCTCTGCCATGCGTTTTCCCTGTTGCTGGCTGCCCCTAAGTGGCCTATGTGAGATCTTCTAAAACTGTGGGTAAAATATGTCTTCCCTCTTCAAGTGATTTTCCTAATTTCAAAGATTCAGCTTTACCACCTGATTTAGCCTCCATTGAAATAAAATTTAACAGCAATTTTAGGTGTACGAAGAGATACGTAGAAAACAGTTTTCCTTGCTTAGAATTTTATTGTACAGAATAATAGTTAAAACTTGCTTTTAAAAAAGAAATTAGTCTTCGTGGGTGCCTGAGTTTCCACTTCAGGGAAAAAAGATTTCTACCCCAAGAGGGAAAAATAGGCATAAAGAAAAAGTAACAAGATGCAAGTGAGTTTAAAAATACAATAAGATGAAAACATTAACATTTAAGGTTCCAGAAAACATGTCTCCATTCTGTGTCTTAGTTGTTGGGCACGATAGTGTCGGAGTTGGGCCCCGACAGTGTCAGGCAGTTCACTTTCATGGATTTACTCAGCCCACACTTGCGCTCTCACAGGCTGGAGTCCGGTGTACGCAGCTCTCCCCAGCTGGCATTGCCCAGTGGTAGCTCTAACATTCTGGTTTGAATCCTTTGCCTAACAGCTACACCTCTGCATCTCCTGGTTGGGTCTCTCTCTAGCAATTTCAGCCCCACATTTCACTTGACATTGTCGTAGAGGTGAGCTTTGCATTGGGTTCTTCCCCATAACAAGTGCTATGGTTTGGATCTGAGTGTCCTCCCAAAAGATACATAAATTTGAATGTAGTTGGATAATTGTAGAATCCCATGCTATTGGGAGGTAAGACCTGGCTGGAAAGGGTAGATGCTTGGGCCTGACCTAGAAGAATTGTGTCAACTTGTTGAGATTGGGGAATTTTACCAGGACAGAGCTTTCAGGTGTGTGTTACTGACTTAGGGCCAGGAAATGAGGAAGGGATACCTGGGTGTCAGCAGCCCAGATGGCAGCTTGAACTAAGTAAAAGAAGGAAGACAAAGCATTGTTACAGCTTTTCCTGGGAAAACTCTGGCCTTGTCTGAATTGCCAGACATCGACTTGTTCCTATTTCGCTTGGCTTCTTGTCTGCCATGCTGCGAACAGCTTTCCAGCCTCTGCCATGTGTTTTCACTGTTGCTGGCTGCCCCTAAGTGGACTATGTGAGATCTTCGAAAACTGTGGGTAAAATAAATCTTCCCTCTTTAAGTTGTGGCTGTTGGGTATTCTGTCATAGCAATGAATAAATAACTAAGACGAGTCTCAGTTGTTCTTTACATTGTTCCAGATGTTGCTAGATTCTAGTCTTCATGCTTCCATGACTGATTCATTAGAAGTGGGGTTGGGTAGGAACTATTATTTCCAACAAGAGCCTATGTTGCTGTTACAGCTGATCTGGAGACCTCACTTTGCAAACCACAAATCAAGGCAACATTATTTTTCACACTGGGTACTTTTCACAGGGAAGCTTGCAGGACCACTTTGTTCCTGAAATGCTTAAAATATCTTTTGTTGCTCCACAGCCTTTAACAAAACAGGAGGTACTCAAGTTGTTCTTCCTTAGTACAATATCTACTCAGGGTGCCTGCAGGTAAACTACAGCATTTCTTTATACTTTGGCGTCTTCTCATGAAGATAAGAGGGTCCATGGAAAGAGTCACATTCTGCAATATTGTCCCAGTCTTTCTAAAATGTGAACTCTTACTCAAAGAACTGAAACTACATAAATCTTATACAAAAGCATTAACTTAGCTGTAGCGGTTCAATTATATCTTCCTTAGAAGCATTTTTAATGCTATTCTGCCACTAGCCAGACCTGCAAAAGTAGCATATACGTTGAGTAAAACTATAACCTGATGTTGACGTTGACCAATGTTTTCTTATTATTTGTTGTTGTTGTTTTTTTGTTTTGAGACAGGGTATCGCTTTGCAGTATTTTATTTTTCTGATACAAAGATAGTAAATGTACCTCTTCGGGCTGGGGTTTCATCTCCATCATTGAGCATCATGTGAGGGCAGGATGCAGAGGAGAACTGAGAAGTTACCTCCTTGGTCTGTGTTTGCCTTAGTTACTTACTTGTTGCTGTGACAGAATACCCAACATCCACAACTTAAGGGAGGAAAGCTTTATGTAGCTCACAGTTTCAGAAGATCTCACATAGAGCATTCACGGCAGCTAGTGGTGGCAGTAGTTCACGGCAGGGGCTGGAAAGCTGCCAACAGCATTGCTGATAGAGCCAACTAAAACAGGAACAAACCAGTATCTGGAGACTCAGGCAAGCGTAGTTTTCCCAGGAAGAAGCTGCAATAATGTTTCCTTTCTTGGTTCAAAGTGGCAGTTGGGGTCCCCACACCCAAGATGAGTGCCCTTCCCTTGCTCCCTGGTCAAACATCAAGCATCTGCTCCTTTCCTCTAGGTCCTACTTCCCGGTAATACATGGTGCCACAGTTTCCCCACTACATCCAAATACGTGTGGTTTTGGGGGAAGGGGACATTTCAGAGCCACACCACAGCAGTGTCCCTGGAGCACTTGATCTATTAAGTATGTGCACAGAATTTCAACAAGATAGTCATCCTACATAAACAAGTCCATATCAACTTCGTCCTTTCCTAAATGTCATAAAGCAAAAGCATTTCAAACTCAATATCTTCTATTACAGAACAAAATCCATATTTTAAATTTAACTATGTGAAACAAAAATATTTTTATGATATTCATTTACCAAGACATTCAGAATTTTTAGTCAGAATATCCTTGTGGGCATCTGTGGATGTGGGGTTTTTCTTTATGGATTCCATGTCATTAGGTGTAGGAAAGCCTAGGGTTAATTCCAAGCTTCTAACATATAATGCTAGGTACACAGTGTAATAGTGACCACTTCAACTTTATTTGTCAGTAATCCTTCTCCAATGGCTGACATTGACGGCATTAACTGATACTGTCTAGACGAAATAATTGATTGCTTTTCTCACTCTTTTAAATGGCATGAAATGGATTGAGCTTTGGAGTGAATTGGGTTCCAAGAGACAGCTCAGCACCAGTGAGTCTCATTTAAATGCTAAAGAGTTTGAATTTGGGGTCTTCTGCTCTGCATCCCCATAAGTCTTGTCATCGGTGATATCTCATTTTGCCACAATTACCTCTTTAAAGGCCCTATCTCCGAATATGGTCACATTTTTACGTACTTGGGGTTAGGGCTTCCTTATGTGAGTTTAGGGGGAGACAATCGAGCCAATTATATTATGCCTCAGTTTAAAGTTCTACTACAAAGGACCTCTAGACTACTTGAAGAGACTGCACACCTAGAAATATTTGAAACAAACATCATACGTTTATAATTTTTCTACCAACAGGTTAGCACTTGAAGATACCTTTGAGCTCACTGACTTCATGGAAAGCTGCATGTGATGTTTTTGAAATGTATAGAATTTGTTCATGGGACTGGTGTCTGTGTGAATTTGAGTAATTCAACCATACTCCTCCATATTTTTCTTATTTAAGCAAGGGGGGGTAATATCTTTAGGTTGTTTTATAGGTTAACTTTGATGACATTTGAAGTGATTACTATAGTTGCTGACAGCAATACTTATGAATGAGTAAAAACGGGAATCCAAGCCTTCCTCCACTGCTTATTAACTGCACATCTTACTAGTTTTCTGTTGCCCTATAACAAATTGCCATGAACCTGTGACTTAAAATTGTAACACTGGTATAGCGTAGCTCTGGGTGTCAGAATCCCAGGTCTCAGCATTGCCAGGCTGTGTTCCTTTCACATGATCTGGGGGAGAATTTGTTTCCTGGACTTTTGCCACTTCTAGAGCTCATTCCCATTTCTTGATATGTGATCTCCTTCCTCCACTCTATAAACCAAACTGAAGGTCAAGCCTCTATTTCTCTGACTGGTTTTGAATAAAACCTCTTATTTTTACTTTTTAATCAAATGAAGTCTGATTATCGGAGCCAGAAATCTTGTCAATTCTCCACACATTGAGATAAATTCCCCTGGCCTCAATAAAGATGCCCTTTTACTTTAATGAGATGCCTCTCCTACCTTCCAAGTTCAAGTCCCTGTTCTGTGGCAATGTATCACAATGGCTACCTCATCACTGAAATAACTAAATACCAGTTACAGCCTACAGAGTCAAGAAAGTTGCTTTGGTAAATGCTAGGGAATGAAATCATCACTACACCCCTTCCTTGGTTGTATTTTAGGCAGTGTATAGAAGCTCATGTTCGTAGTTTGCTTGATATAATTGTGCTTCTTAAAAAATATCCTTCTGTTATCTACTGAAAATGCTCTCTCTTTTTTCTAGGCTATTTGAAATAGCATTGATGACTGTTTGTGTTTTCAATCATCTTCTTTTTATTTTATCTTTTGTTTTTATTTTTCCAAAATTATTCCTTTGGTTAGTATGTATTTGCAGTACACAACAATTGCAGGGGTTGGTGCACACGTGTTGCATCTAAATCATTTTTGTTTTCCTTTCTCATTCTCGCCTCCCTTTCTCTCCTTTTCCCCATATCTCCTTCCCATCTCCATATTGTCTAGCTCTCTGCCTCCTACTGTCACTCTTTTATTTGTTCTTCCACGTATTTATACCTTGACTTTCTCATATGATAGAAACTGTGTGATATTTAGCCTTCTGTTTCTGATATATTTCATTAAGCATAATGTCAATCATCCTCCTTTTTAAAATCTAGAATTTTGACCTACTTCTCAAAGAAAGTGCCCAGTCAAGAACTCCAGAAAGAGCTCTCTCAATACATTGGAGAGAAATAGGATGGGTAGAAGATGCTGGAAAGATATTTTCCCCTTTTGAAATGCTGTGGTTAATGTATTCCCTAAGGAAAAGTGCTTATATATGGTTCAATAGGCTGCTGGGGCCTAGCTGGGAAGCCCGGGTATGATTTACACGTTTGTTTCTAAAGAAAATTGCATTCGACATTCCAAAAAGTCAATTTACCAGCAAATGTTGGGAGCACAAATTTTAAGTGGGACAGTCCTGGTACATAGATTGACTCCAGAGCTCAGGGGATCGATGCAATCAGCATTCTGTGTGTGCGTCAGGGCTCTGCCTCATTTTGGCAATAAGCTCTTTTGCTTCTACAAATTCGGAGAAAGTGGAGAGAACGAGAGAACCAAAGCTGTTATGAAAATGTTTATAGGATGTCATAAATTGTAAGGGAAGAGCAGGAACCTCTCATCCAAATTTCCCTAGGTAGCAGTGAAGTTTTTGTCCTTAAAAAGATTTCTTCATAGAATAAACCAAATTATTTTGTTTTCTCATAAAACTGATGAACACATACACAAAGAGCCCCAAATCAAAAAGACTCAAATACTCATTTGCGGTTTCCTAAGGAAAAACAGTAGGATTGTATCTGTACTACCTTGGATGGTAGAATATATATATATATATATATATATATATATATATATATATATATATATATCCTATATTGGATTTACAAGGGAATAAAATGACATATTCATTTGTAATGGGCCCTTCATTGGTTGGATAAATTTCAGGCCAGAGAGCCTGAAACAGTACAAAGGCAAATAGAATTGAAATACAACTTTTATTTTAAAATAAAATGCTGATATTGAATTAAGACTGAAAAAGAATACAAACTGACAACCTAGATGGATATATTGAACTTTTGTTTTAAACAGATCCTGGGATGGTTCACTCATCCAAGCAGGCGCCCAGCAGTGTTCTACAGCGCCCTGCCCCCGCAAGAGCCGCGTGTCCTTCCCAGCCCCGGGACGGGGCGGCACTGCGTTTCCTACACTACTTGTTCCTTGTGCTGTTCTCCTTTCTATCTTGTGTATTTTCCACCTGCCTGAAAAAAAAATCTTTTAATCTTTCTGTCAGTAGAAATTTTCTAGCAATAAATTCTCTCAGTTTTTTGAAAATCATATGAGATAGTCTTTATTTTACCTTTAATTAATTAATTAATTAATTTTTTTGAGACAGCGTCTCACTCTGAATTCCAGAGTCCCGGCTGGTCCTGAACTCAATATAGAGCCCAGGCTGGCCTTGGACTCACAGCAATCCTCCTCTCTCAGCCTCCCCAGTGCTGGGATTACAGGCGTGCACCACTACACCAGGCTTATGTGGTGCTGGGGAATGGAACTCAGGTACTTAGCGCTTACCTAAGCACTTGCTAGGCAAGCACTTTAACTGCTGAGCCATTCCTCTAGCTCCAGTTTTATTTTATTTCTGAAACAGGGTCTCACTCTGTAGCCCAGACTTGTCCTGAACTCACTGTGTGGCCCAGGCTATCCTTGGATTTATGGCAATCCTCCTGCCTCAGCTTCCCCAGTGCTGGGATTACAGGTGTGCATCACCACGCCTGCCTTTTGTGGTGCTGGGGAATTAAACTAAGGCCCTTGCACTTGCAAGGCAAACGTTTTTACCACTGTGTCATTTTTCCAGGTCCTATTCTATTTTTATTATTGAAAGATATTTTTACTTGTAAAATCATTCTAAATTGACTTTTTTTCTTCCAGTAATTTAAAGACATCACATCAATGCCTTCTGGGGTGGATGACACAGCAAATGAGGTGGGCTGTCACTCTTATCCTCACTCTGCTACCTGGAATATGTGTTTTCTTCCTTGACTGATTTGAAATTTCCTCCTCCTCAGTGTCTTTCAGCAATCTGCTTTTGATGTGTTATGATTTCTTTGTGTCGTTACTCCTTGGGGTCTTTTGAGTATGGTGGATCTCAGGGTTTAGAACTTGGAAAGCTTTCCAGTGATTATTATTATTTTTAAATTTTTTTTGTTTTTGTTCCACCCTCAGCCTCCTCCACTACTTCTGGGAGTTTAACTATATTTACGTCTGGTTGCTTGAGTTTTCTTCCCAGAGATCTCTAGTGCTCTGTTCCTTTTGGTCTTCTGGTTCTTTTTCCTCCCCTTTTTTAATTTAGATATTCCATGTCCTTGAGCCGACTGCTCCTTTCTTCAGTGTTGAATCCAATGTTAATGATACCCATTGTACTGTTGTTTGATAAAACTTACATTTGGGCTTGCTTATGTCTTCAATTTCCATGTTGTTATGTTCATGTCTTTCTTTACCTCTTGGAACACGTGGGGCACACTTGTAAAAGCTGCTTTAATTTTCTCATTTGGTAATGATAGTGTCTCACATATCTTGGTTGGTTTCTATTTAATGAATTCTATAGTATGATAGTATATAGTATTATAGTATATTTTCCTGTCTCTTTATGTGCACATTAATTTTTGACTTGAGGTCAAGATTTTTAATGTTGTCACACACAGAAGTTTTTTTATACTTTTGTGTAGTGTGTTGTACATTTTCTCATTTGAAAATCTAGCTTTTTGAACTCATTTTGATAAATTTTAGGCTTTTTATGGCCTTATTAGAGCAGATACTCATTCTAGGATTAATTTAGATTCACAACAAATATGTGTATCTCTCTAATCATAATTTAGACTCATAACTAAGATAGCTGAGCCCCGTGGCTCAGGCTTATAATTTTAGCACTCTGGGAGGCTGAGGCAGGGGAATTTCTAGTTCTAGCCCAGCCTGGGCAACTTAGTGACTTAGCACTAGGACTTGATTTTCTTCTAAATCAAGTATAAAAACGTAGACAGGGGATTTAGCCAAAAATTAAATAAAACCCTAATACAGTATCCTTTTAATGATCTGTATATTAACACAATATTTTCTTGAGTTCTTCTTTATTGGTTTTGTGTATTACAAGGTATTTTCAGTGTAGCTGATGGGAATATAAGCCATTCCCAGTCTTACACAGGTTTACTGACCTGTTAGTTTTCTCTCACCATGCATCGTCCCTATTCAACCAGAGACTAGAGAGGCTCTTTCACAGATCTCTAGGGCTTTATGCCCGTGAAGATCTTACATTTCAAGTGTTCTGTTCCACATGTTTTTTTTTTTTTTCTTTTTGACTGAATGAGACCACATGGCTCCATTTGAGTATTTCTTAGCTGTACTGCTCTTTGGAACCAGATGCGTGGTACTGAAAGGAACAATTATCGCATGTTGCGCCATTTCTTTCTCCTCTCTCAGAGATCACAGTACGGTGTGGTTTGGGTCTATAATGCCCCTTCAAAATCTCATGTTTGAAAGATGTTCCAGTCATGGAGGTGAATATTGATTTCCTGTTGTATTGGGAGGTGGGGCCTGGTCAGAAGGGACAGGTCTCTGGGACATGATCTGGAAAGGCATATGCTCTGCCTTTTCCTACTCACTCTGATTCCTGCTTGCCATGGAATGAATATCTCTCCTTCACTAGGCCCCTGCCAAGCCTTTCCACCATTGCTAGCCTATCGTGAACGGACTGAGACTTCTTGAAACTGAGAACTAAATAAACCTTTCCTCACCTTAAGTTGTGGGTATTGGTATTGCATCCCAGTAATGAGAAAGTAACTAAGACACAGTGCTCTACTGCTTGTTATTCAATGTCAGAAAAAAATTACCACATATAAATATGGAAGCATGATAAAAAATGCAGTGAATGCCTACATTAAAATGCAAAAAGTATATTACAGTAAGAGACACACTGCCATTAATCCACCTCAAAATCCACCCACGTCTTTGAACACTTTCCCATCACGCTGTCACCTTCTGAAACAGTTCTGGAAGTCCTTCCTCCTGAGTGTCTTCAGTTGTTCTGTTGTGGCTTCCTTGATAGCCTTAGTTGGAAATGTTTACCTTTTCTAGTCATTTTGATTTTGGGAAAGGCCAGAAGTTGCACAGTGTCAAATCTAGTCAATAAGATGGGTCAGGACACATCATCATGTTCTTACTTGGCAGAAATTGCCACAAATGTTTTGAGTTGATTCAGGACATGGAGACGTCCCTGAAGACGGCCAGGAAAGAAGACTTCCACAACTGCTTCCGAAAGCGGCAAGAATGATAGGGTGGGTGTGTTCCCTGTGATGGGGAGTAGTTTGAGAGGGATTCATAGTGATGTGTTTCCAGTGGAAAAAAAAAAACTTAATTTTTAAGTTAAATCTTCACTGTAGTTTTCTATCATACCACATATTTTGTCTGACTAGTTTGCATTCTGGTTTTTGGTATAGTCATATAAAAATTATAATCAGTTACACCGAGTTGTTTGTCTAGTAACTTGATATGCAAGAGCAAATCTGGCCCCTGGTGTTCCGTCATGGTTAGATGGTCGACAGGCTTTTCATACTGCAAAGAAGTCTTGCTCCTACTCTTTGCTAAGCGAATCTTGCATCACTGACATTCGTGAGAATGAAGCTAAGCTTTCAAGCAATTAGCAGTGTTATCTTGTTTATAAGCTGCCTACGTGCAGAGACCTAGGGCATGAGGGAAATAATGAGTTTTTGTTGGCACAATCTAATATTCTCTATGATTACCAGTCAGGACAAATCCAGTGGTTCTAGGATTTTTAACAGGCCTAAACTTGCATTCTTATGTATGTTACCTTTAATAGCAACTGGTTGACTTATATTTCTAAGAACAGACGTAAGTGAATAAAAGACACTGGAAATCTAAAAGATGAAAAATTTCAAAAATATGTGTCTTGCTTTTTTGCCCCTCTACAATGTCTCAATGGACATTACTGAACACAAATCACAAGTCAGTTCCCTAACATGGTCCTTTTATAAGCAGTTTCTTATAAGAATATAAATTTTTCTTAATTTCTACCATGTTATTCTTTTCTTTTTTAAATCAAATCTTCGCTTCTGCAGTCTTTCCCTTTTTCCTCTAAAAATGATATATGTGTCACTCTCATCCCCTTCAAATTACCACATTCATCACCACCTCCAAGTTCCCATATTTTGATTCCATGCTATTTCTATTGTCTGGAATATTTTCACCATATTTCTTTCTTGGATTCTTCTCATACATGAAAGTTCAGGTTCATCAAATGGACTATCTTGTGCCAAGTAGGTGTAAATATTTGGAGTGAAGAAAGGAAACAAGTCTTTTCTAAATTTTCTGACTTTGTGTCTTTGTTTCCTTCATCAAAAAATGTGAACTATACACGGGGTAATGGTGTGGACTATCGAATCTACTTGATCATCTAGGTTCAAATCTTATTTCTACATACCAAGTAGCCATATTGTGTAGACTTGGCCTAATTACTTCTGTTCCCATGTGGCTTCATATCTTTATCTCTACAATTGTGATCATAACAATATCCTCTCATCAGGCTGTTTGGGGATTTGGAGAGGCGCCACTGGTAGTGCCTACAAGACCTGTGCGTGAAGCAGCAGCGACCATTATCAACAGGTATGAGACTGTTTTCCTTAGGCTCACTGATTCTCCAAACCTGCAGTTTGAACATTCCCTCAACTCTATTCTAAAATCACATTTTCATGTTATTAAAAAAGTTCCTCAAATGTGACAGCGTTCGAAAATTATGTTTTTTATTGTTATCACATAAAATAAAGTCAGTGACACCAAGTTGTCCAAATACATTGGTGAATGAAAGCCTTCAACACTTACAAATTTTATACATATATCTATGCATTTATAAATACATACCTATGTAAAAGATATAGATTTTCTTTTAAAATAAAGTGCCCAAATCTTTATATATAGGGGCATAAGAGGGACAAGAGAATCATATGGTTTTGTCAGTTATAGACTGTGCTTTCTCAATACAAGAATGCACTTCAACACCTTTGGTCAGGCATAGTGAATCTTAATCAGCCATTCTTTTCTGAGTTCTCCTAAGTGAGATAGCATAGTCAATGAGTTAAATGAAGTCATGTGGCCGACTTACTGAATCAGAGGGTTTTTTTTTTTTCTTACTGACTGGCACAGAGACTTAGATTTCTGACAGAAGGGTAGGTAGGCTCCATTTATCATTCTCCTGTGCTTTGAACCATCTTCATTCTGCAGAGCTGAGAGACAGAGTGAGAAATTATCAAAACATCTCTAATTCTAAATGCTATACTGTGCAGCCAGGTCAGAGTTTGATGAGAAGATTCTTACTGTTTTATATTGCTTTCGGCTTGGGGAGAACAGCCCGAGCTGGTCTGCTGTCTCTGTTAGAATTAAAATCTCGCTTGAGCCAAGGAAAAAGGATGAAGGTGTAATGAACCATCTGTCATTGGAAAAACTAACTCAAATTGTAATAAGCTCTTCCTACAGCAAAAAAAAGAAAAGAACAAACAAACAAACAAACAAACAAAAAACCCTTAGTCAGGGCACATTTCCCCTGACGAATAAAATAGAAGGCTAAAGAAGAAGAAAACCACATGCCTCTTCCAAAAAAATCGTCACTTCACATAGGAACGACGGTTCTACTCCCTATCCCACCAGCTCAGCTTCCTTTCCAGGGCCTTCATTGTACTTTGCTTTATCTTAAATGTTTATGAAGATCTCTTGGAGTCATTTGACAAGAAATGGATTTCTAAATGCCTCTGGAAGGACTTCAACTTAATTCACCAAGGTGGAGGTGCCGAAAAATAGCTTAGCAGGAACCCAGGCATTTCAGAATCCCGGGTGGCCCCGTCTTCCAACTACGTTGGAGTAGACCCTACCTAAGCAGCAGGGAGCATTGCCGTTGCTAAAACTGCAGAAGAGACACCCCAGCTTCCCAACAGCTGAGTGGGTGGGGCTCAGAGTCAAGGCAGGCTCATCTAGTCCCAGAGTCAAAACAAGAGGTAGGCTTTTTAAATTTTTTTTTTTTAAAAAAAAACATTTTTTGAAGGGGAAAAAAAGAAAGGCAAAGGAGTGTTTGCAGCAACCCGCCCCCACCTCTGAAGCCAGCGCCGCCTAACTGCTGATCTTGGTGAGCATCTTGTTGATGGCCTGCTTGACATGCGTGGTGGAGCTGCGCCGCCTGGTCTTGCCCTGCACCATCCTCCGACGACGCACCTCTCGGCACAGCTCGTAGAATATCTCCGTGATGTTCCCTTCGCCGGTGCAGGCTGAGCACTCGTAAAACGCGCACGCCAGGTCTGTGGCCAGCTTCTCCCCTTCCTCTGTACTCACTTGTCTGGAATGGTCCAAGTCAGCTTTGTTTCCAACCAAGATGAGAGTCACGTTCTTGGGCTTTTTGATCTCATCTAAGATGTTCTTCAGGGGCAGCACTTCCTCAAAACTGCCCCGGTCGGTGATGTCATAGACCAGCGCAAAGCCTTCCCCCCAGCGCATGTGCCCTTCCCTCTGGATGGTGTCTTCCTGATGGCAGAGAAAACCAGCTGTCAGCAGCCCGCGGGAACAGGAACGCAAGAGCGACCCCTTAGTCACCATCCTCTATGTCCATTAATATTTTGGGCTGTCCACCTGTACAATCTTACTTTCTTAACCACTTTGACATGGAAGCGTTACCTAACTCCTCTCAAGAAATTTCAAGAAATGGAAATAAAAATGTTTTTAAATTTCCATTCTTAAATTTTTCTTGCCATATCTGTAATCACCAGAACTATAAATACATACAGTCCTTTTTTGGAATACTAACTTGAGAACTTTTGATGATGATTAAGGACTTAATAAATTGGTTAATAAACAGGCAAGTAGCCCTTACCCTACCCGTTGTATGCTGACAGCAGATCGTCATATTTTTGCCTTTTTTGTTTTTTGAGTAAAGAGCAACTATGTTGGGCTACATATAAAATATACATATCATATACTTAATGGTTAGAAGCACTAAATGTCTTTAATTTTTTTGTTATAATATTAAAAAAGGTCAAAAGAGCAGTGGACACAGGTTGCCTGTGTGAAGTATCAGAATAAAGGCCAAATTTTAGCAAGGTGATTTAAAAAAAATTGCTAGTGTGTTTTAATCTCTTCTATATTCCGATTATTGTGAATTAATCTACAGGGACATAAAAATATTGGCGAAGTGGCTAGAGCTTAATGTTAAGTGAGGGGTACCCCTTCCTGGTACTGCGGCTGTGTTGCACTGCACCAAGAATGATGGAAACTCATCTGAAGTGATTCTCAAAAGGACATGATCAGTCGTGAGGAAGATGGCACATCGGGTTAAAGAACCATCACCTTCACAAGTTCAAATGACACCGGGAGGCTGGCGTCGCCCCTGTGTGTTTACTGCTCCTTGAAGTTGAGAGCTGACCGATGTAGTGATGAGAGTGCATGCAGAAAAGTATGTCACTCATTTCAATGACAGTTGGATTTGTGTTTCTTTGGGGTCACAGATCATTGATCACCCCCCTCCCCCAGAACGTGTATCTTAGCTGCTATTTCAGTAATCATTTCTATATTTGGAAACTAAGCATATCTATGAGCCCTCCTGTAATCTCAGATCTGACTAACTTCAAAGCAGATCTATAAAGCAATATTACAGGAGAGATTTCCAAAATGAAATATTCTGAAACAAATAAATAAGCAAACATAGCCCGCCACAGAAGTTTGGAATACAGTGTATACTAAATCTCTCTCTTAAGATTTGTCAGACTCATAGCATATTAGAGGCTCTGAGAATTCCTCCAATGAAGTAAAGACACTTGCTAAAATGTCCCTGAACATTTCAAAGTACCTTTTACTATGTGACCTAGTAATATGTTACTATGCAACAAAATATACGTGGAAGATTCTAGCTTAGTTGATATGTGAGCATTACTCTATTTTCAAAATTGTCTTGAAGCATGGAATACTTTATATTGGGTTACATGCTTAGACTGTTACCAACATGTTCATAAATTAAATGACTAGGTAACTGATGAAATAGATTTTTAGACATGCAAAAGTTGGTTGGAAGGAAGTACCTTAATTTTGCTCATATTGTGCATGTATCTTTTTTGAGGGGGAAGGGATGCAGAAAATGTTTTATCTGAATTCCTACTCACCTGGCCAGCAGTATCTAGGATCTCCATGGAAACAACTTCATCATCAATGGTTGCTTGGTGTCGATAGGTTGATTCTAAGAGAATGAGAAAATGAAGAAAGCAAAAAGATAAATGAATGCAAGATTTGACTTAATATTTAAAATGAAAGAGAAGAGAAATGTGTGAGTGTAGCTTTTTTTTTTTTCATGATCTAGATTTGTGTCTCCACAAAAATGTTCACCCTACAAGAATGTAGCTCTGACAAGAATGCCACCAATGTTCAGGGGAGACTTTTTTGCTTCCTTGTTTTGAAACAGGGACTCTCTAAGTCACCAGGTTGCTCAAGCTGTTTCTCAAACTTGTGATTCACCTGCCTCAGCCTCCCAGAAAGGGCTGAGATTATAAACTACCAGGTCTGGTTAAGGCCCCACCTTACTCTCCTGTGAGGCTAGGTCCCTCTACTCCTTTCCATTGACATGGTCTACATTTTAAGATGAGAAGGTGGGTTTTCTACAAAATGGATTTTTCTTTGATGCTCCCCAAATAATCCAGTTTATGAAATTATTATTAATTAATTTTCCTAACCAGGTCACATACAAACAGGAAGCACTGTTTCTTTCCAATTCTCAACCTTAGAAATAATAGCAGATAGAGCTCACTCTACGACGTATGGCTACGAGAAACGCTGGGGGAAGTAAAAGGTGGTTGGTGGGAAGCAGTGAGAGTCAAGAGGTCTAGAGCGGCATTGAGGACATGGAAGCATGCAGACTTCTCTCACTCCTGTGGCCTCTTCAAAGCAGAAATATACCAACTTCCCCGCAGGAGCTGGCAGATGGTGGGTTAACAGCAGCCAAGTCCTCATGCCACACGGGATTGAAGCCAGCAGGTACAGGAAGGCTGGGTACCCAAATGAAAGCTATCCAAATGACTAAACCTATCAATTATTTTTCTCCTGTGAGGGTGGGTTATAAAACAGTGCTTTTATTATTATTATTATATTTTTGTCTATACATCTTTTTATTTTCTTACTTCTTCAACTATTTTGCAATCTTTTTTTAAAAACCACAACTTTAAGTTCCTTTTACTGTAAATATAATCTTGCCTCCAAAATAAGGAAGGACTGGGAACATGGCTCAGTGCTGAAAGTGCTTGTCCAGGAAGCAGGAGGCCTCAGGTTCAGTCCCCTGGCACTACCTAAGTTGGGTGTGGTGGCGCACATCTGCGATGCCAGCACTCCGGAGGCTGAGACAGGAGGATTTCCATGAGTTCAAGTCTAGCATGGGCTACATAGTGAGTCTAGGACCAGCCTGGATCACAGAGTGAGCCTTTAACTCAAATAAAAAAGAAAAGAAAAGAAAAGAAAAAAAAAAGAAAAGCCTTGGATAACAATGTGGGGAGGGGAAGTAAAAAAGACCAGGTTGCAGTAGGTAGATGTACTAATTTTCCAAAATGATATTGCAAATATATATTAACAAAATAACAAGTATGGGGGGAAATACATAGTTCAAAAAGAAAACACAATCAAATAAACTACTTCAGCCATCTACCTGCCAGCATCCTGCATGGATCTGAATCATCATAAGTGCACATTGCTCAGGTTTTCCAAAAAGTTAAAAAAAATTGAAATGAGATCATGCTTAACATGTTTTAATAAGCAAGTTTTGCAGTACTGTCATTCTCCTAGAACTTCTAATTCACACCTAGGATGGATACTGATTCTCCATTCTAGAGCATTCCATCTCCTCCTCTACTCTTTTATGTTGAGTTAGAGATGATCATTATGAATGATTGAATGCCTTAACATAAAACAACCACTTGTCCCTCAGTGTTCTTCCAATTATTTTAGCCTGAGGAAAAAAAACCCAGACAGGATCCCACATGCTATGGACCACACCCTTGTGGTCTCTTTCAGAGCCCCTATTATTTTATTTTATTTTATTTTTTAAGTGTCCTTTGTACCAACCTCCCTTTAAAAAGACTGGCATCAGCCCTCAAGGCTGGAAAACAGAATTCTGGGCCCTATTCCATTTCTTTGCACCAAAAGTTGTCTGGGAGACAGGGACACTTTTCTCTGTGGCTTCCATGATAAATAGAGTGTGTATTTAAGCCACAGAAGGCCACAGTAGGAGGGAAATAGAGTAGAAAGAAAATTGTATGAAGTTGTGTGACTCGCTGGCTGTTTATTAACTGAAATGAAAAAGGATGAAGAACAGGAAATGAGGGAATGTCTGTCCCAGACTTAGCAGCGGTGGTGGAGGGGTGATTTCATCCATGACCAGTACTGGTTTCACACTATTTGGGGCACTTTTTTCCTTAAGCGTCTCTCATGAGGAGCCCATTTTATATACATTAAAAAAGAGTGTTACCACAAATGCAAATATTGTGCACATATGTGCGAGTTTTTCTCAGGCAATTCTAAAACATTACTGTAGTACTTGTATAATAAATTTTGCTATTTTTAAAAATATGTATTTGTTTGCTTATTTTTGTGGTATTGGGGAATCAAGCTCAGGACCTTTTCACTGAACTACATTCCCAGCCCATTTTTGCTTTTTGATTTTGAGACACAGTTTCATTAAGTCACCCAGTTGCCCAGGCTGGGTTTGAACTTGCAAACCTCCTGATTCAGTCTGCTAGAGTGCTGGGATTATAAGCCTGTGTCGCCAGGCCTGGCTTGCTATTCATCTTGAAACATAAAAGAAGATGTGTTTGTGTGTGTGTGTGTGTGTGTGTGTGTGTGTGTGTGTGTGTGTGTGTGCTGGGAATGCTTTCTGTTTTCTTCATATGAACAAGAATGATAATTTGAAAGGTTTTTTTTGAAGGAGTGAAGATGATTGCTTAAAATGTACTTCCAAGTGAAACAAAATGTCATATAAGTTAAGACAAATATTAGTTTCAAACTAAAATTAGAAGATTAAAGTTATATTTGAATTTCACTGCATATGAGAGATTAAAAAACCTATATCTTCATAACATTCTTACGAGTAGAAATGTATTTTGGGTACTCTGAGAGGAGTTGATATTCAAGGGATGTTGCACGCATTTAATTTTCACATTGTTTTAGCTTTTTCTAAAATTGCAGGATGTTAGTGTGGACTCTTGGCTATATGATTACCACGGTGAGTGATGCTGATTCATATACAAGAGTAGCAACAGCATTGACTTGGTTCTGTGCTGGCCTGACCACAAACTGTCCATAAAATCTTGGATAAAAGTGTACTTTTTTGAACCTAGTTCTTCCCAAGTGGCTACTGCCAAGTTCCCTGCAAAGTTAATATTAAATAGTTCTCTGAGTTGGCCAAGCACTTGTACTTTGGTATCCAATTGAAAGAATGTCCTGGGTGTGTCTCTCTCTTTGTACGAACCTTTCCGAACAGAAGTTGCTAAGAGGCAGACCAGAGAAAACAGGCACAGAAGCAAAGCATTGATGGGCTCAATATGGGTCCCGATTTCCACCTTCATTTCTGTCTGAGTTTATACGTGAAGACAGCCGGCACCCATTCAGCACAATTTAGGGTGTGTCCCGAGTACCAGTAAAGCAGTAGGAGGTACTAAGCACAGCCTCACTCTTCATTTCTAAAAGTCTCCAACACACACACACACACACACACACACACACACTTGCAGGCATTCAACACAGTGGCCACAAGCTAAGCTTTTGACTTTGTTCTCTTCTGTCATCAACATCCTTGCAGAGCAGCGTGTCTGTTGCAGGTAGGGATTCAGATCTTGGCAGAACAATGTGAATTCTGTTTTTCTACAACCAGGATATGCTGTGTCATCGCCAGCAGGGGTTGTCCTGGTTATGCGCCAAGTCCCCAGTCTTATGGGTTTCAGTGGTGATTTTAAAATGCTACTCATAAACCAGAGACTACACAAATATTCACTGGTCCACAGTGAACTGAGAAAAAATATAAGGCAAACGAAAATCACTCAAAGTAAAGAATGCAACTTTTTTCCTTAGATTATATTATTGCCAACATTTGTATGTTACAAACTTCCCCCGCCTTATAAAATAAAAGCTCAAGCAAGAATAGACTTAGCTTTCATCACCTTTTATTTTTATTTATTTTTTGACAGGGTTTCTCTCTGTATGCCACGCTGGTCCTGAACTCTCTAGGCAGCCCAGGCTAGCCTTGGACTCCCAACTCAACCTCCTGGGAGCTGTTATTACAGGCTTGTGCTGTTATGCCCAGTTTATGTGCTCCTGGGTAATCAAACTCACGGCGTCATGCTTGGTAGGCAAGCACTTCAACCACTATGCCATTCCTCAAGTACTCCTCGGCTGCTTTCCCTTGCTTGAATCTCTAATTAGAGTTCATCTGATAGACTCTAAAAAAAGAGAAACAAGACCAAACAACAGAACACAAATTAAATGATACAAAACAGAACAAAAAAAAAATGCCTGCACTGGGCCTAAAATCCAGAAGTTTTGGAATCACTTGTTACTATAGCAACAAATATTTTCTCTGTAGAATTATTTCACAGTAATAAATAATTCAATTTTGTTAATGTGTAGTATGATGTGAATTGTCTGCAGCCTCTCTCTGAACAATCCTGTTACAGGTTGAAAAAACTATATCTAAGTTTTCCAGGAAGGTTTTGAATTTAGAATCCAGAATTTTTTTTTGTTAAATAAGTCTCTTTGTTTTGTATGTTTTATAGTGTATGTATATTTGTTGATGATGTTTAGGGTTTTTTTCCAGTCTTGGAAACTGAACCCTGGGCCTTTGCATTCAGCTACATCCCTGTCTGTTTTTATCTTTCATTTTGAAACAGGGTCTTGCTAAGTTGCTAAGTAGGTAAGACTGGCCTCCAACTTGTGATCCTCCTGCCTCAGGTTTTAGAGTACTGAGATTTTATGACCACCACATCAGAGATGACAATCGCCTTCTTCGGGCAGTGCCGGGGATGTAACCCAGGGTCTTGCCCATGCTAGACAAGTGCTCTACCACTGAGCTACACCTTGTTTTCAACAGAGGATGCTGTTGTAGTGCGAAGTTAAGCCCAGAAAGGGCGAATTTGTCTTGAGTCAGATGAATGGGCGCCTTGGGCTGTGCTGGAACATTAGTGACTTTGGCTGAGCATGCGCCCACGCGCACACAGCTGCAGAGATAAGGAAGCCATCTCTGAGGAGTGAGTCATGCACCTGTTTCTCCTGAGGTGGGAGGAGAGCTTCCGTTGCTTAGCAGCAACCGGCCTCTGAGCAGCACAGCCAAGGTCACTCCTGAAGTTTCGTCACTGTCGGAGAACCAAGCCTACTCTGCAGAGGACTGATGTGGGCTGATTGCTATTAATAGCATTTGTTTTTCAAAATGAGTAAGATAAAAGAGAAAATGGTTTACCTAAGACTAGTCAAAAATAGTAACATTAGTTACTGGAACCCTTTCAGAGCTCCCCTTTTATTGAAATGTACAGATAGAACAACAAATAAAATTAGCATATTATTGTGCTGAGCTCCCATGAATCATTGAAAGTCTCAGAGGATCTCTGTACAGCTTATATAAGTAGTAAAAAGATCTTAAGAAAAGGTGGTGTTTGCCTGAGAGAAATAGTGGAAAATTTTTTTTTGGCCAGCTAATTTTTTAGATCTATATATCATTTTAAACTTAGAATACAGCTATATTGAAGTTTATGTTGAAAGATTTTGATGAACCAAATATTCAAAAGAAAAGCCATGGAAGAATAAGCAACGAGTGTGGAGAAATGCTATACCCTTAGATGGAGAGATTAAGTATTATACAGCTAAGAACCCTCTCAAAGTCAGTTATAGGGTTGGTGCAATTCCAATTCAGATCATGTTGTTTGATGACAATTTCCAAAACCGACCCACAAAAACACACTAGAGAGAGTAGCTAATTGTGTGGAATAGTAATAAAAAACTTCTCTACTGAGTATCAAAGAGTTATATAAAGCATGCAATTATTAAGAGTGTGCTACCCACTGCTTTCATATAGAAAGACAGCTTTGGAAGTAACGTGGGGTGGTATGAGCTGTTCAATGATAGAAAAGTCAAGCAAGTATTTGGGAAAAAAGTTTGGCCCTCCTTGTACTTCTCATTACAATAACTTGTAGATGAGTGAAAAGCTATGGAGTATAGCAATGAGTGGGGAGCTTTCTCCACAGTGTCTTGCCCAGGTCCCCTCCCAGCAAGGGTCACCCTCAGACACGCACTTTCTTGCTCATTGACTCCTCTGTTTACTAGACTGTTAGCCCAGAAAAGCAGAGGCCTCGTCTTTCTACCCGCTGACTGATCCTCTGCACTGCAATAATGTGGTTGGTACACAAGGAGCGGTATGTAAATATTTGCCAAATGAGTGAACAAAAACCAAAAAAGAAAGCACCTGGGGGAAAACGCTCCACTTTCAGCTGAATGTATGTAACCTTGGAGCGATAACAACAAAACCAAACCAAAGAGGGATCATCTTTGCCCATAGTTTATACATAAACACCATGGCTACTTGCAAGACTCAGACCCATTGTGTGTTGCTTCTTTTTAAAAACACACCAGAGGGGTTGAGGGTGAAGCATAATAGTTAAAGTGTTTGCCTAGCACGTGCAAGGCCCCAGAGTTCAATTACCCACATAAGGATTAGCTGGCATGGTAGTATGCTCCTATAATTTCCGCACTGGGAAGGCTGAGGCAAGAGGATTGCTTTGTGTTCAAGGCAAGCTTGGGCTACATAGTTCAGGACCAGCCAGGGCTATGAGAACCTGTTTCAAAACAAACAAACAAACAAACAACAAACAAATAAACAACCCCATCGCTTTAGTCCAATTCACTTGGAACAAGACAAGAGTGGGAAATACAGCTTATTCTTAAGTTTTCCCCAAACTATTTCTGCAGTAAAATCTTGCAAGAATCTACACAAAATAGCATTTAACACACAGCTAGCCTCTTAGAGGGTGTCTTTTGCATAACTAGATAACAATTTATACTTTTAAAAAGCTGCAAGGGGCTTAAAGTATTTCAACAGAATGTGTCATCCTTTTTGAGGGAGGAGGGATTGCAGTCTTTGATTGATGAGGAAAGAAAAGCAAAATTTGACCTACCGAGAGTGGGATCATATTCCCAGATGAATCTTTTGGTCAGAAATCTCACTACAAGAGCTGTGGGGGAAAAAATGAACAATATATCAATCAAATTTGTTGATTTGCTAGAGTTCTTATTTTTCTAAAGAAAGAGAAGAAGTCCACATAACTTAGTATGTATTTAATATTTCCTCGGTATGTAAACCCAATAAATTTGTGTTCATTCAGATACTTTTCCAATGTCATTATGGCCTAAGGGTGGAATGCCTTAAGGAGTTTATTGCTCATTCATTAACCACTAAATTTCCTTAGAGTTACAGGGTTAAACATAAACAAGCAGACACAATGTAAAACTGCACACGTGTAGAATTTTCATCCAACATGATGACTTTAGATACAAAGTGTCACAATACAAGCATCCAAAGTGAGTTAAATGTGGTAATTTTGACTCTAATTAAAAGACCACTAACTGGCACTTTATATTATTGAGAGGTAGCTATTCAAGACTGAGGACTTCATTAGGGGTTCATGAAAACTCATCAAAAGTGGCGCCAATGAGATCCTTATCCCACAGTCAGGTTCTGGAACTGTGCTATGCATTTTCCTGAATGCTCAACTCAGTTCTCATTCAATTCTCTGAGGCAGGACTTGGTTCCCAATTTTCACACAAAAAACTGAGGTTCTGAGTGGTTCTGTAACGTAACTGAGCCCGTCTTGTTAGTGAGAGTCTGAGTCAGGAGTTGAATACAAGAAAACTATTCGTCCTGCCGGAAAGGTACGCATGGTGCTGGGCTGATTTTAAGTTTCAAGCCATGTGGGTAATACTTCGCTGGAATATGAGTTGAGCAAAGAGAGTGCTGAAACATGCTGGAGTCTACTGTCCTTAAAAATTGAGAGGGACATATGCTGAGCATGTGCTTACTCCTGTGCTGTAGCTGACAACCATAACCGGTGGTTTTTATTCTCAAAAAAAAAAAAAAAATCTTTGAAGGAGAGATGTCATGTAGACACTTTAAAAATGGAATAAAAGCGTCAGCTCTTTTCCCTGAAAACACACACACACACACACACACACACACACACACACACACACACACGCACACACACCATTCGGCATACTCAGGAGATCCCAAATGTAGCCATGCATATGAAAAATATAAAAACTTCTCTCCCAGGATTAATTTATCATAATATTTGAAATAAAACTAATGCTAAGAGAAAAATTATGCCAGGACTAAATTCAGTGTGTAGAGAGTCCAAAAAGTCACCATACATAGGAAAAATTAGCAAACTTTTGGGACACCCGACAGTTGCTAGGTTCTGGTCCATGGACAGCTGACACCACACCCTGATGCGGAAGGGAGAGATTCTTTCCAGAGTGCTACCAGTCTCCACCCCACCCCCATTTTTAATTAGTATGTATTTGTGATACACAATGATTACAGTAAACTTGAGAATTTTGTGCACATACATGTCACATCAACGCCACATTCCATTCCTTCCCCTTTCTCGCCCTCCGAACACCTCCCTCTTCCCGCACACACCCGGGTGACTATGTAATAGGTGCAGTTAAGATGTCTTAGAAACACAGGCTAAGAAGAGAGGCCCTAGCCTAGAACTCTGTTTTTTGTTTGTTTGTTTGTTTTGCTTTTCAGCTCTCTTACCTCTTACGCTCATCCCCCTAAACACCTCAAAGCTTACAGCTGAACAAAAAGGCTGCAACCACCAGCCCAAGTCGTGCTACAGAAACCTGTGTACATGGCTGTCCTTTCTAGAGCTTCCCATCCCCCACACCTTAGGGTACTTGCGCCTGTGCTCAGCTCCCCGTGAAGGTCAAAATAAATTGACAAAAACATCCTGAAGGGCCATAAAAAATAGAAATTGAGCCATTTGATGGAAATGTAAAATGAATGCAATATAAAAATGTGTGCTCTATACAGCCAGAAGTTAAAATGAGAAGTAAATTAGTTCCAGATGGGGTCTAGGGATTGCTTTTAAATTACTGTGTTTGTTTAAGCCTGAAAAATTTAATTTGTCCTGCATTCTGAAAAAAATATCACAGAGAAAGACTGATACAATAAATGTAAAATTCTTACTGCAAGGTAGGTCTCAGCAATAAATGGTGTCACTGCCAAGTGTTATTGGGAAAGGTTTATGGTTCTGAAAGTCGAGCTAGAAATCTGGCTTCAGTGCATCTCATGCATGGAAAATTAATTTATTTTGCTGTAGGATGATAAGGGTTAATTTAATACTGGCAATTCCCTCTAAGGATGACAAACAAGGTCAGGGAAATGGTAGGACCATTACTTATAATTCCTGACATGTTTGATAGAAGGTAGATTTGGGGATGATTTTAAAGATTATAAAATCAAGCAAGTTTAAATTTTGCAATAGAAAAATCTATTCTTGGGATCGAGTAACAGTAGGTTCTCACACAATTTAAAGAAAAAAATTGGAAATTAACTTGGAATACAAGAATCAGCTGATGTGATCCTGTATTTATATCTTAAAGCTTAATAAATCAAAAGCTATGAGTTCTCTGCTCAAGATTTCAAACCATTTTCCTATAAGTTGAAAATTATTTACTTTAGTTATGAGAGATGATTAAGAAATAAATTACTAAAGCTCCCAAGACAGAGCTTTTAATTTAATAATTTATAATTTGTTATACATGTCATTTAAAAATAATATTTCATTCCAAGGCATTGTGTTTAAATGGAATTTTCTATGATATATTAAATATTGTCAGATGTCAAGGGATTTGAACTTTTAATATTTACTTTTACTCTGGCAGAGGAAGTACATATGGTGTTAATGTTATTTTTTCCCTATGCTTTTATTATTGCAGCACATAACAAATTGACAGCTGGAAATGTTTGGACTTTATGGTGGGAATAAAAGTGCTGCATAGCTACCAAGTGTCCCAGGGAGGCAGAAGGGTGTATCTGGCGTAACCCTCGCTGAGTGGCCTCTTATGTAAAGCTCTACAGATCTTGCAAGTTTTCTATTCCTGTGCATTCTCTTCTACAGCCTGATCTACCACCCCCTCCCCCACCACCCCGGCAGTGAGGGCCCATATGGTCTCTATAGACTGTGCCTCTTTTCTTTGTAGGGCATGACCTCTGGCTCCAGGGAGTCCACATTGGCCGCTCCGTCACCACTGCCAGGACTGTCTTTGTAGCCCTATGAAAAGACAGGGAACCTTAAGCAGCCATGGTGTATTTGATGAACTGGAACCGAAATTGTGGGCAAGTAGGCTGGAAAAGTATCTACATTATGAAAAGCTTAAAAGCCAATCTAAGAGATGTCCGGTTACACCTGAAAGGAAGCTAGTAAAACATTGTACTCAGAAAAATGACGTGAGCATCTTTTTACTTTATAAAGGTCATTAACATTTCACTGCCAAGATGAGCTGAGAAGATGCAGGGAAGACTGGAGACAGGGTTGGCTAAGAAAACTTTCCGGCTCTACAGAATGAGAAAAACAAAACAAGTAGAACTGCCTGGTTTCCACTTCATTCTTACTGCTAGCGAATGCATCAGATCCTAATTGGAAATACAGTTATGAAGGCTTTTCAGACTAGCTTCATTCAACTTTGCAACACACAGCTAGGGTCTACTCCATGCACGGCTTGATAGCTTATTTCTTTTTATTACCGAGTAGCCCAGTGTACAGATATAGTGTATGGATGAGCCACAGTACTTTGTTTGTTTATTTTGTTTGTTTTCAGTAACTACTTGAAGAGCATCTTGTTTGCTCCCAGTTTGGGACAAGAATTTTTTTTAAAATAAAAACTCAAACACAGGTATGTGTATAGGTAGAAATTGTCAGACTGAATAAATGTTTAGGAGTGTAATTGCTGGGTGATAGTGAGACCGCTTCATAATAAATTGTCAGAGCGTTTTCCAAAGCGGTACCATTTTGCATCTCCCCCAGTTAGGAATGAGTTTCTGTTCCTCCGTATCCTTGTCATCACTGGCATGGAGTTTTATCCAGTTGCCATTTTTTGTTGCTTATCGTAGCTATTCTAATAAGTGCACATTAGTATCTCATTGTTGTCTTAACTTGCACTTCTATAATTAAAAAACATATGTTTGGAATACTTTTATATGATTATCTGCCTTGGGCGAAGTATTTCTTGGATATTTTGCCCATTAAGAAATTTTCTCACTTAACAACTTGGGATGAGGAGAAAGGGCACCAAAAATGCTCAGGGTATCATATGCATATTATAAATTCCATATATATATATATATATATATATATATATATATATATATATATAATGTATCACAAATATATGTGAAAAAAAGGAAAAAATTCAGTAAAACTTAAGTGCTTAAAAACTTTTTAAAAATTTCAAAGTGTTAGGATTAATAAAAGAATCTGGAGTTGGGTGTGGTGATCTGGGCTACAGGTACACATCTTCAAATGTGTCAATGTGAAGATGGTATTTAAAGTCAAATGAGGTCACGTGGACACAGTTTAGATTTTGAAGCACCCTGTACTCTGAGTTACTTGATAAGGTTAAAAGGATCAGTGGAGGTGACTGGGAGGAAAGAAATCAGGAGAGTTTAAGATCCTGGAAGCTGTGTGTGGGAAGTTTTCTATGGAAAAGTAGTTGCTTAACTCTTTCAAATGCTGCCCACAGGATGAGGAATGAGGATTGCACTCAGTGTGCTTAATCATTGGTGATGGATTGATGTGGGGGCCCACTGGACTGGAGTGGGCTTCAGGGAATATGAGGACAGGAACTGGTTATTACCAAATAGCTCTGAATCATGCTCACCTCCTGGCAATGTACTCACTTGAAGCATTCGCCAGTCATCATTTTACTGAAAGATAAAATTGTCAATCACTCAAATCTAATAATATATCCAGGTATCATTCCGTAGTGTTACAAATGCAGCTGAAATATGCAATGCTGCAGAGCCCTAGAACAAGATGAGGCCATCTCGTCAGATGGGAGTGGTTGGTAATGTGGTAAAGCCTATTCTTAAATGTCTTTTTGGTTGAAAATGTTTTTTTCACTTTCTTTTCCTCTTTATATCAGACCTCACATAATGACCTCACTGTCGCCCAGGGAGATCAGCCAGAGCGCAAATGCATAGAGAAACCAAAGCTATTTATTTCAGCATATCACATGATCTTTGTATCGATATTAGATTCTGGTCAGAGCCTCCTGCCCCCCCACCTGCAAACAACCCCATCATTACATGCTCAAGATAAACACTTTCTCTGGACTAGGAAGACAATCACAAAGGAAAGCTGAAGAAACTTTGATGTGGCCCCCTATCGCCTCCCTCTAAGGCTGAGCTTGTGAGGTGGAATTGAAAAAGAACTCCTAGCTAGTTTCATTGGACTCAGAATAAGCAGAAACTTCTTGTGATGACTGAGGGAAATTGCCAAATTGGCTAGCCTGGGAGCCACTTAGGGGTCTAGCCCACATCTGGGTGAGACGGAGTGCATCCAGAAGGTACAACCTATTCAGCCCTGGGCCGTCTATTCCACCATACCCTCTTGCCATGACATTTCTGCCCTAGAGCCTGTAGCCATGGACGGACTGAAACCTCATCAACTGTGAGCCAAACAAATCTCTTCTCCTTTAAGCTGCAGGTGTCAGATACTTTGCCCAGCAACAACAAAGCTGACAAACACACCTCTCCTCCACAGCCTGTCTGGGTTCTTCACCAAATCCATTTAGCTAAGAAGAAACAGAAGGGGCAGCTTATGGGAAGGCTAGCCATGCAGATTTCAACAAAGGCTCGAAACATGGCCAACGTGCACCCAAATGCTGGCCCCACAGCTTACAACAGAGCCAGTGCTATGTCCTATGGGCTGTCAAGGGGATTTGCATAGCAGATGTGCTCAGGATCCTCAGTGGATGTCAGCAGAGATGGGTGGCCATGCCTACCCAAATGCTGAAGACCTTCCAAAGCCTGGGTGCACCTTGGCGTCCTCTATGTCACAGTACGAGTAGGCAGGCAGCAGCAGACACCTGGGGCAGCTGAACTGATTCCAAGTTCACCAAGAGAAACTTGAACTTTCAAGATAAATTCACATAAAATAACTTTTTAAAAGTTTTATGTCAAAAGACAAAATAAAACGAGATAGAGATTAGATTGGTTTAGAGAAAAATAAAATTAGTCCTGTATCATGTCCATAGTGATTGATAAGAAGTTTGATAAGAAGTTTACACCAGCCACACAAGTCACAGATGCATAGAAAATATGGCTCTATGCATTTTGGGAAAAATCTGCAGGGTAGTACTTGGAATTCTAAAAACTGGATTTGCATCCCCCCTCTGGTACTGTCCCTAGAATCCTAAGTGATGCAGTAATGCTCCTAGCACCTTTATTTGTGAAATGAAGGCCGGGAAATCCATTTTATAAGAATGATGTAATTATCAAATGTCAATGTGTGTGTGTGAGTGCGGGTATGTGTGTGTGTTAGCTGGGTGTGGAGATGCGTGCCTTAAATCCTACTGTTCTGGGAAGACTAGACAGAAAGATCTCAAGTTTGAGGTCAGCATTGGCAACTGAGTGACTCAGTGAGACCCTACCTGTAAGTAAGTAAGTAAGAAAGTAAGTATATAAACAAATAAATAAACAGGATTGAGGATGTTGTTCAGTGAGAAGGCCCTGGGTTTAATCTCCCAGTACTTAAAAAGTATTTTATAAACTCTAAGTATTTCAAAAGTATATAACAACTGACATTAAATACTGAAAAATGCCAGGCCAAAATGCCAAAATGCCAAAATGTGTTATTATATGCTCTACATTATATTTCATATTTAATACATAATGTATAAATATTATATTATTGTGTCATATTATTGTATTCTTGGCTTGTTTGAGACGATTTTTACTGCTATTTTCCTGGCATACTTTTTGAATACCACCTATTTCATTTTCAGATGTTTTGGTTGGGATGGCAAATCACACACTCACCCTATGTGGTCTTTTTATGCAATACCCGTCCAGGATAACACGACTGTTTTTATTCCTTTCTCACTGGGGAAGACACTGATGCTCACCTGGTTTGCATAATTAACTCAGGTTCTCACTGCTTCTTCTGCTGTTGTGTTGGATATCAAAGCGGGCCCACTGACTCGGGGTGTCAGGCTTTTCCAGGTGTGAGGCCATCATGAAAATGCCCATCTCACTTTTCACATTGGCATTAGAGCCAGATGTGTGTGTGTGGTGACCATTCTCTTAGTATTGTAAAGCTCAGGACCCATCTAATCTGATCTCAGCCAACTAGAGAGAAGAGTAGTCTTTGAGTTTCTGAGCCTGTAGCCTCTCAGCCCCTTTTACCTGGAGAGATTTGGCTTTTGCAATGGATTGGCAACCAGCATAAACATAAGAAGACTAGCCTTAAATGAATTAACTTAGAATATTACACTAACTACCCCCTTTTCACTTTCATTTCTATTTGGGTTTCATTCAAATATTCTTCAATGAAAAAAGTCGACATCTCATTTAAGTCTGCCCTTTTCTTGACATTCTAAAGCTCTAAATTCTATCTAGCTTCTAAATCTAATTTTGTGAAATCTAAGTTTTCCCCTTTTTATTCTTTTATTTTTTTTTCTAAAGGCTATGCTTGTTTCAGTTAAGCCTGGAAATTTTATGCCAGATCTCATTCAAACAAAACAAATTCACAATTTCCTAGTAAACATTACATGAAACTTACACTAGTGATCTGAAAAAGTCCTTGGATTTGGTTTACAGAATGATCTGACCTTAACTATTATAAATCAAAGGGATTAAAATTTAGATCTATCCATGAGTCTAATTTATATTATATCACTTGTATTCAGCAAAAATAAAACATTTTATAGCACTCTTGCCATAAAACTGAGTCTTAACAAGTCAAATGGAATGGACAGTTGAGGGAATAATCCTCAGCTGATTTGGGCTGAAACCTCCAAAATAAGGATGGAAGAAAGTGGGATCATTTAAAGCTGTAACTCTTCAAACATGTCTATTTTTAACAATAGTGAGGGCATAACTTAGCATCCTTTGGTACTACTAGAATAGGAGGAAAATAAACTTTGCTTTAAAATACATGCACATTTTCAACCTGTATCTGAAATTGTGCTCACAAACCCAGATAATTTCTATCAAAATATAATAAACTGTTTGGAAATATTCTACATCCAACAAAATATTATTTTGAAATCATTAACTAAGAACAAGATCTGAATGCTTTAGAAAGTAGGTGGTAAAAAGTTCATGTATTCATATGCTGAGCAAAGATCACTAGATTACTTTCTATGGGGAAAATATGTGTTCATTTTAAATTGGAGCTAATCTTTCTACCACTGACATGGAACCAAGAAGGAGTCTTAAGAATGGCATAGCATGCCTCTGGGGCTTGACGGGTAAAGGTAATCAGTGTGTACAAAAAGCATTCCTTCAGAATAGCACTGCCGAGTGTCCATTTATGGTGCTGTTAGATCCAAGAGAATGCTACCAAAGTGGAAACAGACTTACTTACAGCCTCAGGAGTGAGTGGAATGTAGTCCAAGCTCACGTGAGCTGAGAGAAAAGAGCCAGGAAGGGAGCCTGAAAGCACAGCTATAAGTAGTGGAGATTCATAAAGTCAAAACCTCCCAGAAAGATAGATAGACGGGCTATTGTACTTAAAATGTGAATCAGAATGCAAAGGAAGGAGTAAATAAAAAATTCAGAGATTAAAAAAAGAAACAGAAACTAAAAAATCCCAACAGCGGATGATGGAGGCAACCAGCACTGGTTTGCTATAGCAAGAATGCTGGTTCTGCGAGAGCGGAGTTGAGTGCTGCAAGAATGAAACTCATGTATTACAGCTCCAATATTAGTATGTCTGTTTAACACTAAAATTTCAGTCCTTATCTGAATGTGAATGTCAATCCTGTTGGACAACTGACCCGTTAGCAGTATTTTAGTTGTCGATGCTTAGTTCCTAATAGTGATGAAGGAAAAACAAGAAACAAGGCTCTGTTTATTTGCTCATTTGTTTTTTCTTAAAAATCCATAAAAATTTGCTTGAGCTTTTTTAAATCACTCCATTACAGGCTTTCCTGCATCAGCTGAATGCCGATACTTTACTCCTAGCATTTGAAATTAAAATGTATTGTTATATTAAAGTAATGAGTATTTACCCATATTAAACTATAGACAAGATACTGATCTGGGTCCTATCGGGGGAGAGGTAGATGACTTATAGAAGCCCCTTGCAGAATTTAAACTCAAGGGCTTTGTGGGTTCAGAGTTAATAGGGTAACAATGTAGGCTCACTCTGTCAGTGGCTCCACATGAATTTGCCTGGAAGTCTGAGATTTAGTAAAGGACATTTTTCTACAGCTCAGCTTAGGAAGGCAGTGGAATAATGGGAAAGCTAAAAGCAGGAAAATTCCAAGGAAATAAATAATATAATGGAATAAATCTGCATAAGAGAGGCAGAGCTCATAAACACTATCTAATCGACAACCCAGAGTAATAGAACCATGGAAAATGAGGAAATAAATCACCTGCAGATGTACTGACTCCCCATGAGCTAATGTTATAGGCTCTGAAGTGGTAGAACCTCTAGGAAAGAAAGTCAAAAAACAAGTGGACTGAATGACAAAAGAACTCAAATAAAATATGCTAAAAATGAAAAAAGCAAGACATGCTCAGCAAGTTCAAAGAGGATTTAATCAAAGAAACAACAACCTTAATAGATCAAAAAGTTTACTGATTATAAAGATAAAAATAAGAAGACAAACAAGGCAATGCAAGAAATGAAGAAACATTTCAGAATAGAAGCTAAAAGACTAAAGGATTTTGAGCTGAATTCCAGTATATGAAAAATTCACATGAAAACTTGGGAAAGTAGTGTCGTGGTTTGAATCTGGCAAATATTCACTGTAGTAACAGTCAATGTTAATGGTCTCAACTCTCCTATCATAAGATATAGACTGGCAGAATGGATGAAGAAACAAAAATCAACAATTTGTTGTTTGCAGGGATGTACTTTATCCATAAGGAAACACATAGAATGAAAACAAAAGAATAGAAATCAATACCTCATGCAACTGAACCTAGAAAGCAAGCAGGGGTAGCTATACTATTCTCAGACTTAACAGATTTCAAGCCAAAACAGGTCAGAAGAGACAAAGATGGAAATTATATACTGGTTAAGGGAACAATCCAACAGGAAGAAATTATAATTGTCAATATATACACACCCAACATGGGAGCACCCCACTGTAAAAAAAAAAAAACAAAACAAAACTACTGGACATTAGAGCACAAGTAGTCCCAATACAGTTATCATAGTGGAGTTTAATACCCCACTATCACAAATAAACAGGTCAACTAGACAAAAAATTTTCAAAGAAATATTAGAATTAAATCACATTATGGAATAATTGGTCTTAACTGATATTTACAGAATGTTCTGTCCAACATAAGCAGCATCTTTTCTTTTTCCTCAGCAGCACACAGGACTTTTGTCAAAAGAGAACATATCGTAGGCCACAGGCATATTTAAATAAATGCAAAGGAACTGACATAATTCTTTGCATACTTTCAGATCAGGAGAAAGCAGAAGCAGAATAAAACTAGAAATCAATAGCAAAAGAAGCTTCAGAAACTATACAAATACATGAAGGCTAGCTAATATATTATTGAACAAGAGGTCACAGGAGAAGCCAGACAATGAAAGAACTTCACAGAGTCAAATGATTTTGGAAGCACATCATACCAAAATCTCTGGGACACAATGTAAACAGTCCTAAGAGAAATATTCATAGTTATGAATGCATACCTTAATAAAACAGAACAATCTCAAATAAATAAGGAAGCACCTCTTGTTTCTCCTAGAGAAACAAGAACAATCTAAATCCAAAAATAGTAGAAGAAAATAAATTATAAAGGATGGAGCTGACTAATGAAATTAACACAAAAATATAAAAGATCAATGGATAGAAGAGTAGGCTATTTTAAAGAATACTTACAATCGATAAACCTCTGTCTAAACTAACTAAAAGAAGGAAAGAAAAAACTCATATCCATGCAATTAGAAATGAAAAGGGGAAGTTACAATAATCACTGCTGAAATTCAGAGAATTATAAGGAACTACTTTGATAACTTATACTCCAGAAAATTGAAGAATTTGAAAGAAATGAACAAATTCCTAGACACATACAGGATATCACAGCTAAACGAAGAAGATACAAAAACCCTGAGTAGACAAATAGCAAGTACAGAAATTGAAGCAGTAATAGAATTTCTACCTACAAAGAATGTCCAGCACCCTAGACAGATTTACTGCAGAATTCTACCACTATTTCAGAGAAGAGCTAAGACCAATACTTTTCAAACTATTCCATGAAACTGAAAGAGAAGGAATATTTTTAGGCTTGTTTCCAGAAACTAGCATTACCCTGATACCAAAAGTAGACAATGACTTAACAAAGAAAGGAAACTAAAGGCCAATCTTCTTAATGAACATAGGTGTAAAAAATCTTCAGTAAGATACTATTGAACAAAATTAAACAAGTTGGCTTCATCCAGGAATGTACTGATGGTTCAACATATGTAAATCAACTAATGAAATACAGCACATCATTGAAAGTAAGGACCAAATCACATTATAAATTCAATCAATGCAGGAAAAGCCTTTGAGAAAATCTAGCTACATCCATAATAAAACAAAAATAGCCCCTGAGGAAATTAGGTATAGAAGGATCTTACCTCAAATTGATAGAAGCCATTTACACCAAACCTACTGCCAATATTATAGTAAATAGGCAAAAATTGAAAGCATTTCCCCTTTAGTCAAGAACATGACAAGGTTGTCTACTCTCACCACTCCATTTCAATATAGTATGTGAAACCCTCACCAGAGCAATCAGACAAGAGAATGAAATAAATGTAATACATAATGAAAAGGAAGAATTTAAATTATTCTTATTGGCAGTTGATGATTCTGTACATAGAAGTCTCCCAAAACTCCATCAAGAGACTTAGAATTAATTAACAGATTCAGTTAAGTTGCAGGCTATAAAATTAATATAAAAACCCAATAGCATTCCTCTACACTAACAATGAACTCAGGAAGAGTTGAGAAGAATAATTCCACTCTCAATAACTCCTCAAAAATTAAATATCTAAGAATAAACTTAACCAAGGAAGTGAAGGACCTCTGTAATGAAAACTACATTATGCTAAAAAAAATAAATCAAAGAGTTCTTTCAAAATGGAAAGACATCCCCTGTTCCTGGATAGGCAGGATTAATATTGTCAAATGACTATACTGTCAAAACTGACATACAGATTTGATGCAATTCTTATCAAAATACCAACAGTATTTTTCACAGAACTAGGAAAACAATCCTAAAATTCACAGGGACCTAAAGAAATGCGGAATAGCCAAAGCAATCCTGAAAAAGACAAAAGCAGGTAGCATCATGATTCCAGACATCGAGTTATATTACAATGCAACAGTGATTTAACAAAAGTATATGGTGTTGGCACAGAGGCAGACAGGTAGAGCAATGGAACAGAACTGAGTGTGCAAGAAACCTCAAGTACCCTCAGTCTTCTAATCTTTAACAAAGGGCTAAAAACATGTACTAGAGAAAGGATAGTCTCATCAATAAATGGTGGTGGAAGACTTGGCTATTCATATGTGGAAGGATAAATTTAGACCCACACCTATCTCTGTGTACTGAAATCAAACCAAAATAGATCAAAAACCTAGGTATCAAAACAGAAACACTGAACCTTCTGGAGGACAAACTGGGTAAAACTCTTGAAGACATGGGCACAGGCAAAGCCTTTCCCAATAGGACACCTGAAATAACCCCCAGAATGAACAAAGATGGGATCACATCAAATTAAAAAGCTTCTGCACAGCAAAGAAACATCCAACAGAGTGAAGTGAGAACTGACACACTGAAAAAATTTTAACTCTCTACACTTTGGAAATGGAGCTAATAACTAGAATATACAAAGAATTGAAGAAAAATTGATCCCTCAAAATCAAAGACCTAGTTTAGAAAATGGGCAATTGCAATAAATAGGCACATCTCAAATGTAGTATAAACAGTCAGCAAATACAAACACAAAAAGGTTCAACATCCTTAGCCAGTAGAGAAATACAAATCAAAACAACACTGAGGTTTCATTTTATCCCAATGAACATGGCTTCTCTCAAGAACTCAAAAAGCAGGAGTTGCTGGTGAGGACGCAGGGGAAAAAGGAACCCTTTAACACTGTTAGTGATACCATCAAACCAGCTCAACCACTATGGAAAGGAGTATGGAGACTGCTCAAAAAACTGAAAACAGATAATCCATTTGACCCAGTGATACCTCTTCTGGGTATCTTTCCAAGAGAGTTCAAAGCATGATATAACTGAGACACAAACCCATACAAATAATATTCAAATGAGAAAGACGTTGAGAGTCAGGGAGTATAAAGGACAGGGTGGGAAGGCGAAATCATGGAGGGAAAGGGAATGTGACATTCATGAGATACATGCAATGCGCAAAATTCTCAAGTTCAATATAAACATTGTGTATCACATATATAGACTAATAAAAATCGGGGTAAGTTTGTGATTCTGATGGGGAGACCAATATTCACTAATAACAATAGCTTACGGCAGATGTGGCTTGGGCTGGGTATTGGAGGGGCATACGTAGAAGAAGCTGGGAGAGTTACCTTCAACATAGGCATGTCTTATCTGAAGCCTGTGAGATTTTCCCCTCATTTTTCAACATTACAATAAGAATTTTAGAAAAGAAGCTTCATAACTTACATACATTAACTATATTATGTATTTTAAATGTAGCCCGAGAGTATTCCTCTTCCCTCAACAGGACAAAGGCCAAAACCCAGCACGCTACAGGTTGTACAACTCAACTGTACTGAAAGGAATTCTGTCAGTAACTTACTCCCACAGTTCTACTGCGATAATGGCCAGAAAAGTATACATTACATGATGCCTGTGTCAGTAGTTAGCTCATTTGAATTGAATAATTAGACATGTCCTTGATTGCACCAAGAGGCAAAGGAGTAGGCAGGACAGGAAGGGGACAAAGCTTTCTCTGCTTTGCTTGTCCCACAGGTGTGGTGTTGGAAGGGAGCTTAGAGATGGCCCTTTCACTGGTTCAAAAGACCTTTTGAGAATCTAGTAAAATTGCTGTAATAACATACATTTTTTATTTGTGAAAACTCAGACAACTTTTGTATATCTATCTACCTATCATATATCTATCATTTTTGTGGTGCTAAAAATTAAACCTAGGATTTTATGCATGCTAAGCAAGTACTCGGCCATGGAGACACATACCAAGATTTGTATGTTTCATACACTTCATATGAATAAAACAAAGTATTAGTTACCACTGTACATCAAGTCATACATCAATACATAAGAAAAGGCAGCAAACTCAAACTTCATAGATGGTTGGATCTAAGCTCATCTTGAGCCTTCCCAGGGTAAGTTGCCATGTGGCTTTGGCAAGTCACTAGAATTCTGTTTCATTTTTATTACTTTGAAACAAGGATATAGACTATCTAACTCCTAATACTCTTATAAGGGTAAGTGGCATAGGAAGCATAAGGAACTTAATATGTTGGTGCCCCTTTTCTCTTTATCTCTCCATAAAGAAAATTCATCTTCTTCCCTCCTTCTTTACTTCCTTCCTTGTCTCCTATAATTTTTATGGTTTGGTTTTCTCATAGAAATCATATAATGTTTAACTTTCTGAGTCTGATTCATTTCTCTGAGCATAATGGTCTCACGGTGCACCTATTTTCCTAAAAATGACTCAACTATGTCATTGTTAATGGCAGAGTAATACTCCATTGTGCATGCATGCCACATCTTCTTTATCTAGTCATCTCTACTTGGGCATATTGGCTTCTTCCAATATGTCTATTATCAATTGTGCTGATGCGCAAAAGAAATTCAAGTTATCATTCCATCAATTAGATTTTTTAGGCTACACATATCAAAGGCCAAATAGGTGAATTGCTACATTAAATGAACTTAAGTCTATACCACAAAAGTATATCACACATAGAGCAATAGATATAATATCATACTTAGTTATTTCAGAATTTTGAAAGAGTTCTTTCTCAAAGAGGAGTGCATGGAAGCACATCACCACCACACTTTTCTAACCAGAGGAAATCAGCTCCATGGGAAGGTTAGCAACCAGCTCGCGCTCGGTCCATGAGTACCTGTTCTTGCCCACTACATGCCAGGGAAGCAGGCTGGCTGGGCTGGCTGCATCCCACATCTGTCTTGGCTTTAGTGCGACTACTGGTGATTTCTTTCCTGTGTATTTTCGGCATTTCCTGCCACAAACCCACTTCATTTCACGGTGGGGAACTAACTTTAAAAATAAAACAAAGTGAAAACAAAAGCCAACCTCGGCAAGGCAATAAGAACCGTATGTCTTCGTAAGTGAGAAAGCATGGCTATTTCATCCTGGATTTGGAGGCAGTCTGCCAGGCGCAGTCTACACCCTGAACCATTTACAGAAACACACCCAGGCCAAGTGTCCACATGCCGCAGTGAACTGCCCCTACGTTGGCAAGGCAACGACTCTGAAGACAATGGCAAAGATGGACCCTGATGTTGGTTGAAATCACTTTAAACGTTTCTTGCAAACCCACAAACTGGTGACAGTCATTGTAGGTCACTGGATCTCAAGTCACTTTGAAAGAAAAGCACATTCTCCTCAAGATGGAGAAAAAGTACTGAGTGACAACAGGAGATACATTTCCCTTTGGTGAAAGTAGAATGCCCAGGACTTGAGAGGCACCAGGAACTTGTTACCTTCCACCAGAGGGCACTGCCAGCATATATTTGTAAAACTTTCCAAGGGATTGTTGAAAAACCCTACTTACCCTCCCAATTATAAGCAGAAAAAAACAAATGGGATTAGGTCACCAGAATTCCATTTTATTATGCTTCCCCTTCCTGTTTAAATCAGGTAAGATTTTCCCACCTTGTAAATGGATTGATGAACTGGGTGTTACACTTACTGTTATGACCTCTTACTGTTAGGAAATTTCTGGAACCACTGGCCTATAAAAATGTTCCTTTACAATAAATGTTGAAAGTGTCTTATGTGCAACATTCAGAATTTGTCACCAGGATGATATAAATTAGCTATAATGATCTGCAGGTTGGAGATGAGTAGAGGGCTTCTGAGATAATTATAAAGCGCACAGAATAACTCAGGAATCAAAAAGTACAGCAGGTAGATGTGGTTTTGTTTTGCACTGTTAAATATCATTGCTGATGGGAATAGTGAACACAGTGACTTTGGAAAGCCACTGGAGGAAGGCACAGAAGGTTGTATAAACACAATAGGCAGAGGAAAAAAGCGGAAGAAAACACTATTAGCACAGGTGCAGAAGTAGAAATGTCATTGCAAATGCCTTTCTTCTGTTATTACAGTCTGTCCCATGTTGTCTTGGAATGCATTTAAATGCACCGATTTGCCGGATTTAGACTACGAGTGATATTTCTATCCCATCTATTACAACAGGTAGGCTTTTCATATTTTCGGAAGCTATCATCCACAGACTACTTCCCCTAGTTTCAAAAGCCTAGAGAAAAATAAAATAGGAAGACTTGTTCTGTACAGCATAGGCTCTGAAGCAAGCCACCTCTTGGAGAAAGGTCTCCCCTCATCCTCCTTCAGCTGGGCAGGACACAGCAGGGGCTGCTGTAAGAACGGAGCCCATGATGACATTCCTTTTGGGCCACTCAAGGCTCCTGTCTTGTGCCTCAGGAATAAATTTGCGCACTGATGAATTGGGGAAATCAATTTAGCTAGAATGCATCCTTGTGGCTTTCCACAGATTAGGAATAAAAAAATCGCTGTGAACAAATTTATTTTTAAAAGCTCATTGGCAAATAACGCTATGGTTTAAATCTGAACTCTTCTCTCAAAGTCTCATTTTTGGAAGTTGACTGAGTCATGTGGACTCATCTATAATGATTTCATGCGCTGGTAGGACATGGGCTTGGTTGGAGGTGGGTCACTGGGAGTATGACCTGGGAGGATTCGTGATTGTTGCAGGTCCTCCCTTCTCTCTGTCTGCTTCCTGGCTGCCGTGAAATGAGCGGTTTCTTCCACACAGGCCCCCATCCCCTTGCTGGTTGACTAGGCACGGATCGAGACCCCTGAAACTTGAGCCAAAGTAAACCTCTCCTCCTTTAAGTTGTGGGTGTTGGGTACTATATCCAGTGATGAGAAAATGACTGACACACACACATAGTATTTGAAGTTTAATAGAACTTCTTGATTAGAACCAGACCCACTCAGCATGTTTTTAGGTATTAAAGCCCAATGTAACTATATTACTATTTGGGGAAAAAAAGAAATTCTTTTGTCATACTGATTTTTTTTCAAGAAAACCCTTATTTTTATTTATATTGAATTCCCTACTATTTTTGTATGTTACACTACCTAGGAAATGGCTATTTTCTTGTTGAATTAATATGTGAAAACAAGTGTTTACCCAACATGCATGCCCATGACCTCTTTGCAAATCACCACTCCTAATATTTATGACCTATGAATGAGGTAGTTCAGATGAGTCATATATTTACACTTAGTAGAGAGATTAAGAAAAAAAATTGACACCACAATTTCCCTTAAGTAATGGAAAAAAATGCGAGTTGTTGCACACTTATTTTTCTGGGTCAGTGTTTTTCCAGACATTCTACAGAGCCTTAGGAGCACCAAGTTTTCCTGAGATTTTCTTGAAAGAAAGAATGTGGGAGTTAGGATGGGCATTTGATTTTAAGTTTGAAAATTATCTGCTACTTTTAGACAACTAATCACTGTGAAGTTATGGTTCTAGATAGCAAAAATATGAACCAGAGAGAGGTATAAGCTGTGAATGTTTGAAACGAATGATCTTAGGAAATCAATTTTTCCAAATAGCAAGGCCCCAGATGTGCATTTTATAAACAAAAGAGGTACATTATCCCAATATTTTATGTAAAGAAGGAGAGAGTTTAGTGTTTACAAATAAAAGAAAACGATAGGCTTGAGAAAAGTGCTGAGTTCTATGAGGCAATATTAGAGAACCAGTGCCTAGAAATTGCAGGAATAATTGAAAAGTTTTTAAAATTTATAGAAAAATAGCATTCATAGTGCTTTATTTTTGGCATCCTATTATCTAAATAAGACATTTAAGCATAAATATATTCACTAGAAGCAAATTATATGATTCATATAATTTTACTAGCAGCTAATTATCTTATTTGGAGATTTTTCTCCAAATGGGCAGTGTTATGGGTTTAATTGTGTCCTTTCAAACAATGTTGAAGTCCTACCCGAGGGGAGTTGTAAGGGTACCTGTGAATATAATCTTATTTAAAAATATGGTCTTTGCAGATGATCAAGCCTGAGATGACTGGTAAATCTTTATTGATTATGATTGTGTTCCTATTAAAAGGGGGCAACTGGGACACAGAGGCAGACACAGACAGAGGGAAGCCGATGGGAGGACATAGGTTGGCTCAGCATCACCTGAGGTCATAGAGACACAGAACAGATTCTCCCTTCCAACCTCCCCAGAAACCAGCTGCAGATACTTTGATTTTGAATGTCTAGACTCCAGAACTGCAATATACTTCTATTTCAGAAGTCACCTACTCATGCTGCACTTTTAACAGTCTAATACAGGTATGGTTTCTAATATCCATTTTTGCCTGGCACTTTTAACATTCTAATACAGGCATGTTTTCTAATATCCATTTTTTGCCTGGCCAATTAGTCACTGAACTTCCCTGGCAGTCAACAGAGCACAGAAGTGTCATCCAGATTGCCCCTAGATTCTACCACCTGGTACACTGCCGGGCCAGCTCCCATTTCCATCTACATAAGGCTTGTTCCTTTCAAAGTTTCTAGGCCAGAACAATTATGAGGGCAAAGCTTTGTAAAAGCTGTGTTGCATTATGAATGCACATATAAACTCCACGTCATCACTCAAGATAGAACAAAGGATAATAAGTGTCCCTAGTAATCAGAAAAGAATCGGAGATTATTTGTATTTCATTTTTATAATGAATGTTTGACCAAATAGCTATATAGCCTGATTAATGAGAAGCTGGTAGAATGAGGAAAACATCGGAGTGGTAAGAGGTGACCGTGCACTTCTGCCCTTGACCTACAGCAAGGCTTTGCCACTTTTAACATGTACCAGCTCCCTGGTTCCATGCCGAATGCCCAAGGGAAGTAGGTTAAAATTTGTCTAAGTCATCCTCATCAACTGTGCTCAAAAATATTACCCTTGTGTATTATTTAGGCAAGACTGTGATTTTAAAACTGTCATACAGGCCAAGCATGTTTCAGGAGGACTGCAAGTTCAAATCCAGCCTGGGCAATTTCTCATCTTAGCAAGATTTTACTTCAAAATAAAAAAAAGGTAAGGATGTAGTTAAGTGCGAAGGGTCTGGGTTCAGGTTCCGTCTCCAATACCACACACACACACACACACACACACACACACACACACACACACACACTACATACAAATAACAACAACAGCAACGTATCATTAAAACAGAATTTTCACAATTAGAATTTCCAAATATATTGAATTTCAGAAAAGGTCTGGCCTGAACTTGAAAGAAAATTTTCAGAGAAATTAGTTTAAATGCCACTATACCACATTTTCATTTGCTGAAATGAAAGTTACAAGGGCCAGTTGTTCGCCTCCATCCTTACTCCACCAAGACTGGGAAGAGACACCATTTAGTGAAGGTATAATGTGACCAGTTGCTATGAAAAGTCAGCTAAAGGATAGTGAGACTGAAAAAAACGAGCATAATGCAAACAGTTGAATAGAAAGAGAAAAAGGTGACCCTAGCATTGTAGCATAAAATGTAATCTAATACCACAAAGTTTCTCCATCTTCATTTCCTAGTGAGTGCCTCCAATGCATTGTAACTGTCAGGAAATATGCACACACACCTGGTGCCACCTGTGCAGGTGTGACCAGAATCTGCCTGATGGAAAATAAAGGATTAGAAAAAATGAAACTAGAGAAAATGAAGCATGAAAAGACAATTTGAGTTTCCAGCAAAGTAAACAACCAGGTTGATCAACTCTCCAGCCAGTCCTCTTGAGCTGTGTCTCCACAAGAAAGTGAGGGCGGAGGGACTCACAACAGTCTTGGCTCCAATCCACCCCATGGCCTGCTAATACAGGCCCAGCTCCCGGGGTACCAGGGGCATCCTGATGGTGCTGCCAGAAGATCTGCTTTTATTAAAACTGAGCAGCAAGAAGAACAAGAGGCAGGGTTGGGAAGCAACTGGGAGCTGGAAGGAGCCAGGGTGAGTAGAGGCGTTTTCCCTCTCCTGATTACGAAGCACTAGGTAGGGCGTGCTTGGTAATCTCTTACCACAATCTTCTGTGAGGACTTAGAAAGTTTCCCCAGTCGTGGAGTCACTGCAGTGCTACAGAGGACTCCAAAACCATCTAGTTTTTAAGCCAAGATCTTGCTATAATATAGATTCTGTAACAGTGTCATTAAAATCCAGACTTGTGGTGACTAGAGTGACTCCATTTTATGGTGCTTATGCTATTCAAGTTATGTGTGTGCTGTGTTAGTTAAACTTCTATAATTTCTGTATCTTCTGCTAACCCTGTTAATTGTATCAAGTGTAAAGGTGTAATGAAAGCCTATGATGTTTGCAACCTTAAGGTGCTGTAATTCTCTGTACTTTTGAAATTCTGTAATTTTCCATAACCCCAAATTGTTGTGACTTTCTGTAATCAGGTTGTGAATTAATCTTGAGATCGTTGTACCCAGTGAGTTCCAGCCTGTCCTTGTGACTCTGCTGGCTAGCCAACATAAAATGGAACTCCTCCAGCCCTGAGACTAAACACGTAGCAGTCTGCCCGATGGGACATGCTAAAAGCCATATGTCACCCACCAAAGATGATCATTGGCGTCAGTTTATAATTGGTCACTTGGTACCAGTGGGGCCCACCCCAATGGGACAAAGAAATCCAAATTTAATAGGTCACCTAAAGTGTCTATGTTTATTTGTCAAATTAGAATTGGTTGTTATTGTAAATGATGTACAATTCCTCCTCTCTTGCACTCCTCTAAGCTTGCTTGGGGCTACTCTCTAGAAACTCCCACAGAGTCTAGGGTCAGCCTGGCCAGAGTCCATCAGCCCAATCATAATTATATACAGCCTTACCTTGCCCCAATTGGCATCTGGTGGTCTCTTGATTTTGACCTATAACAATTCCTTAACTGTTTTTGTTCGATGGCCCCTTTTTGTGTGGCTCATGAACCACTTCCCAAAATAGTTTAAAATATAATAAGTACATAATTACAAACAAAACCAACTATGTTGAAATGCAATTACAGAACTTTAAATGTGGCCATACTGCTATAAGATTTATTTTATTATTTTAATGCATTTTATTATTGCTTATTAGTTTTTAAAATATTGAGATTCAATGTGATTTTTTTGACATATCAATCTCTGACATTTGGATAATACTGCACAATGCATAAAGAGCCTCGACATATACAAATGCATTTAGTGCCTACATCAGAAACCAAGGTAAACCCTTGCAGAAACAACAATAACTGATTCCATATGTATAAACTCTTCTACAGGACAAAAGCTCAGGGATGTGGGCTGAGGAAGCAAAAGACTGTCCCTGTGATACTGTTCTAGTAGTCTGATCACGTCCTGAGAGCACTCTTCTTTCAGGTCAGCCAGGGGACCTTCATAGCGACTGGAATGAAGAATGCCAGTGCCTCTGGATAAATGGCTGGAAATCATATGACAGAGATGTCTTTTATTTATATATTGACATTTTAAAACAAAAATTCAAGAGAGTCCTTCATGTAAATAGCTCTTCTATCCTGGATGATTGCATCTGGATGTGGTCCTTCCAGTGTTCTTGGAAGCTTCTGTCTTGGCTATAGGTAATAGGGCCATTTCACGTAAGAGTCTTGCTAAGATTGGAAAAACCAACACCAGCATAGGTCATCAGCACTTTATCCCCACCTTTGAGCTCTTCACCACAAGGCTTGGCTTCCATTTTAAACATAATCTGAAAAAAGCTCTTCAAATGCCACAAAAATTATATCACGTATGGAGAGAGCGGTTCTAGCAACACTTTGGAAACATCATGCTGCCCCAGAGTCATAAGCAGCAGAGCATCAGCTTGGCACAGTCCCTGCAGAGGACCTCTGGAAGCACAGCTGCTCCTTGGCCCCGGAGATGGGAGGCTAGCTCAGTACTGAGGAAGGTGCCATTAGTAGTCTCAGCAACCAGGGGCAGCCCAAAGCCTGGACACTCTTCAGAGTGGTCTGTGTAAATATAAATATCAGGAATGAACTTGTTAAGGAAGCTCCTAGCAGAATCCATAATATGGTTTGCCATCTGAGGTGACACACGTACAGGGTACACCATTCCTCTGTTTCATTTAGTTTTCCTTGGATCTGTGAACTGGATATGCTTTAGGACTTTTCTCTCAGGACAGAAAACCACTTCACCTCCTCTAGAAGGCCTTCTTTGATGCACAATCTTTAACTCGAATGATTCACCATCGACCCCAAACTATTTCTACAGAGGAAGGGCTGTTGCCTTTAGAACATCAACAGAAGGGTCAACTTGGTCACTGGTCACTCCTTGAAGAATTATTATTAACGGATGCTTCATACATGGAGCCAGACAAAGAAGACCCTACAGGTAATAGACAATGCTCTGAACAGTACTACAGTCATGTTTCACAGATCCATCCTACAGGAGACCAGGCTGATAATATAAAGTTGTTCCAGTTTGGCTTATTTCAATTTGAGAACCATTAGTTATTTTGTGCAACAGCGGTATGAAACTGGCTTCAAAATCTTGGAGGCCATGGAAACTTCCTGATTTTGACTGCCCTCCCCCCCCGCCCCCCGAGTAGCAAGGACCAGATGCTGGCACAAGAAGTTGCACCCTACATAGTTGAGAAAGCACATCTGGGTCGCCATGTGCGCGTCCTCTGCAGAGACACGGGTGGCCCAAACGAGGAGACTTTGGATGGGTGTGGGGACTTCGGACGATTGTGGAGGTCAAGACCTCAGCAACGGTGGTGGTGGCCCTGGCTGCCTTCCTCCACCCGCAGCCCGGCAGCCTCACAGCACCACAGCCCTAGGCATGCCCAGGTGGTTTGAAAGAGCTCGGTATGATAGTCTTATACATGTTTATACTTCCCATCCTCTGTTACCACCCCTTAAAAACAAATTGATGACACAGTTGTAACTTATTTGTTAACATGTTAAATATGACTTCATTTTCAGTCTAATAATATTTCATCATAATGATGAGCATGAGTACTATTTTGAGAAATCACAAACAGTTAATATGATTGAAGGCATTTGTAATTTCCATTGGTAACAAAATCACAAGCCTTGCTAACTACGCTGTGCTTTGTTTCTACATTTATAGAAGAGGACAGGGCTACATCATTGATGTCAGTGGAAATGAGGGTGGGATATTTTTCCATGAAAATTCACACATCTCCTGTAATCTATCAGTAGACTCTTTTCTATATCTGGACCTCAGATTAGGAATCCTATTATAGAGATTTATATTTACAGACTTAGAAGTTTTTTTTTTTTCACAAACAGCACATAAGGTTTTATGAAATTGTGTTGTGGATTACCAATTTTTAAATAACTGTTTGTTTATTAAACTGTGTCTCACAATTCAGATGCCACTTTAACATGCCCACAAGCTGCAATATTGTATCTGATAATACTGTCATGCAGACCTGAGGAATACTAGTAAATGAAATTGTTGGGGCACAACGTTGTAGTAGTTGTGGGTATGCTCTTTCTAAATCAAGGTAGGCAACAAATATCATTCATCCTGAATCTCCAGGAGAGAAGGAGTAACCAACTTATTTAACTGAACCAGGTAGTTCAAGTTCAGTAAAACTCTGCTGTAGTTTGGAACTTGAGTGTCCCCCAAAAGCCTCATGTATTTGGAACTGAGTGCTCTTGGGAGGTAGAGTCTGGCTGGCAGGGATGGATATTTGGGGTTTGACCTAGAAGGATTCTATCAATTTGTTGAGGGGGGGGGGGGGTTGCCCAGGACAGAGTTTTCATGTTTTTTATTGACTTGCCAGTCAAGAAATGGGAAAGGGGCACCCCCGCTGGGTGTGGGGGGCCTGGACTGACAGCCTGATTTAAGTAAAGCAAGAAAGAGGAAGCACTGTCACATCTTCTTCCTGGGAAATCTTGTTGGCTTTGCTCCAGACTGTGTTGGCTTCCGTGTGCAGTGGGGTGAGCAGCTCTCCAGTCTCTGTCTCCGCCGTCTACCTCCTTCCACCATTGCCGGCTGCTCCATGAATGGACTGTGTGTGTGACTTCTGAAACTGCGAGCTTAATAGATCTGTCCTCCCTTAAATTGTGGATGTCGGGTATTTCGTCACAGCAACCGATTTATGGGCTAAAGGAACTAAGACTCTGAAGTCAGGCGGTATCTCATCCAAATTTCAACCCTACCACTCACATCCAGCTAGTCACTTACATCTCTCAGCTTCAGGTATCTCAACCACAAAAGGGATGAAAATACTGTCGGGTCTGTGGAGTGACACAGGGCAGTGAGTGAGAACAAGGCATTGTGCCTGCACCTGTTGTAAAGTACCCATTGTCTGTTGTAAAAAGAGAAAAGCAAGGGTCAGCTGTAGAGCGGTTGAGCATCTCTTGGGCTGTTTTCTCTTTGGGTTTCTTTTCTGGGACATGGTCTCTACTCTCAGGTGAAGTCAATAGGCTCCTTTTTCCTCGTATTAATACATTCTGTATCTTTGGTTTTAAAAAAGCAGGAGGAAATAGAAGAAGCCACTGGGATTGCATATAAGACAGATGCTCGGAGCATACCAGAAGAGCTTAAAACTATTTATAGTCAGCAGATAAGGGTGTAGGTCTGGTATCAGTTTTAAAGTATTTTTTAATTTTGGGAAATATTTTACAACCCAGCCACCCCCGGTTTTTTTTGTGCCAAAAAATCAAGCGGACGTGCAAGAAGCTTGAGAACCAACATGTAGTTTTTCAAATTCCCTCTAGTTGAAGCTGACTTGAAAGATGTAATTTATGGCCATTTTAGGAAAGAGCAATATTCCTAAGAATAAAAATCTGGTGCTAAAACATGTCAACTGCTTCCTATCCCTAACGAGGTAAAAACTTATCATTCCACTTTATACTTAAAGATTAAGAAGAAGGAGGAGGAGGAGGATGAAAAGGAGGAGAAAAAGAAATAATTCTCACTGCAAAACACCCAAAAAGCCGATCGTTCTTCGAATGAACAGAGTGATTATTATGTGTCTACACCCAATGGTCAAAAACAGAGAGAATAACATGGATGAGAATATTAGAGTTGGCAAAAGAGAGATGAGGTTTGTCTTTCTATACTTATGATGATCTTTTTATATTTTCAAGGAAGGAAAACAAAGCATGAAAATAATGATGACCACAGACAACTTTACTATACAGTTACAATTTTAGGTTTCTGGGTTCTTAGAGATTATCTTTTCCGCTTACTTTTATTTTGCAAATACAAAACTGATCACAGAAAGATGAGCCTTTTCTCTCATCACACAGCTAATTACTGTCACAGAGAAGAATGGAAACTCGGCCTTCTGACAACATTGTACTAGGCTTTGGAATCCCAAAACATTTTTTTTTAAAACTGTGCAGTGTCTTAATTCTTCCCATTAACAGTAGCTTTATAGTCATGTTAAGCTTAGAATTTTTGCCAAGAATTTTGGCCAACTTTGTTGAAGCAATATGAAAGTCATTTTCTCTTGAGCCCCTGGCTGTATTAACGAGGATCCCAAGTCTGTAGATTTCATTTAAGTATCAGTGAATGTAGGGGGGCCAATATGGGTGGAGATCCTGAATGATTTCCTTTGTTGAGCCCCAGAAGCACTACACGAAACTGCAGCAGTCACTGTCTCTGCCAGGTGACCTGATGTTCAAAAAGAAGAGAAGGGCATGGTCTACAAAAAATAGGCACTCGGGCAATGGAAATATAGAAGGGATGGCAATTTTAAAAATTACAATTTGGCTTTGTGACTCATGGAGCCATATTTTTTTCCTTGAATGTATTTCCAGGGTGTCTCTGTTAATATTAAGATGAAAATACAAATTCTAGAATAAAGGAATGAGGACCTCAAAGAATTAAATTTCAATATGAGTGTAGGTTAGAAAGGGCAAATATTGGCAGTAGCAGATAGGACATCAATGTGGTATAGGAGGAAGGAAGTGCTTTAATAGACAGATGTTCTCTGTTGCAGTCTCAAATCTGCTCAATGGGTCTAGGCAGGAAAGGAGAAATCACGGTAGGTCTTTCAAACAGAGGGCATTTAATAGAGGAAAATCATTATCTAAAGTGAGCACAAGAAGACAAGACAGGAACAAAAACCTATAATCATAATTAGAGTTGAGAGGTCAACACGGGAAATGGATAGTCCAAGACTAGCATATGGAACCTTCTAGAAGAAGGTAGAATCAGTAGAGATGGCCCAGTGGGAGAACAGATCAACAAGGGAAGAGCTTTGGTGAGGTGGATAGAATTCTAAAGAAGATGTAGTTACTGCCTGAGATACTACAGAAAGCAGAAAAAGAGGGAGAAATGTTGTGTTTTCCTTCCCTTCTATTCTTCTGTCTTCCACCACTGGCACACATGGACAAAGATACTGGGAATGCTAAATGTAAGGGAGCCCCAAGAATACATAGGGATACGAACAAGGAAAGCCTGACTCTTCCCCTTTGAATGAGAAGATGGATCCAAAGCAGATTGGAGATTGTGTATTTGGTCCTGTATCACCACTGGTGAGTGTCCCCAGATTCTGAGTCCCCACCCTTCTAAGTGGGTCTTCTTGATACCTCCAGTAGCAGATTACCAAGGAGTCACCCTGCAGAATGACTACTTTTTTTTTCCCTTGGGTTTGGACCACACCTGTACCACTAAATTATTACACTGAATTTTCCTTCTCTGTCTTCCCCTCCATCATTTGCCACCCACAAAGATGTTACTTAGCACAAAATAGTCAAAGGTATATGAGAATAAAACCCAAATAAAACCACCATTTCCTTCGGAAGTTTGACCCTTTTCCCCCTAGCAAGAATGTGGAAGGGTGTTATTGAGGTTTTCCAGTGGAGTGCTCTCTTCATTAAGTCAGAGAGGCTCTCCGCGATGTTAATGTCAGGGCAGACTGTAAACAATCCTCTTGGCCCAGAAGCCTCTGCTCTCTTCCTCTAAATGAACAGGAGGAACGAACTGTACAAAACCCAAACTGATTCTGAGGACAAGATCCAATTCTCGCTCGTTTTCCTTCTCCCCAGGCGCTTCCGAGTGAAGGTGACTGCAGAAGGCTGCTGGGGCTCCGGATCTGCACATGCGGACTTCTGTCTCTGCATGGCAGCTGTCACTACACAACTAAGGAAACTAGACTGGAAGGCCATATACCAAACCACTTCTTCGAGCCAGCAGTCAGCAATCTTTTAACTCCTGCCAAGACTTTTTTCCCCCAAAATAAAGTTGTTCAGACTCCAAAAATAACATGTGTTGCTCAGAGTAACATCTTCAAGCAACATAAACTGTACTTCCAGAAAATATACACAGTGCACTTCCCTAAGGGAACTGGCAGAATGGGTGGTGTGAGATTTTGGGCTCTTTATCTGCATGTACTGCCTGCCTTTGGGCAAATTATTTAGTTGATATTTTAAGTGGCAAGAGATACCCTGTACAGGCTTCCCTCATTTGCAGCAAGCAGGGGCTGAAGTTGTTTTAATATCAGCCTTACTCATATGTGCTGGGCAGGCTTTCACTAGCAGAATGTATTTTTAAACTGATGTCATGGTGCCCTGGTAGGTACCAGGAAAAGCCAAAGAACTTATAATAATAATAATAATAATAATAATAATAATAATAATAGAATCCAAGCACAGCTTTAGATTCCCTGAAACTTAACTGTGTATCCAAGGGTCAACTAGCCCTCTAACTCTCGCCTTTCAGTATTTCCTCCAACTCATTAACCTTCATTATCTCCATCTCTTCCTGTCCTTTAGAGTTGGAAGATAAAGTGTGGGAGTCCTTGGATCGTGGTCTGCTCTTGACTGTAAGGGAGTTCACCTGATCATCTTGGAGGTGGAGGTCGCCTCCAAGGAGGAGAATGGAAGAGGATATATGATTACCTTGTGATCATTATTGCACTTGGAGACAAGGGATGCAATATCTAAATACAAAACAAAATAAGAAATGGGAAAAAACCCACCCATTTTTAAACGAAGAGGGTGACAAAGGACTGAGCTGTAGGAGAACTCGTCCTTCCCAACTTGAGAAATGGCTCCAGGGGCATCTTTACTGTGATCAACCTCTTTTTTTCCCCCATTTTATTGACATGTATAAGCGCAAAATTTAAGGTTTACAATGAAGTTGAGCACTTTGTGCACATACATATCTTGTCAAGGTGACAAGGACTTTCCCACTCTCCTTTTGTTGCTCCCCTTACCCAACCCTCCTTGCCTCCCCACCCTATCCCCCTGTTTCACTTTGTTTTTCATTTTAAGTTCCATGATATAGTTGTGATTGGGTCTCTCATATCAGAGAGACCATCTGATGTTTCACCTTCTGCTTCTGACTCACTTCACTAAGCATGATGTTCTCTTTATAGAAGACAGGGCACTTTCAGAGTATTTACTACTATTAATGGTATCTTTTGAAATGATGCAATCAATCTTTACATGGTATGACAAAGGGTTTGTCTCAAAGGCTCTTAAGAGTCCCTCTGACAAGTCTTATGGAGGCAATACAAAGCAAGGCTTGGAGCAGAGAGTACGTTTTCTTAAGGAGTGCAGAGGACAGGTAAAGATTATTGAGCATTTGTTTGACTTCGCTTTCTCTACAGGGTCCACCTGGGGAAATAAATGTTGAATGTGATTGTCTGCTCAGCTATTGTCTGTCCTCCGGTTTGGCCCTCCATGTTCTGTGGTGAAGTCAGGAGATTTAGGTTCTAACTTTGAAAAATTCTACTCCACTCCTAAGTCAATGGTAACCTCTTGTCTCAAACTTAGAAATCCTGAAATTGCCTGGGGAAATTGTAACACCTAGATTGCTAGAATCCCAGAATTTCTGATTCAGTAGGTCTTGAGAAGAAGAAGTTGGAGGGAAGGTGAAGGCATACTTTTCAAAAAAAGAAGATGCTGATACTGCTGGTTTTGGAAACCACACAGTGATAGTCACTATTGTGTAGGAGTTACCAATTCTGATGTGAACATCAAAATGATCCTTTAAATGTGCTCTTAGAGCAAGTAGCCTTGTGAGTTTGTTCTGGTGGAAATTGGGAGAACTAATTTTCATAAGGGAAATAAAGCATTATGCACAACAAAATTTCATTCAGCCATGAATAAGATCATGTCATTTGCAGGGAAACAGATAGAACCAGAGACCAGTATGTTAAGCAAAATAAGCCAAACACAGAAAGCTAAATATTTTATGCTTTCTTTTATATGAGAAACCCAAAATATAAATAAATAAATGAACAAAATAAAGGCGAGATGAGAAATAAAAAAGTAGATTTTTGAAGGTGGAGAAGGGGATCAATGGAGAGAGAGTAAAAGGGTTGAAAATAATCAATATATGTGACACACATGTGCCACTTCCCCAACACAAATGACACGATTTTGTACTAACATATACTGCTAAGAAAAAAAAGATAGTAGTGGGTTTTAACTTAGAAAAATAATAGTTATGTAAATAATAGTTACATAAATCATATCTAAATAAAGCATTCTGGTTAGATGTATCATTTTTAACATGTTTATAAGGACCCAGTTGCCACATTGTTTGGGGTCTTCCCCTAATCTTTATTTTCCTCTGGCTATTAAGGGTGAATAAAGTTTCAAGAATTAAATTGGTTCTTGGTCCAATCAAGGCAAATGCTTTTGAGTTGGTGACACAGATTTATAAGTTACCCTTAAGTCGCATAATAATTGGAAATGATGCCCCTGTGAGAAGGCAATGTCAACTTTGTACCTCAGGATTTCCTTCTTTGTACTAGTAAGGCTGGCTTGTGACTGTTGTTGTCTAATTAACTGATTGAGCTCATAACCTTTTTTTTTTCTGTCACTTTCATTCTGGTCTCCAAGGCTCCATTTAAATGGCATACCTCATTATAATATTTGGAAATATGTATGGTTCTCTACACACCTAAGATGATGACACGATGACACCCCCTTGGGTGTTCTGTGCTGTTTTTCTAGTTCTGTATCAGTGGATTGCTGCCATTCCGTAGCTTCCATCCACCAGAGGAGGCATTTGCATAAATGCCATTGGCCTTTGCCGTCACCCTGCTAGCCATAGGAGTATCAGGGCAGTATGATGACAAGAATGTACCAAAATAAAATAAGACAACATGAATGTGTGCCCTCTAAGCCTTGAAAAAGTCAAGGTCTCCTCCTTGCTGCCGAGTTCCAAGTCCGGTGTCTTATCTGAGATGGATGGTCAGTTCTCCCTGGTCCTGGTTCTCAAGCTGTGCTCTTGCTTCCAGACAAAATTTTATCAAATATAGACTATGGGTGCATATTTGAAGGCCAGTGGGGTGGGGTGGAGGAGTGGTCTACTTGCTACGCAGTAGGTTGTTGGATAGCTTTGAAAGGGCAAGAAGCTGCAGCAGCAGAAGAGGAGGAGGAAGTGAAGTTCCACCTCCTGTCAGAGCTGCACAGGCTTTGAAACTTAATTGGCTCCTGCTGACAGGAGGTGGAGCTTCCTGTTTGCCACTCTTCTGCCCTGGATACTTGGTCTTTCAAAAGGCATGGACCAGTCCCAACTCAAGGCCTAGGGGCTGGGCACCCCTGCTATACAGTTAATAATTCTGCCCTAGTTTGCAAGTGAGGAAATAAAATGGCAGATTCTTCTCTTCTCAAGGATATAATAAGAGCAGGACCAGACTAGATACTAGTCTTTTGAAAAGGCCCATTCTCTTTCTACCTTCTGGTAGGTAGGTAGGTAGACTGGTAGGTAGTGGGAAGATATATATGTGATCAGCTAAAGGGTTTATCCTTGTAGTACACTAAACTTTCATTTTTTATATGAGAATAAGATTATTATCATGATTTTTGAGAAGAAGTTGTAAACCAAAGGTAGTCCACAGCAAGAAAGTGAAATAAGGGAAATGCGCTCTTCTTTAAATGGTTTTGTCTCATGACAGGCTCAGTAAAAGCCAATGTATAAAGATGGGTCTGTTGAGTTCCTTCTCACTAATCAAAAGTAAGGTGGTTAATTTTATGCATTAATTAACCAGATCAAAGGGTACCTGGATACTTGGCTAAATATTATTTCTAGGTGTGTTTGTGAAGGTGTTTGCAGAAGAGATAAATATTGGGATTGACTGAGTGGCTAGTCCTCACCAAAGCAGGTGGGCATTACCATAAAAAAGGAAGGAAAGGAGAATTTCCCTCTTGGGCCTGTCAACCTGAGGACTACTAATCCTCTCCTGCTCCAGGCAGCTCTGGTTTTCAGGCCTGCAGACTTCTACTGTATTCTGTACCATGTTTGTTGTGCCCTGGGCCTCCAGATGGCAGATGACAGATATGGGACTACTTAGCCTTCTCAGATAATGGACCAATTCCTCATTATAAATCTCCTTCACACACACACACACACACACACACACACACACACACACACACACTTTATTCACCATTACTCCAGAGAACCTTAACACAAGGAGTTCCACTTAGATGTGAACAGAAGTTTAGTTTTCGAGTTCCTAGTCAGGGAGTCATGTGACACAAGTTCCTAGTCCTTCATAAGCCTTCTCTCTTGATGACCAACCCTCACCCCTCACAGAAGCCACAAGACAAGGGCCTGATTGAAGCCACGCACCACATAAACAGTGAAACAAGGAAGCACATACCAACCACTAAAGACGGGTGTGTGTCTGTGCACACACTTGTGTGCAAGTGCAGTCAGGGATCTACAATGCAAGTGGTCAGGAAGTTCAGAGGCTAAGACCTAACTTACAAAGTATCTTGTATTTTTAATCACTATAAACCCCACCAAATACACAGCAAGAAATATACATGTGTACATATGAAAATATAGCAACAATACTATAACTAAATTCAGCTATTTCTAATAAGAATAAAGCTTAAGATAACATTAACATGAAAGTGCACTTGTATTTAGATAAAATCAGTGTTTTGAATTATTTAAAAATAAATATTTAAAGATTGAACCCTTAATATACACTACGGATTTGATTGATAATGATGTGTGACTGGAGGTTCATTGTACAAATGGACCACTTGGGTGCAGGAGTTAGTGATGGTGAAGGCTTCAGGAGGGAGAAGGTTGAAGAGGAACAAAAAACAAACAAGATAAAGAAATTTGGTATTTTCTTCTCAGTTTAGCTATGAACTTAAAACTTCTAAATTACAAAGTTCATTTTTTAAAATATGATTTTTGTAAAAAATCTTACTTTCATATTTTAGAAATTGTGATCTTCAGGATGATTCTTACCTTTTGCATTCTACACAGGTGCAGAACCTAGTGGCTTTTGATCTCTAGTACAATATTTTGGTCTGGAAGTTAAATTCCAAGGTAACTTTTGGGTGCAGACTTTCATTCTGAACAAATGTATCTGCAGAACATGTGACTGAAGAGAAGGAAACGTACAGATTCTGTGGTGTGGAGCCACTCCATGCCATTTCCAGTTCTTCATCGAAGAGGCTTTGGCTCTCCCCTACCCTCTGCCTCCTTCCAAAATAACAGTACCGTGAACAACCACTTTCCAAGACTGAGATGGCTCCTTCCCTCCCTCAGAAAAACACACCTGATGTCAAATCAAGTGCTATTATACTAAGTTACAGCAAGTAGAGATTTCTACAGTCAACTCAAGGAAGTCTGAGAAAATGGTATTTCTATGCACAGGCTGCTACTTTTCTCATTTTTAATTTATTTAAGAATGTGTTAATTTCTGCTGTACTTTTGAAGTACCGTCTTACTGAATATTGGACTTTTGGAAGACAACCTTTTTTTCCTTCAGTATTTAGAATATTTTCATCCCATTACCTGCTATCCTCCGTCATTCTGTTTGGAAATCATTTTTCATCTTATTGGGTACCCATTATACACGGTAAGTATTTTTATCTTGCTGCTCTCAAGAGCTTCTTGCTTTTTTTTTTTTTGAAAATTTGACTATGATCGTACAAGCATGAATCTCCTTGAGTTCATCCTCTTTGAGTTTGGTGAACTTCTTGGATTTGTTGAATAATATTTGCTGGATAAAATTTCGGAGGATTTTGGCCATTATCTCTGAATATTTTTCTACTTCTTTCTCCCTTCTCTTCTTGAATTTCCCATAATGTGTGTGTTAGTTTGCTAAGATGATCCACAGGTCTCTAAGGCTTCTTTTTCTTTTTTTTTTTCCTTTCTGTTCCCTGCACCAGATAATATCAGTTGATCTATATTAAAGATCACCACTTATTTCTTTTTAAAATCTGTTGTTAGGTCCTTCCAGTGAAGTGTAATTTAATAAACTTTTCAACACCAGAATTTCCCTTCGGTTCTTTTTAATTTCTATTTTTTATTGATATTTCTTATTTGGTTAGGTATCGCTCTTATGTCCTTAAATTCTTTTGACATATTTTTGTTAAATTCTTTGAATGCTAAAAAATGTCTTAAAATCTCTTGTCTAATACATCCAAGATGTGGGATCCTTCAGGAGCAGTTTCAATTGACTATTTCTTCCTATTTCATTCTTTCTTTTTAATATGGAAGATGGAACCCAGGGCCTTTCTTATTGAGCTACATTCACAGTCCATTATTATTTTTTTGATTTTTGAGACACAATCTCACTAAGTTGCCAGGTTATCCAGGCTGGGCTTGAACTTGTGATTCTCCTGTTTCTACCTCCCAGAGTGTCCAGTTTCTTTTTGTGTCTCATAGCTATTTTTCCCCATTTTATTGATATGTATAAGTGGAAAATTTAAGGTTTACAATGAAGTTTAACGTTTTGTGCACCTACATATCTTGTCAAGGTGACAAGGACTTTCCCACTCTCCTTTTGTCCTTCTCCATACCCACCCCTCCCTAACCTCCCCACCCTACCCCCCTGTTTCACTTTGTTTTTCATTTTTTCCCAATTTTATTGATATGTATACGTGCAAAACTTAAGGTTTACAATGGGGTTGAGCCTTTTATGCACATATGTATCTTGTTAAGGTGACAAGTACTTTCCCACTCTCCTTTTGTCCCTCCCCATACCCACCCCTCCTTTCCTCCCCACCCTACCCCCCTGGTTCACTTTGTTTTTCCGTTTTAAGTTCCATAAGGGGTGTGCTCTGGGTCTCTCAAATCAGAGAGACCATTCGATGTTTCATCTCCTGCTTCTGACTCACTTCACTAAGCATGATGTTCTCAAATTTCTTCCATTTGCCTGCAAAAGCCTCCACACTGTTGGACTTTATAGATGCATAGTATTCCATTGTGTATAAATACCACAGTTTGTGTATCCATTGGTCTGTTGATGGGTATTTTGGTGACTTCCATATTCTAGCTATTGTTAGTTGTGCTGCTATGAACATGGGTATTTATTTCTAGCCTTTTGAGAGATCTCCATACTGCTTTCCAGAGTGGTTGTACGAATTTACATTCCCTCCAGCAGGGCAGGAGGGTTCCTTTGTTGTTGAAACTAGACGTTTTAAGGAACATAACATGGCAGCTCTGGAAAACAGATCAAATTCTCCCACTCCTCTGTTCTGTTGTTAATGCTATTAGTTTTTCCTTTCTTTTGTTTGTATTGTAATTTTCCTGCCCTAATCCTAGAAAATATGTTCTATACAGCATATAACCACAGAAAATTTCTGTTCTGTAATCTTATTGATGATATAAGGATTGATCAGAGACTTCCTGAACTTCTTCAAAAAAGTGAATCCTCCCACCTTTGCTGGCCAGGCTTATGTGTGTGTTGGGAGCATTCCTTCAGCGTTCGGAGAATCAGGTTGCAGCTAGACTTAGACCTCCTTTCTGGCTTGCACAGGGCTCATGGTTATCCAGAAAGTGGAGCCTGGAGTCCAGGAGCACATTAGAAATATTCTAAGCAAGCCCGGAGTCACAGGCCTGCGATCCTCGCCCTCTGGGAAGCTGAGGCAGGAGGATCCGAAGTTTGAGCCTAGCCTCAGCAACTTAGGGACTTAGATTCTATTTCCAAAAGAAAGAAAAAAACTGGCAGGGGATGTGGCTCATTGAAAAGGCCTTGAGTTTCATCTCCATTCTGTGCACACGCACGCACATGCACGAGCGCGCGCACGCGCACACACACACACACACACACACACACACACGACTTCTAAAGACTGTATCACTTTTCCTTTATCTTTCTTTTAAGTGTCTACCCAGTGCTCTCCATAGACTGTTATGTTAGGCAATTACCTCTGATTTTTTAACAAGGGCCCTGGGGGGAGGACCCCCATCTCCAGCACCCCCCCACCAGTGTTCTGAATCCAATTAAATAATACTTCGAATGTCACTGTTTCTGAGGCTGGGAGATACCTCACATAATAGAAGTGCTCAGCCCTGTAGCTTCCGTGAGCTTCTGACCCCACCTGCCCCTCCAGAACTGGGAGGAGCCTGCTTTTCTCTGCCCCTGTGGTTTTGACTCTGCTGATTTTCAAGGTTAACAATGAGGTGGGAAAAAGAGCGATACTAGTAGATCAAATGAAAATACCACAAGTACTGTAGTTCTTTGTGAGGTTCAGCTGTTTGTCCTGAATACATACTTCTCTGATTGCAGTGAAACTGGTGAATTTCCAGAGTTCTAAAAAGTTGATTTTGACAATTCTGCCATATTTTCTTCCCTTAAAAACCACTACTATTATTATTTACAAAGGGAAACTTGAAATTTAGTCGAAAATTTCATACATTGTAAATAATTCTTCCAAGGCATGGTGATGTACCCGTATAATCCTAGTACTCTGAGAGGCTGAGGCAGGAAGATTGCAAGTTCAAACCCAACCTGGGCAAGTTAGTAAATGAGTGAGAACCTGTATCAAAATCAAAACAAAACAAAAAGGTGTGTGTGTGTGGGTGGGGGGCCGCCGGGGATGTAGCTCAGTGTGAAGGATCTGAGCTCAATCCCTGGTATCACAAATACACATTAGAGTGAATAATTTTTTACCTTTTTAATCATTTTATGTAGGTGATTGCACATTGTAGTTTCAAATTCATGCGTTTCTGGAAATACAACAGAAGTCTAAATTCTCCTGATTGCTTTTCGCATCTTCTTAGCATGTAGTTTCTAATATTATATGAAGGGTTCAATCTCATAAGTGACATTCCTTGCAGCTTTACTCTGGTCCTTTTTTTCTATTTGATTCCCAGGAGAGAACATACTATTTCTCATATAATGAGATCTTTGCAGATGGGTTAGAGAGTTTTCCCACCTGCCTTGCTGTAGGTAGAATACTTATCTTGGCTGGATACACTTAACTTGAGTACGGGAACTTATACCAGCTCCTACTGGCTTGAAGCAGGACACTGAATGATGGAAATTGCAAAAACAGGCAATAAACCATCAGTTTTATTTTTTTCTTTCAGATCCCAGGTACTTGTATACATTGAGATTTGAGAAACAGCCCAAAAGGACCATTTTTCAGGAGCACATCTTTCTAATCATTTGACATGGTGACTGTAAACACTTCAGAGAACAATAAAGAGAAACAAAAAGTCACCCTTCATCCACGACTTTCGGTATTTAATTTTTGATACCAAGGTATACTAAATTTATTTGGTATTTATTTTTATATTCTTTACAAATATTTAAATTTCAAAAGACTCGATTACAGATTTCTTCTTTAATTATAAATACATTACCTTAGAGTGCCTTTCTAATCCATGAGCTCTTTCCCATTTACTGCACTGCACACACACACGGACCGCACACACACACGTACTGCACACACACATACACACGCACACACACACACACATTCTTAAAAATCAAGAATACAAACAGAGTAAACAAATCTACTTGGTCCATTAAAGCTTTCTGGTATCTAGTTAAAATGTTACTATAATATAAGAAAACCATTGATTTTTATTGCAAATGTTCTCACTGATATTTTCTATATCTGAGTGTTATATAATATGGGTAATCTTTTGTTTACTTTCAAATAAATTTAGGAACATATTTTAACAACTACTAATGGCTGGAATTTTTTTTGCAACTCCCTGAGAATGATTCTCTCATGACAACTTACCCAACTTGCTGTGACCTTCTTCTGAAATTTATGCCCTTTCTTAGTAGACTGTCTCAAGGTTTAGTCTTTCTCTTAAGTGCGATAGCTCCATATTTGAACGTGAAAAGCAGGAAAAATAACCAAAGTATATTTTAGGACCAAACACATACTCTCAGGTTCCACGAGTAGTTGTTACCAACATGTTCTCTTAGAATAATCTGAGTTAGTTAACGGGTGATATGTAAGTTTATCAATTTTCCAAGATGATTGTAATTCTTATGTATTGCAAACATATACCAATAGAAAATCTAAGCTACAACAAGAAGTTGCCGGGAAAGGCCAAAAATGGCTTGATAGAGTCTATGAGGGACACACGGAACAATGAAGAACAGAACAAAATGAGCTAAATTGCCATCCCTGTCTTTCCTGCAATCTAACCTATTCCATGGCTTTGGCTGCTTATACCATGATGTTAACTTTTGTGTTAATGGCATGAAGCAGAGGCACACAACACATGGAGAAAGAGGCCTGGATGCACATATTTAGGCATTTAAGTATAACAATCCCCCAGACATCTCCTGTGCAGTGTCTTTCCCAGATAGGTTGGAACTGTTCCCCGGTTCCCTGGAAGCCAGAGGAAGAAACTGCATAGCTTTTGCTAACTGGAGTGGGAAAAAGAGAAAGGTAAGTGTTGCAATGGAATTCTCTGCAATTCTCTCATGCTGAGTATGTATTAAGAAGGACTTGATTCTATAATGAAATAACTCCGAGAGTAACCCCAAACTCTCTATAAAAGCCTGTTTTTATTTCAACCACTATTCTAACTAAAATGTGTTGCCTCCCATCTACTTAAAATGGTAGCATTGGGGTTTTTTGCAACATTTTTTATTATGTATTTCTCTGAGTCTCTACCAAAATGTCAATACTGGAACTTGAGCATTAATTGATAGATTTTGTCCACATAGTGTAAAATAAAGTACCATAAGTGATCAACAGATAATCTTGGAGTGAATCTAGGACAATATTCATCTGTTTGTTCCCCTTAAATTTTATAAATACAATTTTAGAGCTCAATTCATATTGCCATTTGACCCTATGTGAGTTACTTACATTTGAGCTTAAATTTCCTCACTTGTAAAATACGTACAAATATTCAAACCCGTTTTGAGGACCAAATCATAAACATACATTAAATGCATTGAAAGGAGAATCTGAATCTTAAAAATCTCTAAGACTTTCATCTAGGAGTATACACAAAAGCATCCTCCAACTTCCTCGGTTTGCATGGAGATTCAGTACAGACCTATGAGAAATGCACTTTTTGAAGAGGTTCTTTAAGTTGGTACAGTGACTTGTTTTTTTCTTTTAGAGTTTTAAGTACATTTAAAATAATCAGGTTGTCTTTTAAAAATCTCAGTTAGAAAGGAATGCTTACAATAAAAATTTCTTAACTACTAAGAGCTACTCAGTTTTTCATCTCTATAAGAAGTATGTAAGACAATAAACTTACAACAGAAGGTTTATTTTGTCTCATAGTTTCAGGGGTTCTAGCCTGTGATCAGTCACGCGCATGGTTTTTAGGCCTCTTGTGGGGGTACCAGGTTGCAGTGGTTGGGAGTATGCGGCAGAATGAAACTTCACAGCCAGAGAATGAAGACAAAGTAAGAGACCAGGGTTCCACAATCTCCCTCAAAAAAATTTGTCTCATTAACCTAAGGACCTCTCCTTAGGCCCTACATCTTACAGTTTCCAGTACCCTCCAACAACACCTTATTGGGGCCAAATATTTACCACATTGACCTTTGAGTATCATTTAAGATCCAAACTATAGCAGACTTTGTAATGCAATTATAACTTCCGACTTTTAGTAGCTGCTGTGCTGCCTGGAACCAGATCATTTTCATGCTCTAGATAAACAAAACTTCAGATGTCAGAAATTTAGAAGAAAGAAAAAAGAACTAGAGAGATGTATAATAAGTTTATGGAGTAGGAGAGTAGATGGTGTGAATCTAAGTTTGTATATAGGAGGCTGGTTTTGAGAGTAACCACTTCTTGGCTATCTGAAGACGAAGCTAAAATCCTCTGTTTCCCTTTAATTAATAGAATTCTTTCTGAGAAAAGCTGTGGATTTCTCCTTAGGTAAGCAGCCATAAGGACACTCAGCTGTAAGACTGACATTTTTTAATACCAAAAGTGATTAGGAACAGCGAGGTGTCAAAAGCCAATCAAGTTTGAGTCCTGAAACCAAAGACTTTGCCCTGCTTGTTGAAGTGCAGAAATGCATTAACATCTCTACCATCAGTCACTGTTAAAGATCAGGATGAGCGTTCTGTACCTAACCAAAAGCAATTTTTTACCCTCACTGCACTGCTATTAATTATATAGATCTCTGGATTTGTACCAAAGCCTTTTAAAGCATCTGGCTTATTCCCATGACTGCATCATCCTCCATATGTAGATTGCATCTCTTTCTCAAGAAAAATTTGTTAGGAAATATTTGCTGAGTGCCATGCAATATCGAAAAATACCGAGGCATTAAAAGACTGTGAGAAAATGCCTGCAGGTTTTCTGATTCCAATCGCCATCTCTGTAAATCACGACAGAGTGATTCATCGCTTTTCATGGAGAAAGTTACCCATCAACAGAGAAGACAAATTTGAGACAGCTAAGAAGAAAGCGCAGACAACTCCAAGGATAGACATTACCCTGACTCGCCACAGAGGCAGGAGTTTCAAAAGATCATGGCTGGACATCACAGGAAGCAAGTGGAACAGAGTTTCACAAGTTTGGACTCAGATCATCAGAGTTAGGGCCCAAGCCAAGGCTGTAATGAAAGGCAGGTGTATTGAGTTTAATAGGTTGGAGAAGAAGGAGAAGGAAAAGATGTATCAAATTCACTGCTATGAATCTATTTTGGGGAAATTTAATGGAGAAAGATGAGAGAAAACAAATGAGTTATTTCTTAGCTAGAAATTTAACTTTTTTTTTTCCCCTTGTAACCATGGTGTGTCAGGTTTCCTGCCCCTGGAACACAATACCCAACATCCACAGCTTAAAAAGAGGAGAGATTAAATTTGGCTCTGGGTTTGGGGGATTCAATTCATGATCACTGGCTCTGGGACAGAAACATCATGGCAGAAGGGTACAGGGAGCAAAGCTGCTTAGTTGATGTGGCAAGGAACAGTGCCAGAGAGCAGATATAGTACTCAAGTTCATGGCTCCATGACCCACCAGACCCATCCAATAATGTGTGCTACTGATTTACTAGGCATTTCTTAATCCAAAGACATTGAAAAGCCAGGATTGACAGTCATGCAGGGAAAGCCACAGAATACAATGTAATCGTGCCTTTTTAAATGAAGAAGAATAATTCTCCGAAGGTAAGTGAGATCTTGGAACTGACTGCAAGGAACTAACATATGAAGTAAACAAAGATTAGAATCATAAAAGATTAATCATAGTCTTATTTCCAGCATAAGATGAAGATACAAGGTTCATGGGCAGTGAGTCCTGGGAGTCTCTGTCCTGGGCCATATGGTCCTCTAGAATGCTTCCGCAGAGATCGGGAAGAGACGAGGAAAGCCAGAGTCTCGAGAGGAGAATTTGGAGCTCTTGGCAATGGCTTTGCCATACAGAGGAGCCCTGTGTCTGCACCAGCCCGGCAGCCAAACTTTCAGATCTTCCAGTGAGCAGTAGCTCGGAGGACAGCAGCCAAGAGTGCGAAGGCAAAACCCACACCCAGGAGACAGATCTAACAAATCATCCGCAGGACTCTCAAACTGGAGGCACAGACTGTGAGACTGACGTCACTCAGGCTGAAGTCAACAGGAGCAATGCGGAGCTCTTCTATCCTGTGTGAGTCTGAACCTTGATTTGTCCCTGACAATCCTTTTAAAGTGACTCCTGAGGTGGCTCTCTCAGCCTCACCTCTGACTTCATGAGGACATAGCCTTTTCCCCTTTTCATGTGGTAAGGGATGGAAAGACTGACCCTCAGTTTTGTGAGTAGAAAGCACAATGATCCAGGATTCTTTCCTTAGACTAAAGAGTAAGACCACACATCTGGGTTGGTTCTAGTTGTACATAAAGCTCTTCCATATGATCTCCATCTTGAAGCTTTTCACATGCACACATGATTAATAGAGGCAATTCTGCTGCATCTAGATGTTCACTTTTTCCAGTTGCCTCCCTCCAACCCCCGCCAGCACCACACCCTGGGAAATGTCTTAGCTAGGACGAAAAAAAGCATAGACATCAATTGGCTTTTGAAAATATGTTTTTGATTCACCTTCTGCAACTTAGTTTATAGCGAATATATATAGCGTGACAGTCTGACTAAAGCCATCAACCTACCCAGGCCAGTAGAGGCCCTTAGAGAATCAAATAGCGAGTAAGTCATGTGGATTTAACCCAGGAACCAAACAGCCAGTAAGCCTGTGTTTTTCATCCAGAAAAATGTCAGTAATCCAAACAATATGTGAAACGTTAAGTTTGAGCACTTTTTATGAAAATCCACATTCAACTTAAAAACTAGAATGAGGCTTATTTCCTTCTTTGTATTCATAGATCTCCTACTCATCAAGATTGTAAATGCTGAGCTTCGCAGACTTAACAACTAAGGGATCAACTATTGCAAGGAGATAATTTTAAGGTGTTGGTAGTCAGGCTACTAAGTGTGAAATCCTGGCCCTGCCACTTACTAATTGTGTAACCTTAGATAAAATGTGTGCCTGTGTGCCTGTTTTGGTACTAGGGATAGAGTTTAAGGCTTTCACACTGAGCTATATCCCTAGCCCATGTTTTTTAGTTTTGATTTGAGACAGGGTCACACGAAGTCACCAAGTTGCCGAGGTTGGGCTTGAACTTGTAAACCTGTTTCAGCTGCATAGAGTGCTGGGGTTGTGAGCCTGTGCCACCAGGGGGATTAGCTTTAGATAAAATGTTTAACCTCCCTCTCCTCCATTTATCCACCTGTAAGTGGGGAGACTATTGGTGATTTCATAGAGTGCTATGAAAATTATTTAACAGATGAAAATTATTTGGAACAATTCTTGGATATCATAAAAGTTCAACAGATGTGAAATATTACTATGTCTAGTTGAAACTATTACCCATCTACATTGAACAAAAAATGACTGTACTTGTTAAGTGGCTGTATAAATTTATTTCGATGAGAAAGTAGAGAATAGAGATGAGAAGGTAAGAAATGATACCACAAAAACAGCCAGGTGGAAATGTCCAGTGAGGTCACTGAAAGATCTGATTGGCTGACTTCTCTATTTGAGAAGTTCAAGAGAATGTCATGATGACCCCAGGCAGAAGCCATCTGGAAAGTCATTTTCTCTGTATTATACTTTGAAGAATTACATTACAGTTTAGGAAAAAACTTTATTTCAGAAAAATGAAAACAACTGGCAGATTAAGTTTTGTTATGGACTGAATGTCTCCTCTAAAACTCACTTTGAAATTTAATTGCCATTTTGATGATAGCTGGAGGGGGCACCTTCAAGGAATGAGATCTTCGGGACTGTGTCATCTTGAATAGACTAATGCGGTTTTTGAAGAAATGGGTTAGTTATAACAGCAGTATGGTGCCATTTTTTTTCCTCTAGCATCTTGTGTGTTCGTGTCTTTCCACTATTTTATGACACAGCATGAAGGCCTTTGGCAGATGCCGCACTACACTATATATCAAATGACTTCTACTGTTTATAATTTACCTAGTGTGTGGTATTTTGTCATAGCAGCAGAAGACAGACTAAAACAAGTTGAAAAAGGATCTCTTAGATTCTTGCTGAAAGAGCCCTTCCATCTTTACCAAATAATTCCCTGTAAATCTTAACTAAGGGACAGAAGGGAAGACTCAATTGAAGACTCAATACTGGCTCAAAGATAGGAAATTACATGATGAAATATGTTTATTTCTTCTCCTTATATCTAGAACTACAAAGATATCTAGAATTCTAGGAATGATGAGCCAATCGCAATTGCTAAATTGCAAAACATGCTTTCTGTGGATTCATGGTGATTTCAGAATGACATCAATATTAATTGTTATAAACTGCTCATCTTTACATTTTGACATAACAATAATAATCTTTTATTGCCTGATGATTTAAAAATACTTAACAGACATTATCTCACTAAAAAAGTATTAATGAGAGATTCCTATCAAAACATTGTGAAAAGGTGGGATGTATGACCTGCGTTGTGATGAACCCATCCTTGAAATGTAGGAACAATAATAGCTTATTACAATACTGTCTTTAATAATTTAGAAGCTGCCTTTTCATGCATGATATTTAAATTTTAACACAAGCTAGTGAGAAAGGAGAGAGAACGTATAAGAATCTGTGATTTGGGAAGGATCCCGACTATGAAAATTAATCAACTAATTTTAGAATTCTACAAGGAAAATGTTAAGGTAAAATAGCCTCGTATATATAATTTAAAACGTTGTGTCATATTCATGTATATATACAAAGAAAAGTCTTTCCTTCTGGAGGCCAAAAACCCCACTGAACTCAAGTTTTGCTGAAAGAAAATCAATGATAATATAAAATATGCTATGGAGTACATGCTTTTAGTTGGGGTGTATAAATTCTAGCCCCAGAAAAGAATATTTTCCCTGATGCTTTGTAAAGTGTGGTGCTTGCAGCAAGCTTGTTTTACACTGTGTCATTTTATGTGTCAGAAGACTAGGATGCTATGAGTTTATTTTTCTCTTTAACTGGCCTTCTTGTATGATTTAAGAACAATGATTACATTGTCATGTACCCCACATTCAGAAAAGGCAGGGTTCTAATAGAGGTCGATGATTGGTGTGGAAACAAAAGATTTTTCTGATACCCCCCAAAGCCAACTTGTTTTGGGGCTAACCTGCCAGAGATGCAGGTAGAACTTATACCCAGTCAGATCAAAACTACGTGTGTCTTCATCTTCCATGAAAAGCAGAATGATTAAATGCATGCAAACATTCAGTCACTCTTTCCCTATTGAATTTTGTAGGAAGCCAAATAACCTTTCCAAAAGTAAAATGTGTAATGTGAATTTATGAATACCTCTCACACAGGGGGGCACGTTGGTGGTACTTGTCTGTGATCCCAGTAACTCTGGGAACTGAAGCAGGAGAATCGCAAGGTGGAGGCTGGCCTGGGCAACTTAATGAAATTCTATCTCAAGGAATGAAAAGGTCTATATTTTTCCCTTGTTTATATATTCTAGATATTAATCCTTTATCAGTAGAATAGCTGGCAAAGATTTCTTCCCATTCACTCGGTTATGTCTTCACTCTGTTGCTTCCTTTGGTGTGCAAAAGTGTTTTAATTTGATGTAACCTCATTTGTTGATTCTTGACAGTATTTCCTGTGCTCTTGGAGTTCTATTCAGAAAGTCCCTGCCTGTGTCTACAGCTTCCAGTACCTTCCTTACACTGTCTGCCAAAGTTTCTAAGTTTCTCGTTTTCTGTCTACATTTCTATTGCATCTTGACTTGATTTCAAACCAGTGTGAGAGACAGGGATCCAGTTTCAGTCTTCTGCATGTCTTCAGTTTTCTCAGCTCCACTTTTTTTAAGGGGCTATGTTTTTCAGCATATTTTTTGGTCCTTTTGTCAAAAATCAGATGGGTACAGGTTCACGGAGTGATGGAACTAAAGACCATCTTGCTAGCAAAATAAGCCAGATTTAGAAGTTAGCTCTCACACGTTTTCCCATGTATGAGATGCCTAATAAGCAAAATAAAGGACAGGTGACTGAAAGTGAGGGCCAGCTTTCAGAGAGAGGGGACAATGGTACTGAGAATGGGCAAGAAATGTTAAATGCATGTACCTCCCGTTTCCCGAAATGAACCTCACCATTCTCTACTTCTGTCATTTGCTAAGAAAGAAGAAAGAAGAGAGAGAGAGAGAGAGAGAGAGAGAGAGAGAGAGAGAGCATGAGCTAGGGATGTAGCTCAGTACAAAGGCCATAGGTTCAATTCATGATCATTGGAAAAAAATAACATTCTATACCACTGTCATTCTCCGACTCCTGCCACCAGCCCAGTGACACTCATGAGTCACATCAGCGAATGAAAAAAAAATGAGTCACTTAATTCTCTTTAAGTCTGTTCTCATGTCCATACTACTAGCCCCCAAGGAGAAAATCTTCAAATTTCTGTTATTATTGATTTTAACCTCACACTTCTGAAATTTCTACACTTTTAATGTGAATAATATATTATCATGGTAGTAATGTGTATTAATTGTGTGTGTGTGTGTGTGTTTGTGTGTGTGTGTGTGTGTGTGTGTGTGTGTGTGTGTGAGAGAGAGAGAGAGAGAGAGAGATACTGGGGATCAAGCCCAGGGCTGTCGCACAGAACTATATCCCCAGCCAATTTTCATTTATTTTTTATTTTTATTTTGAGACAGGGTCCCACGAAGTTGCTAAATTCCCTAAGCTTGAGCTTTCAGTCCTTCGGCCTCAACCTCCCATAATACTGAGATTACAGTCCTCTGTTACCAGGCTGAGACAGATAGTCTCAGAAGGAGAGATATTTTCTGTGCCGATAAGACAAATTTTTCTGGGAAAAAATAATCTTTACACTCAAAATGATGTCATTTGCTTTTATAAGTTGGCTTGCTTCTTTTTAAAAAGAAAGAGGATATTTCCAATGAAAAAAGTTTGTGAACACACACAAGAAACCAAAATATCTGAAATGCTTTAATTCAGTAAGCCTTCTTCAGTGCTTGCTACGTGATCATGAAGGCCTCACATATCAGGAATGCAGAGCTGTCGGTCCTCATTACAAGCTGTAAACTTGGGAACACAGTATGTTTGAACTGATGGATTTAATAGGTTGCACTAACAGCAAATCATAATGACAGAGGGTGTGCCCTAGCAGCCGAGAGGAATTGTGAGACGTGCACAGGGCCCAGTCAGTTTGTGGGCGACTGTGGTTTGATTTCCCTTGCATTTATAACTTCTTTAGAAGGCCAGTCCTCAGGGGGTCTTTCAGAATCTGAACTGAGGTACGTAGGAAGCCTTTTAGATCGTAATTTGAAATACTGCAAGAGAGGGAGCTGGCACAGAGAAAGACATCCTGTTTCCCAGTAATTTTATTTTCCTGTCCCCTAATCTAACACCCTGATGGAAACTGCCAGAAAAGCAGCTCCAGGGATTTGTCAAACACAGACTGAGCCATGCATAAATAACCTCAATGGGATTTCCTGCTTATTGATCTCAATCCCAAGTGGGCAGGGTCTCAGGGAAGACTTTATGCCCACAGCTTTCCCTGCCCCCACCCCCATGACTATGTTTACATGATGTTCATTTCCCCCCCAAATACTTAGATGCTATGTCCATCTCCTTAGTTGCCAGAATACACATAAATTGAACCCAAAGTCGGCCATGTTCCAACAACTAGAATATAGAACACAAAATATTTGGTCCTTTTGCTCATGAATTATGGTCTATGTTCCTAAAATATTGCTGTTGAACAAACAACCCGAACCTTAAATGCATTCCCTAAAATGGATTCTCTGGGTTGGGGTGAAATTCTATGACCTACATCTTGACATTCACGTTATTCTCCGTGCTGGAATGTGTGTCTTTTTCATTGTTTCAGCAGAGAGGAAATATCTATGGCCATTAAAGTACTAAGGTATTAATAAAAGTATTAATTAAAGATTAAAGTAGACTATTTGATTTTTTCCCCTCTGCCTAACTTGGCTCTGGAGGACTCAGCTAGAGGTTGATCAGCCCTAGAAGAGTTCACACTTTCTAGATTAAAAAAAAATAGTTTTCCAGATAATCTGTTTTCAGATAGGCTGCTACAATTTCAGAAACTGAGTTAAATTAAGAAGGATTCAACTTTGGCCCCTTAGTTATGGTTTTAGAGGTGCGTAGGAATAATAAAATTATTTCTGCTGGTATTTTCAATGGAAACCAAGATTTATATGGAATAGCATTCAAGAGCTTTCACACGCAATCATAAATCTGTACTTCAAATTCTTTGCAGTAGGTGGTACTTGTTTCTATTTCACAGAAGATAAAATAGAGTCTCAAAATCCATATATTTTATACAAATTTATGGGGTAAACTGAGTACAGAGCAAATCAATTCATTGCTTTCCTTTTCTTTGCACAACATTACTTGTAATGAATTGCTCCTAATAAATTAACAAGTTCCATAAAATACATAGGATCATAGCAATGAGTCATGAGAAACTATGATATGAGGTTGTAAGCCCCTTCCCCAAACTCCTGCCTGAGTGTGAACCTGGCTTCAGAGCCACAGAATCTAGTACAGATGGAAGGAAGTCACACCTGTGACACATTATGCTACCAAAGCACAGAGGAGAGAAAGATTCCCTAGATAGTCCCCCTTGAAAGACTGCCACTCTGTAGAATGGCTATGTGGCTGAGAGCTTGGCACCTCTAGAGGCAAAAGAGAGGCCACTACCTGAGACTCTGCAAGAAATGGAGACGTTATGTCAAAACCTGAACCAAGCTCAGAAGCAGAATTTTCCCTTGTTAAGTCGCCTGAGGAGGAGAGTGTCCACCAGCCGATGCCTTGCCTGACACCCTCAGCAGAGACCTCATCTAACCTAAGTTCTGACTCTTGGCTCAGGAAAGCTACAAGGTAATAAATATGTATCGGAGTAAGTCACCCAATTTGTGCTAACTTGTTATGCCACAAGAGAGAAACACCATAAATAACAACTGACTTCATCATAAATAAAAACAATGATCTTCAACCTAAAGATTAAGCCAGTGGAGGGACAAATGAGAAAAAGAAACGCCCATTTCTAATGTTTTAAACCTTCCCTACTGGAAGAGCGTTGGAGGAAAATTTTTAAAAGTTGATATATGTCTGAAACATTATTTAGAGATTTGGCTTTGAGTCAAAACGATGAGGAGGAAGACAAGGATGGAAATGGAAAGGAGGACGAGCAGGGCAAAAAATCAACCACTGAGCAAAAAATAGAGGCAGGCTTAGAGCCATGCTGTGAGGAACCACGCTACCCACTCGGGAGGAGAAAGGGAGAAAGTGCTCCGCCGCAGCAGTGCACTTCTGAACCGGGGAAGTCACCTGCTTAATGACATTCAGCAGTGTCATCCACAAGGAGCATCCTTTCCACCCCCTCAAGAACGGTTCCCAGGTAATTCCAGTATACACCAGCAGGTTGCCAGTCAGTGGGCAAGGTAGCTCTTGAAGGCTTTTAATTCAGCTTAATGAATTAAATTTTGAACCCTGAATAAATAAGCAAAACACTTTTTCAGTCAGACCTGGTGGCCTTAAGCCTGTAATCCTGGCCCTCTGGGTGGCTAAGGAAGGAGTGTTGCCAAGTTCATGTCCAGTCTGAGCTATTCAGCAACTTAGTGAGACACTGTCCCAAAAATAAAAACAGAACGTGGGTTAGGGATGCAACTCTGTGCAAAGGCTCTGGGCTCAATGCCTAGTACTGCACAAGGCGATCAAAGCCTGAAAACTTCTCCTTGAGCAACTAATGCCATTTGACCCTCCCTTTCTCTTTTCACCTTCGGCAGACACTTGTTTCCCAAGTGCCAGATAATCTCCACTTTTGCAGGACTAGTTCTCAGAATCTTCCTCTCCTTTCTGACTCCCGATAGTAACTCCAGTATCTTTCATGTGTGAAAAAGGAAACAAACTCACTGGTTCACTCACTGAAAAAATATTGATTGATATCTACTCCATCCTATGTAGTGTGCTAAAAATTGAAATACAAGACAAAAGGACTGAGTCCCTACCTTTCACAACTAGAGTCTAGTGGTAATAGGTGGACTTCAATCCACTTGTGTACTTGTTACTCTCTGTAGATATGTACAGGTGCTGTGGGGAAGTTACTGAGTGTCAAAGTCTGACCTGGTGACAGACATTGAGCTATGCCATAAAGGATAAATATTACTTTGCCAACTAATTAGTCAAGGAGAGAGCTTCTTGCAGTTAGAATGAGAAAATACATACAAAATCTGGTGATCTGAAAAAGAATGTGAATGTTGGATATTATGGTTTGGATCTGGAATGTCCCCCAAAAGCCAGCCTCATACATTTGGATGCTGTGGATTACCTATGGAACCATGGGCAATTAGAAGGTGAGGGCCTAGTCTGGAGTGTGACACATGGTGGGTTCAGTGTGGGTAGTAGATGACAGATTATGGTCACATGGCACATCACTGGGCATTGACCTGGAAGGGGTAGAAAACTGAAACTTGACCTAAAAGGGGCAGTTTACTAGGACATAACCTGGAAGGATGTACGTATTCCTTATTTGGCTTCCTGACTGCCACATTGTGAGCAGCTCTCCGGCCTCTGCCATGCGCTTCCTTCACTGCCAGCCACCCGTGAGTGGACTGAGACCTTATGAAACTGCGACCTAAAATATCTTTTCTTCCTTAAATCGTGCACGTCAAGTACGCTGTGACAGCAAAGAGAAAGTAACTAAGACAGCAGACCTTCTAGTGTGAATGTGTGGACATAGAGGGAATGTAAACCAGGGTTATAGAGGGGGCACAGAAGAGTCATCACAGTAAACAATGCCCCGATAAAAATTACGACTGGGTTTTTAGGAAGTGGCTCAGATTGTCTGCACACCTGATGGGTGTTTTCTTACTTAAACTCTGTGGTGGTTAATCTTCATCGGCAACTTCATTGGACTGAGAAACACCTAGGAAACTGGCAAAACATGCTTCTGGGTGTATCTATGAAAGAGTCTCCAGAGATAATTGGCATGCGGGACAGCCACTGATGGGGCAGGCTCACCCCAAACGTGAGTAGCGCTATCCAATAGGGTGTGAGGCCGGATGGAGCAAATGCAAAGGGAGGAAGTAAACCAACACGATCTCTCTCTCTCTCTCTCTGTCTGTCTCTGTCTCTGTCTCTGTCTCTCTCTCTCTCTCTCTCTCTCTCTCTCTCTCTCTGTCTGTCTCTCTCTCTCCCTCCCTCCCCCACCCCCTCTCTGACTCTTGGCTGCCACGATGGCCACAGCCCCCCTTCTACACATTCCCACTGTTGTGACATTGTGCCTCACCTCAGGCTCACAGTCACGAAGCCAAGAGTCCATGAGCCAAAAACAACGTCTGAAACCGTGAGCTAAAAAATATTTTTCCTTCTTTAAGTTGTTTTTCTCAAGTATATTGTCACAGCAGTGGGAAGCTGACTAGCACAAACTCCCTGAAACATATGAAATAAGGATAACTATGGCCATTTACAAACAAGAACATCGAGGCCCAGGGAGTTTAAAGTCTTTTTTTTTTTTTTCAGTTCGTACGTAACAGTGCTGAATCTTATCTAGGTGTGACCACTGAGCCCACACATACCTGGTCTACTCCTTGGCTTCCCTTTAAAAAAAAATGAGATCACTAAGCCAGTACCAAAGGAAGAGTCCCTCCCATGGGAGCGCTTGGCCTTTTCCCATCAGGAGTAGTCTCTCCTTTTGGGTTATTAAATGAGTGCTCGCACCCCACAGCAGCCCCTCACGTGTGCCCTGCAGGCAAATTTTTTTTTAAAGCTCCCCTGGAATTCTACTGTGTGCCCAACAACTGAGAATCAACAGAAAGGGTTATAAAATGGCTGGGGAATCTTCTGAGAGGGAGTCCAGGATCTACTCTTAGAATCCCTTCGTCTCCTAGTTTGGAACAAGTACCACAGCCTTCCGCTAGGGGATGACACCGGTGCAGTGCTGGGAAATTTCCCCGACCCAAGTCGTGTGGCAGCAGTTACACCGACTCTGAGCAGAGGTTGGGTATCCCAGAGGGACAATCTGATGCTGGCGTCTGTGGCTAAACTACCTTCCTATATTTTCAGGTTATAGGCTGCATTAGCATGGTGGGGAATTTACTAGCCCAATGAAAACATTCAGCAATTATAGCAATTCATATTATTCAGATGTTTGCTTCAGCAGAACACTCAAACTAAAGTTTAACCTTAGTAGGGCCACATGAAAGAAAAACAGAGAGAGAGAGAGAGAGAGAGAGAGAGAGAGAGAGAGAGAGAGAGAGAGAGGCACATTTAATTCTAATATTTAAAAACTTTTCTATTCAGAAAAAGTTAGGAGGAAGCTTTTTGTTTTTTTCTTTTCAGTATTGAGGGCCTCACTCAAGGCCTTCATACAAGCTACATCCCCAGCTCACAGTTTAGTTTTCTGATTTGAAGACAGTCTTATTAAGTGGCTAAGTAGTCCCTGCTGGGCTAGAACTTGTGATTCTCCTGCCTCAGCCTCCAGGGGGCAGGTATGATTGGCCTATGCCTTCAGGCTTTACTCTAGAAGGAAAATTTTCAAAAATAGTTTCTTTCAATCTGATTTTTATTAGAAAAAAAGTCTGGCTTTGAGTCAAAGAGATGAGGATGAAGATAAAAAAGGAGAAAGAGAAGAAAAAGAGGAAGAGTAGGAGGAGAAAATGCCCATCTGATTCAGAGCAGGAGGAATGAAAGGGGAGTCATTGGAGGCTACTCCTGCCCAGCCACGTGGGGGAGTGACAAAGAGCAGGTCCTGCCATTAGTGAAAATAAGCGGCCAAAGCACAAGGCCGTGCAAAAAATAACAAAGCATTTAATCATACAGTGACAGTTGCAGCACTGGGGACTTCCCAGAGATTAATGGAGCAGCTGGGAAGAGCTGATGGCCCTGGGGACAGCTAAAATGATCCCAGTCTATGAATAATGCCCAGGCAGAGCTTCTCGTTAACTTGCCACTAAGCAGAAAACAGAGGAGGACTTGGGTGCTTCGTTTGTTTTCCTCTTTTTCTTCCACTGTTTATTTTATTTTATTTTAATTGAGACAGGGTCTTGCTCTGTGGTCCATGCTGGTTTTGAGCTCACTATAGAGCTCCGGTTGGACTCCAAGTCACAGCATCCTTCTACCTCAGCCTTCCAAGTGCTGAGATTACAGACATGTGCCACCACACCCACTTTACATGGTACTGGTACTGCGGTACTCAGGGCCTTGTGCTTGTTAGGCAAGCGGTCTAACCGCCGTGCAATTTCTCTAGTCCTTTTTCTTGCTTTTAGAAAAGAAATTAAACTAGGCCCAGGGCACAGGCCTATAATCCCAGCACACTGGGAAGCTGAGGCAGGAGCATCACAAATTCCAGCCCATCCTGGACAATCTGGCAACTTAGTGAGACCCAGTCTCAAAACTAAAAAAAATAAATAAATAAATAAAAAAGAAAAAAGAAAGAAAGAAAAGAAAATAAAAGAAAAGAAAAAGAAAAAACAAAGCTGGGAATGCAGCTCAGTGCAAAAGTCTTGAGTTCAATCCTTAATAACAAAATAAATAAATAAATAAATAAATAAATAAATAAATAAAATAATCAACACAGCAAATAGTTTGGTTTCAATTAAGATTGTTACAGAGATAATTAGACAATGGAGGATTTGAGGTCATCTCTCACTGTTCATGTCTCAACTCTATATGGAACTTTTCCATTACCGCAGGCAAGACTGCAAATTAATGACCAGGGTAAGTTTTGAGGTAGTGGAGGAAGGGAGAGAATAGACTATAAAAAAATGACCTTCCAAGAGTGGTAGAACCAGCTCTCGAGTCAACAAGTGTCATAAAGGCATAACGATCAATACTGAGGCAAAGACGCCATGCTTTTTGTAGAGCAAAGCTTACAGGGTACTCTAGTGTAACCAGAGCATCTGTCACAACAAAGTGCAGAGGATATTAAGACAAACTTTAAGTGTGAGTCCACTGGAAGCCAATATGTTCCTTAGATTCAAAGTCTCAATATTATTGTTAATTTGCTCTCTCTCTCTCTCTCTCTCTCTCTCTCTCTCTCTCTCTCTCTCTTTCTCTCTCTCTCCTTTTGAGACAGGGTCTCATTCTGTAGTTCAGACTGGTCCTAAGCTCACTATGTAGCCCAATCTGGCTTTGAACTCACAGCAATCCTCCCGAGTGTTAGGATTAAAAGTGTGTACCACCATGCCCAGCCTCTGTGGTGCTGGGGAATTGGACCCAAGGCCTCATACAGGCTAGGCAAGTGCTCTAACTGCTAAGCTATTCCTTCAGCCCCTGCTCCCACTATTAGGACTAGTCATGACCCTGTGATCTCTAAAGTTTGACAAGGGAAATTAACATATTTACTGGTTTTCCTTGGTTATTTCACTATTTTTAATAGCAAAACCAAATGCTCTGAGATATTTTATTGAATCGGACTAGTCGAACTACTTGGTGAGAATCTACACATATGTGTGTGTGTGTGGGGGGGTGTGCATGTGTGTGTGTTACGGGGGATCAAGCCCAGAGTCTTCACTTTCAGCAGCCTCCCCAGTCATTTTTAATTTTTATTTTGAGATAAAGTCTCACCCAGGTTGGATCCTCCTGCCTCAGCCTCCCTGAGTGCTGGGATGACAAGGGTGGGTCACAACCCCCATCCATTGGTGTGTTTTCCTTATGACTTTATTAGATTAAAATTACATATTATTTTCCTGTGCTTTGACAGAAAATAAGTACAAAAGGTGTGAGGACTTGAAGAACTTCTTACCTCTCAAGTAAATAATCAAGAACGTCAGACCGGGTTATTAGAAGGGGACTTTAGACTGGTTGTACTCTAATTTTAAGAATGAGCTACAAACAGTGAGAGAGACGACTGGCTTTCTTTCCCAAGGTAGCAAGGCTAATTAGCGGTAAAATCCACATGTCTGCTCCCCACCCCACCCAGCCCAGAGCTCCTATTTTTCCCACCAGTGTTTTCTGGGCTGTCTCTCTTCTAAGCTGGAGAAGAACTGGCTTTTGACAAAGAACAAGTAGGTACACTGTGCCCGAAGACACCAGCTTGCGCGTGACCATGTTGTTTGGAGAAGGTCACGGTGTCTCTGCTGATATACTCAGGAAATTACACAAGCACACACAGAGTGTTCTAGTCTATTAGGACTTTCCTTTGATCACCAGGCGTAAGGATCGTGAGGCCCAGGGAGGACGCAGTACGAGTTACCCAGGCGAAAGAGATGATCTGGGGGGCAGTTCTGGCTCTTACCCCCAGGCGCATGCTTTATCTTCTTGAATCTCAGCCTAGAAATGGGATATTTATTTTACATGAAGAGTATGAATATAAAAATGGGAAAAATTTAAATATCACATCGTGATCAGACATTGTGTGTGCTTATACCAAAATTGTATCTGGCATGTAATGGTGCCCAACAGTGCAAGCTTATTTGCTCTTCCTTCAAAGGGCTTTCCAAACAAAAGAATAACTGTAGAGATCATTGGCTTGAGGAATGGAAGAAGCCAATGCTCCTTCAACAACTTTCTGCTCTCCGCTGGCAGTCAAGACAATGTCCGTGTCCTCTTACAGAGAGCAGAGAGACCCCATCACTCGATTAAAGCAAAGAAGTCCTTATTCTACCTCCTCCCTCTAGGCCCAGCAGAACTTCCCCTGATCATGGAAAAGTTCTGTATGTAACACTGTTCTGCTTGTATTATTTTGCAATAGCCTCCTAGATGGTGTCTGTGTTTTTATCCTTGTTGTCCCTTATCTCCCCTGCAAACACACACCAAATTGTGGTTTTTAGCATAAAAACTAGAGGAATGCTGTTAAATGTAAGTTCTATTGTGTCAATCCTCTGCTAAACATACGCCAGTGGCTTCTCAATGTGTTCCACTGAGCAGCTAAGGAGCCAATGTGATGTATAAAACTATAGATGCATGTAATTTTACCACTTCAAGAATTTCTCTGAATTCTATCCCTTCCTCTATTGCACTCGCTTCCGCCTGACCTGGCACTTCTCTTTGTGGATTTAGGACCTCTACACCCACTCTTCTCTTTTTGTGGAATAATCTTAATCCATCTATTCACATGAATCACTCCTTCACTCTCCACAGATTTTTCTTTACATGCAGCGTTTTCAATAAAACATCCTCTGACCACTCTTTAAAATTGTAACCCTCAACATTCTGTTTCTATTCCTATTTCTCTCTTTAATATTATTGCCATCACCATCTGACACAATATATGTGGTGATCTTCTTATTATGTATATCCCCTTGAAAAGTAAATCACGTTTATGAAAACTATTTAATTCAATGCTACATTTCCAGAGTCTCAAACTGTGGCTGACATAGAATAAGCGTTTTTGCTGAATAAATGGTCCTATTACTAGATGATTATGAAGAAAAGTTATCCAGGAAAGGAATTTGCATGCATTTTACTGAAAGAGAGGATCAAGAAGAGGACAGTTAGCTTGGGTCTACAGTGGATCCTCAAGGTTGGACCATAGGGACATCCTTGAGGTGTCCTAACATCTGAAAGCACTGGTAGCAGGCTATGTACATATACCTCAGGCATAAGTTCATCAGAGATATAGAGATATCCCTTAAGTCAACCCCAATTCTGATACACAAAGCCAACGAAAGATTTTAGTATTTGGAATATTTGAGGTAGGTGTCTAAAAACTTAAAGGGTAAGGTTAAAAACAAGAAAGAAGAGCCTCAGGTTTAAGAACTTGATAGTAGAGCCATAATGGGAAACACAAAAGAGCATTAACGAAGGCATCAGAGGCAAGAGCACACGTATTCTGTTACTGACTAACACTTAGTTGCATTGTTGTTTAGTGGTTCAAAGCAGCATCCTTAGCTGGGCTGCATGTCGCAGGCCTGTAAGCCCAGCACTCTGGAATTACAAGTTCAAGCAATTTAGTAAGATTCTGTCTCACAATTAAAATAAATAAATAAATAAGTAAGTAAATGTGCTAGAGATGTTGCTTAACTTAAAAACCTGTGGTTTATTGCCAGTACCACACAAACACACAAATCCTTTATTATCTTACAGTTTCTGAGGTCTGTCTCTGCTTAGAGCAATCAAAGTATCAGTTGGAATGGTGGTCTCATTAGAAGTTAGACCTGAGAAAGATCCACTTTCAAACTCCTTCAAGTTGTTGGTGAGCCTTAGTTCCGCTCCTGGCTCCCATACTTTACCCACAATTCCTTGCTGCCCAGCCATCCCCTGCCGAGTCAGGTTAAATCTTCAAAGAGAGCATGGGAGGTCTCTCTTGCTCCGGTCAGCTTAGGGGGCGTCTCTTGTATCTTGATTACGGAAGTGGCATGCCACCACCCTTGTCATTTTTCGTTAGTTAAAAGCAAATCATAGATTAAGCCTGAACTCAAGAAGATGGGACGAGTCTTATTAAGAGTTGAGTTGGGGTGTGTGTGTGTGAAGCACCGCCACAGGCCTCCAGGCAGTGTCTTGTCAGTCAGTGCTATCTGTAACACGATGGGATTGATTATGCGTAGGCTATAAATTGTGGACTCAGACAGGCTCTAGATGTGGAGTTTAACATTCTAAACAATAAATCTTCACTGTCCTCACCCCTCTCAGCACATGAAATACAGGATGTCCGGTAAGTTTAATTTTTCCCATGCACGGTGACTTTTGGGACACCCTATACATTGAATTTAGTGCTTGCAGAATTTTTCTCATAGCAATAGCTTTACCCCAAGTATTATGGCATACACATTTTACATGACTATATTTTTAAAAAAATGTTTTGATGTATGGCAACTTTAGGAACACCTTGTGTTAGCATCTATGAATTATTGAGTAATAATAATAATAATTCTTGAGTCAGTTCCCTTCCTTTCTAAAGCTTTTGTCTGTAAGATTCTTTACTGAAATGGCAGCAGCCCCCCACTGGTCTCTGCGCCCACTGCTTCTGCCTTATTCCCATATGACCTGTTCCTCATAGGGAGGCATCCTAGGGAATGGGGCTTTTTACCAGGTACCCATCACTCAGAAGTTAATCCCACAAACTCCCTAGCACTCTTTAGTTTCCAACTTACCTTTTTAGTTTTCTCTTCCCATCCTCCAGCCAATCTCATGATCTAGCCAAGCTAATGGTGACTTGTGATCACAAAATAGACTGAATATTTATTTTTAATATTCTTATGATAAAAGACACCTTGCCATCAATCGCCCTCAAATACACTCCTTCAAGCACTCTTAATATTCTTACCACTTTCTGAAGCTGCTCTGGAAATCCTATTTCATGAGTGTCTTGAGTGGCACTGTTCCAGCTGCCTTGATGTCCTGAACCAATTCAAACTATTGTCCAGTTGTGATCACTTTGACTTTGGGGAAGAGCCAGGAGTCGCACAGTGCCATATCCAGTGACTCAGGTGGACAAAGGCCCATCGTGATGTTTTTACAAGCCTGCTTTTCTGTCAAATAGCACTCAGAACCATTCACTATAGTTGGGATCATATCTTGTAAAGATACTAAGGACTTCAAGGACTGCCTCAGAAAGTGGAAAGAATGACAGGACAAGTGTGTCCGAACTGAGGGGGTTTCTTCCTGAAATATTTTTTAAAAAGTAAGCATTTGCCCTATTTCTTTTCTTTTCTTTTTTTTTCAAAAGACCCATTTTTTTTTCAGTTCCCTTACTTCTATGTAGTTTCTTCTGCTGGAAACACACTCCTGCCCCTCACCCCCATCTCCTCAGTCCATCCTGGCGTTGCTAACTCATACTATCTTTCACCTCTGTGATCTCTGACCTCTTTAAACCTAAGTTAAGTGTTGCTGTTGGGTTTTCCCATAGACCCCTGTACTCCCTAGCTTTATGGCTTTGTCAGGATCTTGCCTGGCGTGTTAGCTGCTAAATTAGTGAAACTAACACAGCGATTGACCTAGTGACCCTGAGTGGTGATTCAATAAACAAATGCCAAGTTTTATTGGAAAGAGCTAACTTGACACTGTCCTGGACTTCCTAGGGTCATTTTTTTTCTGGTGTTAAAATTCACAGAGAGATAACAAAATACCACCTATGCAATTACTTTCATTTTGAAACCTGGTAAGATTTACGCAAGATTTGCACAGATAGTGCTGAGTTCCATTCCCCTCTCAGTACCCCCAGCCTCAGGTAATGTTAGTACATAACCTCAGGGTGGTTATCAAAACTAAGAAGAGAACATTGGTATAATATTATTAACCAGGGGCTGGAGGAGTAGCTCCGCGGTTAAAGCGCAGGCAAGCACTAAGTCAAGCTCTATGTACCTGAGTTAATTCCCCAGCACCACATAAGTTGGTTGTGTTGGTGCACACCTGTAATCCCAGCACTCGGGAGGCTGAGACAGGAGGATTGCCATGAGTCCACGGCCAGCCTGGGCTCTGAAGTGAGATCAAGACCAGCCTGGACCACAGAGTGAGATGCTATCTCAAACAAACAAACAAACAAACAAACAAAACCTATTAACCAAACTACAAATTCTATTTGGATGTTAACAGTTTTTCTACGAAGGCTGTTTATTTTTCCTCTTAGGATCCTACACTACGTTGAATTCTCATGTTTCCTTGGTCTCTTCCAACTCCTTACGCTCCCTCTGCTTCTCCTCATCTTTTAAACAGTAGTGGTCAACTATTTGGTGGGATGTCACGAATTCGGGTGTCTGAGAGTATTCTGAGTTTAAACTGAAATGACACATTATTGTGAAGAATGTCACAAGGGTGATGTACCCTTCTCTTTACATGATTTCACGATGTCTGTCCGCCTTGTTCCCCAATTATACTACCCATATGGCATCTGCCAGGTTTTCTCTCTGTGAAGTTACTCTTCCCTTGGCCATTAATAAGTGTTGAGACTATGCAAATGTCCCATTCCCGTCCACATTTTCCTTCACTAAATCCATGGATTGAGGGCTGCGGTGATTATTACCTAGTGGTTCAATGTTCCTGTTTCCCCATTCATTCTATATTTAGTAATTGGAATCAATTTATAAAGAAGACTTATTTCTCTCTCATTTATTAATTTATTCAGCTATTTATTTATGTTAGTATGAACTGAAGGATGTGTTTTATCTTGTGAAAATCAATACTATTGGTTTTCTATTGTCAGTTGTTTTGCTCCAATTGCTTCACCTCTCATCACTGGGAGCTATTTGAGGTTGGTTAGTAGGTATTCTCTCTCTCTCTCTCTCTCTCTCTCTCTCTCTCTTTCTATCTCTCTCTCTTCCTCTCTTTTCCCTCCCTTGCTTACTTTCTGATAACACAAGATGCTCCATGCTCATCTTGGATTTTCATGTCCCAATCCCAAGGTATCCTGGTTCCTTGGATTGGAAAATTTATACCTGATTTTCAAACTCAGAGAGTTTAACTCTAAATCTGTTCCCACGCTCCCTGCACTGAGGGCTTCTGCTGTTTTGTTTGAGTGACAGCTTTAGGAACCTATGTGGGTCCACCCCATAATAATGGCTCCGGACCGTGTAACAGAGCAGGAAGTATATTGGCTTCTGAGTTGGGAGATATTTCAGATCATGTGGCAAACTGGCTTCAGGTCAGACTTGGATAGAAAAGATGTATAGAGAAGAGAAATTATCACCATGAGTGTAGATGAGAGAAAACTGCCTGGGAATACTTTGGCTAGCATTTCCTCTAAGGATATTATCCTGTTCCCAGATTTCAGGAGTAGCAAAAGAATCCAGCTTTTATTTCCGTACAAAAAGAAATGAAGGGGTAAAAAAATGGCCTGCTCCTTTTTATTGTGTTTTCCCACCCCTCCCCTCAAAAGGATTTGAATCTAAGATTTCACTCTGCCTGGGGGAGTGGGGGAAAGCAGCTACCTTTACAAGAACAACTAAAACAATGACTCACAAACTCTGCATGGATTTAAGATTAAATATTTCCCTGTTTTGAGAAACTGGAGGGGATTATGCTAAATCGCGTGCTGAGGGACAGAAAGGAGTCAGTGCAGCGACCGCCGCCGCCGCCGCAGCAGCAGCAGCAGCAGCAGCAGCAGCGTGGCACTGGGGGAACATCTCTATTTGCAGGACAGGGTACACATTCACAGGATACAGGTGGCACCCTAACAAGAGGTGCTTCCTTCAAGAGCACATTCCAGGCCTGGGTGTTCTTTCTGACAGGATATATCAGTTTTATTAAAGTAAATGCTTTTAACTGGAAAAATATTGCAAGGAGGTAGAAGCAAGACCTCCCTACTGTTGTGTGCTCAGTGAGATCTCTATTCTCAATGTTACACATTTTTAAAAAATAGTATTCCATTATCTCAAATTCCTACACTGTATATACAGCACTGAAGCTGTTTAAGAGCCCAGAGCCCACCTCTTCCAGGAATACTTAACAAGAGGTCCAGCTCAAGGTTGCCAAGAGGGGAATTTTATTTGCTCTATTGGATAAGAGCAATTCTGTCAGCAACACCAGGATCTTATGCTGTGTCTGTTGTTTTGTTTTTCTCTGTGTGGTTGCTGCAGGATGTTGGTCACCTGACCACTGAGGGCATGATGAAATCCTTGAAGAAAATCTTACAGTGCTGGTGTATGGGGGGTGGGGTGGGGTGGGGTGGGGATTGGTGTTAGGTTCTTTAGGTGTGGTTTCCATAACCATCTCAATATCCATTTCCAGCTTACCAAATGGCACTCGGTAGCTATGCCAAGGACCCAACCCCTTGGCACACATCAGCCATGGAGAGTTTTGTCTGGTCCTTTTAGTATCTACATATATTACCTGTCAGCATACAATTTTTGGAAAGGTTTAATTTAGTACTCAGAAAGTTTGAGAGCTTGTCAACTTAATGCTTGCAAGGCGGCTTGAGAAAATCCTTGTGTCATTAAAGCCACGGCCAGTGAATAAATAGGGTAGACACAAGAGGATTCTGATCAGTCACCTACAGATCATGGTGGACATGAGGAGATTTCCACAATGAATGTATCCCAGGGTGCTGCTTTGGGTGAGGCCCCGCACGGCTGGAGAACAAACCTTTCCTGGGAACTCAGAACACACAGGGTGCCGGTTAGAAAATGAAAAGTGGGAGCAACAAAGAGAGGTCATTGTTAATGTCTGTCTTTGCGGCCCACTCCTTTTCTCCCCGCGAAGTAGGTGGCCTTCAATCAGCTCTATGAATGACTATGTATCATAATTTTATCACCTCCCACAGAAAATTTCCACTTACATTGCTAATGCACGGCAAGCCTGGCTGCTTTTCTTTTTCTCTCATTCTCTCTTCTGTCTTTCTTTTCCTGTTTAATTACCTAAACCCATCAGCATTTATTTGTCTTAAATTGAAGTCCAGAGAAAATCGGTTACGGAAGGTGGGAGGAAAGCGGTATCAGCTGCCATAGGCCATAAAACGGAGGCAAGCAGATATTTAGAAGTTGCATCACTAACAGTGAATGTGTTGTGAGTATGTCATCATCCTCTCCAGAAGCCTCACAGCCATGATTCGCATCCTGCGCCGCTATCCTGAGATCATGGCTTACAGTGGATGCGTGGACAACTTGAAGTGAAGAGCCAATCAGTTGGATGGCTTTTTATTTTGTGGCACTAGAGATACTGTATGGAAGGAACAAAGGTGCCCACCCGCAATACTCAAGGGCTGTGTACATGCCCCATTGAACAGAGTACCCCTAAGTTCTGGATGTATGTGCCCCTGATCACCTGCACAGTATGGTCCAGTGACTTCCCCCCACATTACACCATACAAAAATTGAGATTAGCTGGGCCTGGTGATACCGTCTTGTATCCCAGGGGACTTTCGGAAGGTGAGGCAGGAAGATTGCAAATTTGAGCCCAGCCTGAGAAACTTTGCAACTTAGTGAGATCCTGACTCAAAATAAGATTTAAAAAAAAAATAGGCTGGGGATTTAGCTCAATGAAAAAGTCCTGGGTTCAATCCCCAGAACCAGAGGGGGCAGTAGGATTGTATTCCTGTACAAGTTGTCCTGAGTCCTTGTCTAATCAGCACTCTGATAAACAGGATTCACCCTAAGTCGAATGAGAAAATAGCCTAACTATTGCTCAGCATTGTGAAACAGAGTGGATAGAGCTTTTTTATTTATTAAAAAAAAGTCAGGGGCAGGGGTAACATTTCATTCTGCCCAGGAAAAGCTTTACTGATGGGAGAGATGACCCAGACTGCCTGAACTAAGGTAATTAACATTGTCAGCTTAGCACAGGGGCTGGCATAAACATGCTAGAAATTGACACCTTGTCTTCATCACCCTTTGTCCCTGAAGAAGCATTTCTCAGACACAGGCAACCCCAGCCTAGGCTTCATATTAGCCACCACGTTCAAGTTCAAAGCCCTGGCAGATGGACCTTGGATCAAAAATACGCTGTGAGGTCAAGGAAACACTGAAGTATTTAGTGATTGGTGAGTGCTTAGTTAACAATAAAAACAAAAACTGTGCCACCTCTCTGGGGTGAGAAATAACCTTTAGAAGTGAAAACGACTGTAGGCAATTCCTTGAGCTCTGGGTGTTTTATATGTAATTATCCTAGAGAATATAGGCCACTCTTGAAGCATTCCCAGTACTGTTTATATTTTTGCAAATACTATGTAATTCTTCTTAATTGCTGCCACTGCTATAAAACAGTCCTAGGTGGGAATAAGAAAGGAGGTGACAGGGGCCAAGGACAAGACAGACAGTTCTAAGCAGAAAATAACCAGACCTCCAGGTGTCTGGATAGCTCCAATCACAGATCCAGGAGCTTCCATTTTGTGTAGAATTTAACTCTAAACACTGCCTGGACAATTATTTAGGGAGGCCACCACTTCTAAGGCATTGTTATTGAATCATTCCACTTCATACTTAGATGACCTGAGGCAGTCCGTCATTCTCTAAATATTTACAAAGCACCTACAATTTGCCAAACACTACTCTAGATGGACATATTACACAGACACAGACACAGACACACACACACACACACACACACACACACACACCCTTGCCTTCCTAACTCACAATTCTTGCTGCATGCTTCCCATGCAGCCAGGAAGCTGTGAAGCCAGGATGGGAACCCATAACGTCTGGTAACTCGACCACAAAATCACTATCATTAGCAAGTGTCATAATTGGAACTCAGTGAGAATCTCATAAATCATAGGCACTTAGATATGAGACAACTGGGAGCCACTGTTGGTGTGACAGGGCTGAATGGCTGAGGTTGGGGGGGGGGAGCTGTTCCCCACTGGAGTTGTGGGAGCAGATCTCGTGCCTGGAAGGAGCAGGCCTTTGTGTCAGCATACTGAACTCTGGTTCTGGCTCTTCCCCTTGCTAGAAGTAAACTTTGGGAGAGTTGTCAAACTCTCTGGGTCTCACGTTTCTCATCTGAAAAGTAGGGACTTTAATAGTGTCTAATTCACTGCATTATGCCAAGCTATTATATGAGATATTATAAGCAAAATACTTTGTACAGTGCCTGGAATCATGCAAACATTTTTATAATTTGCTGTTTATGGAACCTTGGGCCCAGGCAACTCAAGATACCCCAGTGATGGCATACATATAAAATATTAAAAAATATAATATAAGATAATATAATAAGTATGGTACAGAAATTTTCTCGGGATTATTTTGTCGTAATATTTGAAGGAAAACTAATGCTATGAGAAAAATTATGTAAGCACTAAATTCAATGAACAGAGCGCAAATGTCAATATGCATAGAAAAAAACAAACTTTTGAGACACTCTTTGGAATATGAGAAGCTACTTTAAATCATCTTAGAAAAGTGACCACTTTCCTGATCATACAAATGGAGGGGGATAAAAGACTGTAACCCTCGCTCCATCCTCAAAGCCAGTCATGTGACATTCTGTATCCAATCCTCTTTCATTACATCTCCCCATGACTGCATTCTCTGACCTCAGCCTGAAAAGGCTCTTCATTTTTAGCGAGTTACGTGCTTAAGTACCTGGATAACCAGGGAACACTTCCTTGTCTCAAGGTCCCTAACTTCAATCATATCTGTAAAGTGCCCTTTATCATGGAACGTAACAGATCCACAAGGGCTGAAGATTGGTGCAAGGCCACCTTGGAGCCACCTTGGTCCATTTAAACTAATGCATCTTAGACATAAAGTATACTGATAATGGAAATGACGCTGTCACTCTAAACCAAGTGCCCAGGTCCTTCACCAGACAAAGGTATTTGGTAGACCATAGTGAACATTCTCTATGAATGGCCAAATAAGACAGAAACATTTACTAATTAAAAACTATGGTAATACTAAATTTTATAAAGATTTTTAAAAATCTTGTCGTGATGACTTAAATTAATAAAACACATCTGCCGTAGCTCCATTCTATCTGAGAGATAGTTTAAGGAATTTCTTGATTGGACCAAATGAAACTTCTTTTCTACTGAATTTGAAAAAAAATGACCCTTGAAATCTACATGATAAAGTTTTTACTTTGCCATCAAAAGTGAGTATGTTAACTATTCATTAAATAGGACCACCACACTGTAATTCAAACAGTCAACTATGCAATCAAAAATGCTATCAGCAACAATAAATGATAGTGATTCCTTGCATTTATAAAAAGCCTTGTAGTTTTAATGATATTTACTGACCTAGAAGACTCCAGCAATAATTAATAATGAATTATTCATAACAGATAAAAGATCTGTAGTTATCTGATGGGATCCAGTCCTAGCCATTTTGCCTTATGAAATGCTTGAAGCTTCCTGGCATTTTGCCCTGTGTAGGAAGGAGCATGATTCTTCCAGCTATTTGGTTCACAAGAACATCTTGTATTTCAGGGAAGGAAAGAAAAAAAGAAGCCACCTTTCTATTGTAATGAATAATGAAGAAAATCTCTGCATTCCAGTATTTCTAAGACATATTGTCATTTGAAATTTTTGACTTGGCTATATATTTTCTTTAATGCTGAAATGCTAGGATTTTTCACATGTATCAAAAAGCTTCTGAGTTTAGCTCATGGAGCTTTTCCAGGTCAAATATTAACATACCCGTCTGTTATTTCCACTAAGGCTATTTAGTCGTTCTTTTTCACACATTAAAAGTTATCCTTTTCTGTCTTTCTTTACAGATTGCACCCTCATCCCACCCCATAACTCCTCCTTCTCATAATGCCAGGACTCAAGAACCAGATAAAAGGGTTTAGCACAAAATCATAGACATAATTTGGAGTACAAATACTATTTCTAACAGAGTGAATAAAAATATAACGCTATAAGATCTCTTAGTAGTTTGATTATAGTTTTCTCTGTTCTGGGTCTTTATTATTCAATAGCAGTGCTCAAGTGAAGCGAAGAGACTATGCATAAAATCAGATCAAGTTGGGCTGAAGACTCGTAAAACCCCTACAAGGAAAGACAGGAAAAGCTTCACAACATTAGGGACTTATTCCCTTTCTCATTCTCTCGTTAATGACATACATTTGTTGCTGTGAAGAAACATTGTTATCTTGAAATGCAATAAGGAGGAAAGTTATTTCTCATTTCATCATAAAAATCTCACTGAGCCTACAGTATTTTAAGCTTACTGCCTCCCTAAATATTTTCTAGTGATTTTTCTTCTTCACATGCTTTTATGGCCTGAACTAAATAGCCAGACTTTGATGATCTAAACAACTAAACTATACGGACTTCAAGATACAAATTTCTGTTAATAAATAAGTTATCAGATATCACATTTAAAAAACTCATGTCAAGCTCTGTCTTGCACTGAGACACCTTTTGTTTCTGCCCAGTTATCTCTTCAAATGGCCCTTGAGCCTGAATTCAGCTGAGAATCAATCACTTAATAATTTATAGCTTACTTGTACGTACGTCACCCAATACACACTGTATCTCTGTCAATTTCAAAGTTTGGGTAATGTGTTGCAGGTAGAGACAGTACATTTTTTCCTTAACTAGCCATAGGTCATCAACGCTCAATAATGCTCTGTATAGAGTATCTTAGAGGAAATTAGCAAAGAATTCCTTGTACTGGTTTTGAAACTCTGCAATTATCAAAATATTCCAAGATTTAAAATTAGTAAAACTAATTCTGCTGACCACAAACTATGTCTACCTGGTTTCTAATTGCAAGCCATCCATATCCAACATTACGGTTCATCAGGATAAGGGCAATTTTACACAGTCCTTTGGACTCTTCCTGCACACATGCTGGCATTTGACTGGGCTTATATGAGGGACTATGAAAGAGCGCATAGAAGGGTTAGAAACATAAGAGGTTTTTGCATGGGCATCTGTAAATTGATAACTCGAAGGCATGAAAATAACGAGTTACAATTTGGAGCACAAAGATCTCAATGGACTGTACTCCTAAATTCACCTCTTTTGGAAGACTGATTTAAAAAATGCTGTTTCAAGATACTAAATATTTGAGTGGAAAGATTTTCCGGGCACTGAAACAGATAAGCATTATTCATAATATCATGCGTGCTGAGTGTTCCTTTGAACCACCTAACTCAATATGTGTTGCCAAGTGACTAGGAAGCTGACCCAGTCAGTAGGGTCAGTTGTAATCTATGGGGTTCTAAAGACAAAAACGTCAATTACTCTTCAGAAAAATACATATTTGCAATTTTTATTCTCTTAAAAAATTTTGGCCTAATCTTCTAAAGTACTGCCCAGTATCATGAAACTAGAGATAAGGTGTTAAAAGATTTGGAAAACAGGAAGCACATCATTGAGAAAAAAAAACTTAATCTTTTTATCCAAAACAGTGGAAATTTAATAACTTTTTTGCAACATTGCAGTTTATTCTACATTGCTATTGCATAAGTTTTATAAACACCATACATCAAGGGACATTTTAAAATCATTTTTCCAAAATATTAAGGGAAGGAAAACTATTTTGCTTTTATGTGGTTCTACATAAGGCTTAACTCTAAGGAGAATGGCATCAATAAGCTCAAGACTAAGGGCTCAGTTCCTACACAGGGTACTTCACCTCTTTCAGAAAATCTGCTACAGGCAGAACATCCTATGTCTGAAATACTTAGGGCTACTGGTGTTTGCAATTGTAGAATTTTTCAGACTTTGGAATTTTTCCATTTGCCTTATCAGTTTAGCATCTTTTCAAAAATCTGAAAGGTTTCAAACATCAAGTCATCTCTAAGAAAGTTTCAGAACATTTCAGATTAAAGATCTTAGAATAAGGGATGCTTACCTGTCACAGAATCAGACCACATGGCCAAATTCCAAACACCCTCACAGATCAGTTAAGTCCACCTGTACTATTACCAAACTGCCAAACTATTCAAAGTACCATCTTCAAATCAAAATCATCGAGGTGTGCATATTTTCAAAGACCACTCTTACCCTATTATGGAATGAAAACAGAGAACTTGCTTGTTTTATTTACACATCATCACCTGGACCCACAGCAGTGCCTGATGCTCAATGTATAACACATGCAGTTCACAAACATGTCTATGTATAGCAGCTGACATTTATTTTCTAGATGAAAATTGAATTTCTAGATGAAAATTGAATATCTAGCAAAAAAAACCCCTACCCAATAATTCCCAAACCATGATCTTCTCAAGCAGCATCTGTCTCACCTATGACGTCCTTACAAATGCAAATTCTTTGCCTCCTTCACATATGTATTGAATTAGAACCTCAGTGAGCATGTCCCAGAACATCACCAAACTCTCCAGGTCGTGGGGACAAGTGGCTGAGTTTCATATTGGTTGTTAGAACTCAATGAAGAAAACTCTGCCCACTCTCAGCTTTACTTATAGCCACAGTTCCAGATCAGATAAATTTGGCCTTGTTTTTTGCTTTTAGTACAGAAGTGTGGATGCATAGCTTGGAATGAATCTCTGGGATGTAAATTTCTGTAGAGAAGAATTACTTGGGGCAATAGTGTTTGATCACTATTTGCATGTTATGTAGCAAGGTCCTTGAGTCCTACCAAAGGCATGTGAGACAGAAATAAGAGATTGGATGTATGTATAACAAATAAAGGAAGGGAGGCCTTTTAATGGTGCATCTTTTAAACAGAAGCTGTTTCATGAATATGGGAAAATTGTATATTGTCTTAATATTCTCGCACTTACAGTCAAATACCTATTTTTTTCTTTAACTAGCCATAGGTCATCAAAAATAACGTGATATCATGGGAATGTCACATCATTTCAATGGGCTAAATGGTATCAAAGCAGAAAACTATCATTCAGCAAGAGCATCGTGAACCTGGAACATTCTCAAGTGAATAAACTTTAAAATGATAGAAAGTCAAAAGGACTGATATGTATCCACACCCAAAAGGCTCCTGGCAGTCCAAAGAAAAAAGATTAAATCTAACCAAACAATATTTAAGAGGATTAAAATAAGCTTCTACACCTGGGTTAAACGTACACACCCTACATAGATATAGGTTTGGGAAGACTTGACTCAGCAGCAGCATGCATTAAGAAACCAAAGAAACACACACTCAACAGAACAGCAAAACCTAAAGCTTTCATTGGCAAAGGAATCCCTATAAGCCAACATCATGTCCTCTGTCACCCTGAAAAAAACATTGACCACAGGTTGCCTTAATAGGAGAAAGTATCTAGAAGCCAAATTACAGCTGTGCTAAGATCTTTCCTGGGCAAACCACATTTGAGACGAGAGCATCAATTCCAGGACCCACTTTATGTGGAGCGTATGGGTGGGGCAGACCAGGAAGAATAATGCTATGTCAGGGCACCATGATCTCCGTGGAGTCCACGAAGTAATTTTCTGCCCCTAGACTTAGAAAGGAAGGCCTCAGACACTAGACAAGGCATGACAGCTACCTTCAAATACGGGATGAGCTGTCAAAGGAAGAGGGATTTATCGTCCTCTACATGACTCACAGAGGTGCATGGAAAGCAGGAGCTCTCCATGGATGGTTACCAGTCAGTGGCCAGGCAGGAGCCTGGCTTCTAGTGGGTGAGCAAGCCAAGCTTCATTTATATTTACAGCTGCTTCCCGTCATTCCCATTACCACCTGAGCTCTTCCTCTTGTCAGATCAGGGTTGGGTGGCATGAGATTCTTATAGGATCATGAACCTTACTATGAACTGTACATGTAAGGGATTTAGGTTGTGAGCTCCTTATGAGAATCTAATGTTTCCTGAGCTGGAGCCGAGGTTGTGATGCTAGCCAGCACCCTTCCTCCACTTCCTCTGCATAGAAATTATCTTCCATAAAACTGGTCCTTGGTGTCAAATAAGTTAGAGACCACTGATTAAAGTTAAAAGTCAATAAGAAGCTCAAAAACTCTTGGTTCAAAAGAAGGTTATGATTCAGAGAAGAGGCATCAAGATTTAACTACTGCTACCCATTTGAGGAATAGGAAGCTGAGTTAGAGTGGTGACTTAAGTGAAATGATTTAGGTGTGGAAGATTAATATGTTAAATATTGTATGGTTTCTCTGACTTGGAAGACCCAGAACACAATCATTCTATAGAACCACATGAAGTGATACCCAGAGTTGAGGGAGGTAATAGGGAGGGGGTGGCAGGGTCAAAAATGGGAAGGGATTGTAAAGTTGCTATGATACATATGTGCACAAAATACCCAAATTCATTGTAAATACTATGTATTACATATGTATATTAATAAAAACAGTGGGGAAAAGGAAGGTTATGGCAACAGTTTTGTGTGATAATGTTGCTGGGCTACAGTGTCCATCTCTTCAGTCAAACATTAATGTCAGAGCTAACATGAAGGTGTTTTGTGGTTAGCATTTACAATAAGGAGACTTCAGTAAAGGAGATTATACTTGACAATGTGGGTAGGCCTCATTCAATTATTGGAAGGCTTTAAGTGCAAAAAGGTCATGAATGAATACACACCTGGCATTCCCAGGGGCTTTCTCATCCACTGGTTGTTTAACGAATAATGGAAATTTCTTATAAAACAAAATATCACCTATTACAAGGTTCATATTGTGAAATTCTGATGAACATTTCATTTCCTACTAAAATATTGCTTGAGAGGATATGGAAAAAACAGGATGATACAAGATGCAAATATTTATTAGCAAAGCTGCATGAGCTTTGCAAAGTTATGAACTAGAATTCTTGTCTTGGCTCTAACATCAGCAAGCAGGGTGATCCGGTGAAACATCTCTCTCGTACATATGTAGATTGGTTTTGTGTGTTTGTTTATTCATGATGAAATTACCTATTTCAGACTGTCTTGCCTTTACAATATAAGAGTCTTAGTTTTAATGAAATGGAAGAAGTTATGGCTTTTTTTTTCTGAAACCACATCAACTTTCAAAGGCAGCTGTAGCAACAGAGATGGATTTGCCCTGGAATTTTGGCTTCAAGGCCAGTACCACCTTGAAAATTTGGCTGATTTCCCCAAACCCTTAAGTTGGAGAAATACCAGAAATAAAAAGGGGAATTACAGGGATGATTTAAAAATTTTTTCATTCCCCTTATAGTTAGTCCTTGTAGTTGCCAAGAAAAACATCAAGATCAAAATGGAACCAATAGATGCCTGATGTTTAACTACAGAAACAATGTTTCAATGAATAAGTTAGTCATCAATGTAAAATAAGGGAAGGTTGAAATTTAATAATACATTACCATACCAAAAAAAAAGCCATGACAGAGAGGTATGTCCTTTGGCTTTGAAAAATAGTTCTTGTTTTGTTTCTTGTTTTGTTTCCTGGTATTGCCCGTGTTTATATTTTTTCTCCTCCCCCCCCCCCCCATTCTTGTCCTTGTTCTTGCTTTTTCCCTTTCTGTCTAAACTATAAAAAAATTTTAAAGATTTTTTCATTTTATTTTCTGGTGAGAGTGACTAATTGTCATCAGAGAGAAGCTTTATCTAAGATCGGGTCATTGACAATTCACAGAGTATTTAACGGCCCACAATGGGCAGTATATTTTAATTTCGTTCCTTTCTCCACTTCTGCCTTTCTTTCTGGGCATGTCAGAAAGTTCAGCAATGACTTATAAACTGCAATGAGGTCTGTTTTTTCATACCCTATGACCAATGAGATTCCTGAATGGGTATGGGTAAAAATCTTCAATTTGGAAATACTTTTTTATTGGCACTTGGGTAAAGAAAACAAGTGGAAATTGACTCATTTAAACTATTTGTTGCCTCTTTTGCTTTTCTATCTGTATGGATAAAGGAAGATATAAGTTCTGGTAAAACACAGGTAACCGTATCACCCTGTTATACCAGAAGAATGGCTGGTTTCTCCACCCCTACGCAGGTGTCTCAAGGCTACTTACTCCTCTTTGCACCACTCCTTTAAAATGAAATTTATTTCTGTAACCACTAGCGACACAGAAAATATTAATGGACCTCATTTCCAGCAATTTTTCAATATTAAAACCTAATCACAGCTTTCTCTCTCTCTCTCTCTCTCTCTCTCTCTCTCTCTCTCTCTCTCACTCACACACACATATTTTTGTGAGCGATTCAATTTCTGGATCTACCTGAGAAGAGGGAAACTTGAACTATCCCTCTTCTTACTTTGATTAATCTTTTTATAAAATTTCCATTATTATTATATAATCTTGTGTTTGCACATCCATGTTCATTACAGTATTGCTCACCATAGCCAAAACGGGAAGCAAAGTGACTCCCCCCCACCCCATGGACACATGGACAAAGAAAATATGGCATGTATACACAACAGAATACTACTTATTTCCCTTAGTATAATTTTCTAAATTATACTGATTTGCTACTTATACAGAGGGACATCAGCTAAGCAGAGATGTAACTATTCTTTGATCACACTTGTAAATGGAATCTGAAAACCCAAACTCGTAGAAGAGTCGGAGGTGCTCACCAGAGGCTGGGCGGATAGCAAGCTCATTGGTTACAGGGTACAAAGTTTCCGTTAGACAAGAGGAACAAGTTCTGGTGATCTATTATGTGGCCTTTAATAGCAATAAATTAATAGCTAATTAGTAAGTTAATAACGTGTCACATATCTCAAAACCTTTTTAAAAAGATTTATACATGTTCTCATCACAAAGCAATGGTATTTGAAATTATGTATTATGTATATGTCTGTATATATACTAATTAGCCTGATTTGACCATTCCACAATGCATACATTATTTGAAACATCACACTCTATTCCTTAAAAATATACAGTGATTATTTGTGAAAGATAAATCTTTAAAAGATCATAATTGATGATTTTTTTTAAAAGAAAGCCTATATACTTTCAGAATACAATGTCGTGCATACAGGTGAAGCCATTCCAATGCCTGTGGTCTTTACACCAGCCCAAATGTTATTGTAGCCCCCAATCAGCTTGTGAGATCTTCTTGAGGAGTCAGTTTTGGTGGCTGAGTTTGCGGATAAACTGCTTTTAGAATCAAACACACAAATGTGTTATGGATTCGAAATTAAATCTCACAAGATTTTTACATCATTAACGAAACACACACAAAAATTACAGAATTGTGAGATGTGCATCTACTCTCAGTTCCCCTAGGTTCTCTTCCGCTCTTATAAGTGCTTTGAAGATAATGTTCAAGAAGAATCACACTACATCATAAAGTCTACGCTGATGAAGGAAAGGGACATACAGATCCTGAACGGGGAACAGGAGGGGAAATGTCAATTCTGCCATATGAGGAGCCAAACCTGACCAAGACGCTATCGATACTGCTGTCTTTTATTTCTAAAATGACCCGAGATTATTTTGTGATCTTTCGACAGTTTGCTTTGAATTTCTTTTTGAAGGTTTTTGGCTGTTGGTAGCAGTGGAATTTAACTGGAGTTTTATTTTACCTGTAACTTTGTTCCCTTGAGCTGTGAAGAATCAACAAAATGAAACATGCACAGTCTAAATATTTGTGTGTTGCATCTCCTAAGTATACCCCAGCCATGAAGTACACCTATCTATCTACAGTTTTTAGTATATATTGGAAATTATATTTAAATTCAAAATTATCGTTGTCTCATTTGAAAACAAAATGCAAAAAAAAACCTTTTTAAAACTTTCTTTTGTAATCGAGAGAGAAAGAAAAGGGAAGGAAGGGAAGTTTGGAACAAGAGAAAGGACCAGAAAGACGAAGAAAAATAAGTCTCTTCTCTTGGTGCCAAGAAAAACAATATGACAAGCTTGTTTGTATCTGGTGCCCAGTTTATAGCCCAGCAATCTGAGCCTATGAACTTTAGCCTTCAAGGTTGAGTGCCTCGGTGGTTTTTGAATTAGAGGATAGCATTACTCAATTAACTTTGAGACTAGCTCTTCCAAGATATATATAATATAAAATAATATATAATTTATATACACATATATAAAGTTACAGCACACACTATTTTAATTCTAAAACTAGAATGTCAGCTGAGAAACTAAATTTAAATGTTCACTTGTTTTTCCTACCAGCACCTTCCCACACTTACTACACATTTGAATAATATGAATACAGTGAGCGTCGAGATAAAGTTGTGTGTATCCTGGGTTTATTGGCAGGTCGCCTTGCTTTAATTACTTGGAGCCCGTCACAATACAGGCTGATGTCTACCGAAAGGGAGTCTGCATGCCACACTATTAGAGCTTCACTCATTATCCAGGGATGGTAAATGTTTACCCTTGGCGGGGCGGGGGGAGATGGACAGGGCTGAGAAATGGTGTCCTACCTCTACAGTCTGCCAACAATGCTCACCTGACTGTCCTTGGGCCAGCAAGCTCCCTTGTGACCAGAACTACAAGGCAACATTAGACAGAAAATAAGACGCTCTGCCCAATACAACAGATCATGCCAATTATACATACATAAGCACACATACACCTTAAGATTTTTTTTTTTTTGAGACAGGGTCTTGCTCTGTAGCCCAAGCTGGTCCTGAATTCACTGTGGAGCCCAGGGTGGCCTTAGACTCACAGCAATCCTCCTGCCTCAGCCTCCCGAGTGCTTGGATTATAGGCATGCACCATCGCGCCACTCAGCTTATGTGGTGCTGGGGAATTGAACCCTGGGCCTTGTGCTTGCTGAGTAAGCTCTGTAACCACTGTGCTATTCCTCCAGCCCTATCTTATGCGTTTTTATCAAAGTTTTTAGTTACTAGCACATTATTAAATTCTGCCTCTCTTGACACTTCTACAGTCAATCTGTCAACCAAAAAGTTCTGCTTAATGTCAAATTGTGTTTTAAACATAGAAAGCAGTTCTATCCCCTGGGCTTAGGAAGTCAGCTACCTCATACCAAAAGTGCTTTCAAATTTAAGGGTGTTAACTTATTGGTGATGCTAACATATTTCTGGTTATTTTTCCAAGATTTAATATAAGCTGTGAGAAGTATCACTATAATCCTCAGTGCCCTAAGTGTAATTGATATTAACCAGACTTTCAGTTCAAAAAAATAGAGAACATGTATGTGTATGTGTAGTGTGTGTGTATTTTATAGTATGTTGAGTAAGGATATAAACTTTTTATCTTGTAAGCTTCCCGAGTCCTTGAGTAAGCACATCTTTGATTTCAGACTTTAAGTTGAGAATTCACATGTTAAAATAAGCATACTTTGAACAACTAGAGTTGTATAAGCTGACACTTGAATATTTGCTATGGGCCAGGTACAGAAACACTTATTCAATCCTAGTAACTAAGATAGACACTTTTCTATTTTTGAAAAGTTAAGAAATCGAGAAGTAGCATGTCACAAATTTCCATGCTTACACAGATAATAAAGGAGAGAACCCAGAGTCAAATATCAGTGTGACATGTATTGCATTATGGCTGTTTTCACTTAAGTAAAAGTGGTAGAATGTATACCAGATGGACAGACAAGCCAGTCCAAGGAAGATTCATTTACTAGGTCAGTATCTGAGAGTTGGTGAGGGCCTTCACGAGCAATTTCAACATCTGCAGAAAGTTGTTCTCTGTGAGCAAGTATGACCTTCGGCTAAGGGTGCGAGGCATCAGTTCACAGAGCTAAAAAACAAGAGGAGGGTGTGGAAATCTCAACGTCCAAGGAAAAGAGTAACTCATGAAGGCAGCTGGCAATTCATGGAGAGGCCGCCAGAAAGTCAAGGAGAATGCAGTCATGGAGCCTGGGAAAGAAGGCATATTAGTCAGCTTTCCAGTTTCTGGCAAAAACACCCAGTGTTCACAACTTCAAAGAGGACAGGCTTAATTTGGCTTATTGTTTCAGGGCATCCAAACCATGGCGAATGAGACCCAGTATCATGGTGGAAGAGTACAGTGGAGCAATGACTCTTGGTTCATGCTAGCCGGAAGTCGGGGCAGTGGGAGAGTTTCAGAGAAGGAAGGAACATACAGCATATACGATACCGACTGCATATGACCCGCCTCGCTGTGCCTCTGTGACCTACCCAGACACACCCAAAATTTCCTAATCGCTCTAGTAATGCCCTGAGTGGCTTCCAAGTCAATACGATTGACACTCCGTCTTAACCACCACAGAAAGCAGTTTAGGAAAAAAGAAGGATTGTGTTGAATGATAAAAAGGTGTCTAAGAGGATCAGACCAGAAAGCATTCAATCAATGTCTTGCGTATTGATTGGTGGTGCCCTTAGCAAAAGCAATTTGGGCAGCAATGTGGTTAAAGTGGAAGACGGGCATGTTTTGAGCAGTAAGTGGGAGGATTGGAGAAGTTAAGTCAGGAAGGGCAGAGCTCTTATTCACTACCTTGAAGAAAAGACAAAGATGGCACATTGGAAAAAGGCATGCTCCACGTGGGGAAACCGGGCAGGGGAGACCAGCTAAGACAAAGGAGAGAGGAGTTAGAGCACAGGCTGATGGACAGCACGAGGTACCAGGTGTGCCCTGCTCTGAGATGGGGAAAAGGAAAGGCGTACAGAGACAGCTGAGTGCTTCTCTCCCTGAGTCTTAATATATATTCATTTGTTCATATGTTTATTTAGTTATTGCAATGCCAGAAGGGAACCCAGGCTTTTACACTAGGCTATATCTCCAACCATTTTTTTTTTTTTTGATTTTGAGAAAAGATCTCCCTAAGTTGCCCAGGCTGGACTCAAACTTGTGACCTTCCTCACACTGCTTCCCACAGTGCTGGGATTACAATCCTGTGTCACCAGGCACTGCCACCGAGTTTTAATCTTTATGTTTAACTTTCCATGCAGATCTTATCTAATAAATGATATAAGGCTTTTTAAAAATCTCTTTTGCATTCTGCTTATGGTAAGTGTGGAGTGCAGGAATAATAAATGACCAGCTGCAGGCGCAGCCTTTACCCACAGGCTCAGGTGACATGTGGTGGAGGAACTGGCCTCAGCACACTCCTGTCCCTCTGTTGGCCACTCCCTCCCTCCAGGTTTCCCCACCCTCCACATCCTTCTAACCAGCTGCCAGCAGGGGGTTCTCACCGGCTGGGAACCAGGAGGGGAGCAGCAGGGCTTAACCCCCTTCGATGCCGCAAAGGCTGCTGTGGCTGAGCCCAGCTGTTACCTGTCTCATCTCCTTGCTTGGATCCTGCCAGAGGCAAAAAGCACACAGCACAGAGGCCAAGAGCATGGTAGGAGGAAAGGGCATTGAGTACATGAAAAGAAAAAGATTGAGGGTAGATTGCTGCAGAAATTAAACCAGAGGGGGGCTTGGAAAGAGACTGGATGCAGAATTAAGAGGCACTTACGTGTGTTTGATTAAGATCATGTGGTGGATGACCTGGTATGTTGGATAGTCCAGTTTATTTCCAAAAGGGTTTCCCTGTACAAGCACACACCACTAGACACCTGTTTGCATCCTTCCCTGCAGCCCAAAAGCTCCGTGTGAGAAGTCAGTAAGGGGCCTTGCCTTGTGCAGGTGACTGAGGTGACGTCTTCAGACAATGCATGTTACCATATTAGCAATAGCTCCTTCAGTGTGCTTTAAGTTTATAATCTAAAATATTAGCTGGGCCTTTTGGCACAGGCCAGTAACCCCAGCACTGTGGGAGGCTGAGGCAGGAGGATCACAAATTTGAGCCTACCTTGGGCAACATAGCAAGACGCTGTCTCAAAATTTTTTTTTTTTTTAAATAGGCTGGGGAGATAGCTCAGTGTGAAGGCCCTGGGCTCAGTCCCAGTAACACACATGCATTCATGCACACTCAAATAAATGAAGATAAAGGTTAATAAAATATTATTTACAAATTTACGCATCAGACAGTTGGTTCACTTTTCATATTCACTTCTTTTTGCTGAATATTAAATGTGTGCACACCTTATCTCAGGTGGGGAATCAAAAAGGCCCTGAATTATTATGTTAGCCACAATTTGCTAATTTCAAATCAGCCCAGAGGCAAAGGCAATAGCTGTTTTGTTCCTGAAGTACACACTCCTACTTTTAAAGAGTCTGCCTTCAGGCTCCAAACCATTGGGCCATAATGAAATTCTGTTTCTGGTGAAGATACGTTCATTCAGCAAGTACTTATCAAATATCTGGCACATGCTTAACATTAGATCATTTGCTGAAAATATCAAAATAAATCAGATAAAATCAACCCCTTGGGATCCCATACAGAGAGAAAAGAAAGCAAATGTTTTAAGTTTCCACAATCTGATTTCTATGAAAGATGCCTAATATCCTTGCTTGAATACCAAGACCTATGAGATAGCCATTGTCTCATGCACTATCAGCAAAGCTACTTTATCATAAATAAGCAAAAGGGTATACAATGGTTGGTTATGTGAAATAAAACTTCCAGAGAAAGAGAGATTTCATTAAAACACAACAAGTGAGAATCAGAGACATGCCAACCCTCCATCTATGCAATTCTTAGTGGCAGACTCTCTCTCCCTCTCCCTCTCTCTCTCTCTCTCTCTCTCTCTCTCTCTCTCTCTCTGCCCCTCCCTCCCGCCCCACCAGCCACAACTGAGGTCTTACCTGATTTGCCAACGCCTGCTCTCCCGAATATTGCCAGCTTGACCTCTGCACTTTTAGCCATGATGGGCGTATTGGTAGGATTCTCTGTTGTTGAAACTAAAGAGCTGAGCAAATGTTTTTGTTCCCAGCCTCTGGAGTCACCGTATCATTGTAAATCTGGAAGGAGTCCACAGTCCTTAAATAAGAGAGGTTTGGAAAATCATCAAGTGACTAGGAAATTGTTACTCAACATCGACTCTCTGCCAACCCCATGCCAATCACTTCATCTGCCTGTCTAATCTGATCTTCATCTCTGTCCTGGGAGAAGACACAGCAACTTACTGTAAACTATTCAACTCATGAATGGTAGATATAGAATTTAAGAATTTTGATATCTGGTTCAAAATAGGTGCGTGTTCACACACAATACTTTTTTTTTTTAAAAGTACTTACACCCAATTTGTTTTTTTATGAAGGCATTGTTCCTTGGTAGCAATTGACAGTGAGTACTTGAAGTATGTGACTGATGTATTTCGCCCTGCTTATGAGGTCTCCAGCGTGCACTCGAGGGGGAAGGTCACTTTTGGGCTTCTGTTTCTCTTTAGGTTGGATGATACACATTCTTCTAGTCAACTCCACTGTCCCACACTCAATTTTGCCTATTAAGGTTAAGCTGGATCACAATTCATGCTAAATCACATGGTCAAATTCTATAAGAGATACGTGTGTCTCAAAAATGTATATATAATATCCAGATCATGCTTTCCTGCCTTACTGGGCACAATTCCCTGGTACAAAAAGACAGTAAGATGCTCTCAGCCCCAATTTCTTTTTGATCTAGGTATGGGGCACTTCACACTGAGTACCCTCCCAGGCCCCTTTTTAAATTTTAAGATGATATTGGTAAGTCAGAAAATTGCCCAAGCTTGGCTCAAACTCATGATTTTCTTGCTCACAATTCCAGAATACTGGAATTACAGGTACGTCCCACAGTAACTGTCCTGATTTCTTTTCTCACATAAGTTAGCTCATAATATCATCCTAGCACTTTGGATGTGACAATATGTGTGACGTAATCACAGTTTATGTTATGTGGTGCTTGATATCTAGAATATTTTTGGTGGTGGTACTGAAGATGAAATCCAGAGCCTGCACCCTGAGCTGCGTACAAACCCAACCCATTTTAAACTTTGATTTTGAGACAGAGTTTCACAGAGTCACTGGGTTGCCTAGGCTGGGAACAAACTCACAGTCCTCCTGCTCTACCTCCCAAAGGGTTGGATCGGTATCCAGGGTTTTAGTATCAAGGAAATGCAAAGCTGAAAAGAGAACGAACCAAAGAAATTCTCTGGTCATGGCTAGAAGTTTTCCTAATGCCCTGATTTAGCACTTCCAGGTACAGAGGTAGCTTTATCACCCCCGAAAGGTTTTCTGTTTCTGGTCAACCCTTTCTAGTTAGGAGAACTATCTTTCTGTATGGAACCCTGTTGTTTCCCTCATAACTTCTGTGTGGGTGTCCTCGGTTTTCTCTGAGAACTAACTCAACACCAGCCAACTATATCTTTCACTCAGAACTCTCCAAATAACCTCACATGGATGAGATCCTTCACCCCACCCCTGGCTTCTATTTCCCACGATGTTCATTCATTCTCCATGAATTGAACATCATGGCTTGATTCTTGCTGTTCCCATCCTCATGTCTCTATTCCACCTTACACACCACTCCCGCTGGCACTCCCCGGTGTAATGGCTCTAAAAACGTGACTTCCGTCACATTCTTTCCAGGTGACCTGACCAACTGACCCAGCAAAGGTTTCCTGAGATGTTATTCCTGTGCTGTGGTGGTACTGTCACAGGGCAGTGTTGTGTCACTTCTTTGACACAGACCGTGGACCCTCTCACTCTGAACTTCTGCCATGGATGCTTTAAACATCGACACAAGACTTCCCTTTCATCTCTGTTAAACTTGGTCTCATGAGTCTTCATAATTCACTCACTTTCGCAGTCTGTAATAACACTTTTGAAACACAAGTCTGTTTATCTAAACATGTCAACTGCTTCTGTGAACATTTCTTCATCCACATTTTTTATAAAGAACCCAAGTGAGAAAGAAAAAAGTGAAAGGAAATCCTTCAGACAGAGTACTCCCACAAAGACGGTAGTATGGATTTTTTTTTTTTTCATTGTGCACTTAAGTCCTCAACTTGCACCATAACAAACTGCATTTGCTGATTTTCAAAGTTCCCCAACTTTCTCTAGAAGGAGAAAAGGTCAACACTAACATTAGCTATTGTTTGCTTCATCTCCAAATGGGAAAGTGCCCTAGCAATAATTAATAGCACAAAATCCCCAAAGCTCAAACATGTGCAGTTTGTCCAGTCCCATACTTCTGGCCAAAGATAAAAGGATTTTCTTTTTGTCATTTCATATGCATTCTTTCAGAAAAGGCCCCTTTGGAAAGGTTTGGAGCTTCACCACAAGAGCACAATACCTTCATCTACTGAACATTTATTAACTATATAAATTCTAGATGAAAACAATTGCCTGCTGACATCTCTGGACCACAGGACATGCAAGTATCCAGAGTTTGTCTAAGTAATAATTTACTGTTTCACACAAAACTGTTCATTCCCAAGTATTTCAAATCAAAGTAACTCTCTTCTTAATTAGTGCTTCATAAAAGGAGTCCTCAACTGTGATTTTAAAAATGAAGTCAGATATTTCAGTAACTCCCCAGTGGCCGCAAAGGCATAGAAATTTCACACAGGAAAGAGAAATATTGTCAGCCTTATCTAGAAAAATCGCTCAAGGGAAGTAAAAAAAAAACTGACATAGATTCTTCAACATTGTATCTTGCACATAAAAATGTGAGAAATAACATTTGACAAGATAGAAAACAAAGGTAAATGTATAAACTGTTGTCGTAAGTAACCTATGGCCAAATTCCCGATGTTCAAAATCATTCCCACTGGGAGGCTTTCCATAAAATGGGACTAAGAACACACATTTGGGCTAAGGCTGTGCAGATCCATTTCGACTACGGCTGCAAGTTGCCCTTCGTTGTTTTGTGTGGGTGGACAGGGCATTATTAGGAACAAAACTCCTTAATCCTCATCACTCCTGAAGGTCAAGTCACATCTAAATATTTAGAAGAGTAAGAGTATAGTGTATTTTTTCTAATATAATCAAAGAAAAATGTAAACAAAGAAAAATGCTAGTCTTTAAATTTTGTATTATTATTAAAGCATTCTTTCCTTCATTTTACATGTATGCTAAGTATATACACATATATAAGTGGCCACGTTTGAGGAGCCTGGACTGTTGGACCAATGGCATTTAGGTTACTGAGACCTTGTTTATTGATGAGCAGGTTTCATTCCTAATAAACTGTTTCCAAGACTATACTTATCAAGGTCATGCTTTCTACTTCTTAGAAGAAAAAGATAATCATTTAAAATTATTATTATTTGTGATATTGGGCATTCAACTAAGGACTTTGGAACTGAGCTACTTCCCCGGCACCCCCTCCTTCTTTCGAGACAGGGTCTTGCTCTGTAGTCCAGAGCTGGTCCTGAGCTTACTGTGTAGCCCAGGCTGACCTCACATTCCTGGCAATCCACCTGCCTCAGCCTCTCAGGTGCTGGAATTACAGGCATGTACCGCCACCCTTGTCTAGTTATTTTTGTGGTGCTAGGGAATCTAATCCAGAACCTTGCTTTAAGCACTGAGCTATACCCCTATTCCTCAATGCCCATTTTCATTTTTTATTTTGAGGCAGGGTTGGCCTAAGTCAATCATTTGCCCAGGTTGGGCTCAGAGTTGTGATCCTCCTGCTTCAGCATCTCAAAGTTCTGGGATTACAGGCCTGCATTACCAGGCCCTGCAAAAATTATTTTTCCAACTTTTTTCCTCATGGGGGATTCATCAAAATAAAACAGTTGTTAGGACAAGCGAAGAACACATTCTGGTCGTGAGAAGGAATCCCCGCCCCCATCCCGCAACCCCGCGCGCCCCAGGGCCCTGGACAGCCCTTCCCTGGATTCTGAACCCGTTTTCCTGGCTTCATTACTAGCTGGGAATGCTCCCTTGGCTCCTCACAGTGAAGTACCCACCGCGGCAGAGGGCAGTCCTAGAAGCCCCTTGCCAGGGCCATGCCCTGAAATCAACAGGTATCCTGCAATGCTAAACAATCCCCAGTAGGTGACTGCAGGTCCTCTGCTTTCAAAACTGGAGTCAACGCAGCCTCTTGGAAAGGACGTTCCAGGTTTCAGCTCAGAGAGCAATGCCAAGCCTGCGTGCTGTCCAGGGAACCCCAAACCCCCCCGGGGAATCCGGTGGCCACCAGGACTGACCTCTCAGAGGCTTGGCGTTCGGGGGTTTAGCACGGATCTGCAGGGAGTGGTCCTGAACGAGCCACCTGGACACGTGCGTGACACTCACCTGTGCGCGACCTGTGCAGCCCAGGCCGGAAGAGCCGCGGTCCTCTGCAAGTTCCTTACAGGGTCGCCGGGACCCGAAGCCCTCCTGCGCTGCCCAGCCCCAGCTGCCGGGCTGGGTTCGGAGGCGCCAGACTGCGATCGCGGGTGGGAGAGGCGGCCGTGGCGCGGACAGCAAGCGCGGCGGTGTGGGGACCGGGACTCCCTGCCAGCGCTCGCTCAGCGGAGCGGCGGCTAGACTGCGGCAGGGCGCGGGCACTGCCCTGCCTCAGCCGCGCTCCGCCGCCGGGGTGCTGCAGTGAGGGGCTCGGGCGCCCCCTCCTGGCGCCGGGGCCGCCTCTGAACCCCAGACAGGAGCCTGGCGCGCCGCAGCGCCAGCTGGCCTGCCCTTTTCTCTTGCTCAGTTCTCAGTCGGGCCCTCCGCAGAACACCTCTTTCCTGCACTAAACCGTGCGTGGGAAAGCATCGCGTTACGTGGTGCTTTCGATTCCGTGCTTCAAAGATTGCTCAGCGCATCCCTGGGACATTTGGAAAGACGTTTAATTATACCCATGTCACCTGAGAGGAGATTGCAGAAGAAATAATAATAATGATGATAATTAATAACAATAATTAATAACAATAATTAATAGTAATAAAAACCACCTAAGAGGAAACCAGAGAAGATAAATAATAATATAATTTAAAAACCTAATCCTACCCTAGCAAAGAGCTGGCCTGGAGAGTGAACTCTGCTTGGAGGACGTAAATCCCGAATTTACTGAAATTCCTATTTGTGTATTCGGGAGCGCTCCAAAAGCTTCCTTGATGTTCTCCTGACAAGACTGGCGCTTATGACATCTTCCTGGGAGTCACACCTCATACCACCCCCCCCTCCCTCCACCGCATCACCACCACCACCACGCTGAGAACCGCACAGAGCCGTGCAGCCTGGTGGGCCAGGCCTGCTCATCTGGTAGCCACCTTTGCTCCAGGGAAGTGCTGTGTGTCCACTGGGGCCTTGTGCAGGTGAGGAAGTATGTGTTAAAGGTTAACTGGTTTCCCCAAGACTGGAACTTATGAGTAAAGGAAGAGGAAACGCTTTGGGTAGTTGGTTGGTTTTTGTGTTTTTCACTCCACACCTGGCGTTCTTACCCAGATGCCAGGGGGCCTGTGGAAGGCCCCAGCACCACCACACACAGGAGTCCAGGGCTAAGCAAGTCATCTACAGAAGGTCGTGAGGGAAGGGTGGTCCCCTGGAGGCAGCTTCCTGGGCTGAGGAAGCCACTGTGCTTTGGGGCTGCAAGCTGGTTCTGCCCGTAGGAGTAGGGATTGACCAGTGGAGCAGTGCTTTCTGGAAACTCGAACATTGCATTCCCTAGCCCAGATCCTCAGACTCCAGGCCCATTGCTAGGCCCCAGGGGAAGGGGGCTGCACAGCTGGACGGCACTGGCCAGCAAAGTCAGTGAAGCTCCAGCCGTAGTTTCCGCATTCCAGCCCAAACTCCACCTCCTGTCAAATCAAGGGGCCTTAGAGTCTCCTAAGAGCGCCAACCCTACTGTGAACTGTGCAAGGAGTTTGCAGGCTCCTTATGAGAATCTAAAGCCTAGTCATGCCAAGTGGAGTTGAGGTGGTGATGTTAGTGCCGCAGTCTCTCGTTTGGGTAAAGATGATCTCCCGTGAATCAGGTTCCTGGTGCCAAAAAGTTTGGATACTACTGCTCTGTGAGCTTCCCAATGGCTAGCTTATCCCACCCCACACACCTGGATGTCATGTCCCTCCAGAGACTTCCAGAACCTGGGACCAGCCATAGTGTTTGCACTGGACCCAATTTCATTTCTCAGTCTTCTCCTCTAGACCTTGAACTTCCAGAAGCCAGGAATGTGCTACCTGTGTCTCCATATTCTGCTGTAGTGCCAGACACATAGTAGGTATTCAAAAACTAGCTGTTGAGTGAATGAAGAGAGTGAGTCATGACAGATACCCTGGAGCTACCGTGTTGAATCCTGGACAGAAGATCTGGCCAGAAATTGCCCAGAGGGCAATGAGATTCAAGAAAGGGATAACAGTTTCATTAGCACTTTAGTATCCAAGAGATTTTCAAAGCACAGAGTGGAAAAACAATTTTCCCAGTAGATTATGAGGAATTTTCTAGAATTCCAGGTGCATAAGACCCAGCAAATCTTGTATGAAAAGTAGAATTTGATTCAAAAATCTATGAAGTCATGTAGTGTATATACTATCTGCAATATCTTTGAGTCTAGAACTTTAAATAATACATCATATTTACAAACTTATACAGTTTAAATGGTGTATATTTGTATATACTATACATTATTATCAACTATTATTATCCATCTATTTACATAGATTACTTATTACTTATGAGGTAAGCTGGAATTCCCATTTTGAAGCTTTTAACTACTACAATATTGAAAAAAGCCCTAGTGGGCTCCACTGGAAGAACTGTTTGGAATCTTGTCTATGGAAGCCAATTCTCTCCTTTTTCCTGCGGAGCCCATGGAAGAGGATTACCAGCACTCCTCTCTCAGCTGGGAGGACTCAGATGTACACCTGCATCTCTTCATGCAAGGCTAGAAGGGATGGAGGCACCACACCAGAGGGTGACACCATCGTTTTGTGTCTTGTACACGTGTCCTATAATCTGTGACACTATTCCTTTACTATACAAGCAGCAAAAAAAGAGCCACATTGCCTTGTGCTATCTTCCTTATGGAGCAGTAACAAGAACAAGGACACTTTGCATTTAAAATTCTACGACATATGCCTAATAGGCAGAGATTCTTCTGGAAAAAGGCTGTGTCATAGTTCCAAGATCCAGGCTTCAGATAAAACTTCCAACAAAAATCTAATATTGGAGAGCAAATACAGTTTGAGGAAGAGGGGAGAGAGAAGTAAAAAGGACCAAAATATAATGTATATATTAGTTCCCAAGATGAATGCATCTCTTACAAATCACAAACATATACTAATAATAGAAAAATTATTTTAGAAAGAGCCAGTGTAACCCCAAAGTACATTAGAAACTGAAGGCATACATGTATGACCAAGATATTTATGTGTGTGTGGATAGCTGTTAATCACATTTATTGTAAATAACTCAAACAGTAGAAAAGAACCCCCAAAGTAGAAATCATTCCCCCACCCCGTCACACTATTGGGAAACGGCCATCGTTATCATAAAAGATAACAACTGCATATCAGTCCTGAAGCAGAACACAGACATGACATGGCTGTGTTAAATACCCATATGCTAAGAGCCATCACACTACAAATGCCATTTTAATTTAAGAACACAAGTAAGTAGAAGAATTTTAGTGTGTCTGAAAGAATGGATGAACTCTAAGCCCCTCACCCTGAAAGCTGAAGCAAGAGGACCCCAGGTTTGAGCCCAGTGTTGGGTAATGTAGCCACTTAGTGAGACCCTCCCTCAAAATGAAAAATAAATAGAAACTCAGCTGGAGATGTAGCTCAGTGGGAAGGCCTCAGGCTCCATCGCCAGTACTACAAATAAACTAACAATGAAGAACTACAGATGTTTACTCATTTCATGAGCTATTTCATAATAATGGTTCCTAATAGTCAAAATTATCACCTACAGCCTGAACCGAGTTCATCACAGCGCTTGCGTTTGCTTTATTCCATACCAAATGGCTTCTTGTCTTCAAAAGAAGAGGAAGCGAGTTCTCTCTCGGCGCCTCTCATTCTTCCCCCCACCTCCGTACTTCTACGTGGATATTATTTGCTCGTTGCCAAGATTTATAACATTTGCATTTCATGAGTTACTCTCATTCCCCAAGTGGTTTAAATTTAGTTCTTTATTTAAGCGGAAGAAACTTACTTAATTAAATCTTTTGCTGAGGTTTTTCCATTATTGCTTTGTTATGACTCATCCTCTGATTTCTTTGTTAAGCAGTAATTTCAAGAAAGCCTTGCAGGTGGCCTATTGTGTAACTAAGGTACCTGTCTCCTCCATTCTTGGTGCTTTTATTTTCTATTTGCCTAGTTTTACTTACCACAATTCTTTCCTCCATTTTCTCCCTACTTAGCGTATTTTTCTATTCGCTGGGTGGTTTGGTTTAGAATCAGAGATCTTATTGCTTTGGAGATGCACATGAAATGAGTTCTATTGGGCTGTATTTTTACTTGATCTGAGACCCGTAGGCTATGCAGAAGTGATCTGCAGCTGAGCCATGCATCCTGCCTCCTGAGCTGACTTGAGAAGATAGAGGAGAGAGGAGAGCTCACCTGAGTTTCTGGGCAGCCTGTTAGGAGGGTGGCGCTCTCCCTTTCTTCTGAGCTTGTGCTAAAGACCTTGCCCTGGACTTAATGCAGCCTGTCGTGATCAGTGTCTGTCAGAAAGGCCACAAGGAAAAGATGACCCCTGTTTGGCGCTCTAGTTACATACTCTTTCCCCTCCTCCCATCAGAAAAGAGTTGCAAAGGTTGTTCAGTTCATCTTAATTCAAATTTGGAAGTATTCTTAATTAATGAGAAGGAATACTCAGGATTTGGTGCCCATCGTTACTGCTCCCGAAAATCCAGGCCTGTCTAGACCAGCATCTTCTAGATGAAGTTTATTTTGAAGTTCTATGGCAAGAAATGATATCTCTTTTCTTATTTAGTTGGTGCTAAAGATGATTAGCTACCTTTGGTGGGTTTGTTACCATTATTGAAGCTGTAGGTACTCTTAGCAAAGGTAAATCTTGTTTTAGCTGTGATTGGACTTTTCTGCTTATTGGAAACAACTAAACAAAGATAACCAAAAATATACAAAATAGCTTTTTAGAAGCATTAGAAAACAACCAAGGCAGAGCTGGAAGCCCTGATAAAGGGCATTGAATGGGGGTAGGATCAAAATACACGATGAATGCTTACACTTGAAATTCATTATATTAAAACGCACATTGCTCTAAGTCCTTCTAAGTTCTTTTGCTCCAAATCCACTTTTACCACCGTTCTTGTTACTTTACAAAGCCGTTTTGGAAGTCCTCTTTCCTGAGCTTCTTTATCAAGTATAATCAAATAAATAGTGAATGCTTCTGCCTAGTGCCATCCAACAGAAAGGCAGGTTCATAAAACCATGACGGTAGGTTCCCATTCACTTTATCCACTGGATCTGGAACCGTGCAACGTTTGTCTTTTCCACAAAGTCAAAATGACCATAAAAGATCAGCATTTTGATCAAGTCAAGACATCAAGGCAGCCTGGGCAGGGTAACAAAAGATACCCACGGAAGAGGACTTCCAGAATTGCTTCAGAAAGTGGCAAGAATTATGAGATGGGTTCAAAGCAAAGTGGAGTATGTTGAGGATCTTACTGTCCATGGTGCATGAGAGGGATGTAGGTTGTATGCTCCTTGTGAGAATCTAACGCCTAATGGTCTGAGCTAAAGCTGAGGCTGTGATGCTAGCGTCATTTTTTGCTCCCTTCCACCCCTGTTCCCTGCCATAAAACTGGTCTCTGGTGAAAAAAAAAAAGTTAAGGCCACTGCTTTAGGGGACGTTAACCCAGTCCCCGTTGTCAGGAAGGAAATATTTTACTTGGTTCTGACTCCCCATTGCCTGTAAGTTGGACCATTCAGATCGATTAACACTAACCAAGCCCCGTTTTCAAAGGTACCCCTTGTAGTTAGATCTGCTTTCTCAAGACCGAAAGGCTAGCCAGATTTTCTGGGTGACTGGTCTCAATGCAGCACATAGGTAGAAAATTTCCAAAAAATAGTCCAAGATAGATGATTGGCAAACAGATGACTTGAGGACAAAGGATCATGCCATTTCAAATGTGAATTCCAATGAGTAAGGCTTTGAAGGAAAACAGGAATCAGATTTTTTCCCCCCAGTTCCCATTTATTGAAGCAAATCGCTCTTGATTTTTTAACACCAGCCATCTAGTCAGGTCAAGCTTTACCTTGGCCGAAGTGATTTTCAACGAACACCAAAGCAGGTGTTAACAACTTAAAAATAACCTTGAATGGAAATAATGATCACTTTATCTGATCAAGAAAGCATATCTTGGTTCCTTCTTGGCAAAGTACTAATTACCACTGTTTACAAAAAGAACGCTGATACTTTACTTGAAATTACAAGATTCCAAAGTTTTAAACTGTTTACTAAAATTTAGAAAGAGCCAGAAATGATCTGTGTGGTCCAAACCAGTTTTCTGTAAATAATGGTTGTTCTAGTGATGCATAAGGTATCATCCAGATCTCTTCTTTTGCCTTGCTTTTGAGCCTTTTAAGGGATGGAATGCAACTAACCAAATGTAAAAATTAATCTTGAATCTTAACAGCTAGACCTCATTTTAAAATCATTTAGGCAATCACTGTCCCCACTACGAGTTAAAGTAATGTGGATAACTAAAAATTGCAAATAAAATAATTCATCATGAAAAACAATTTTGGTTCACGATATCTTAGGCCAAGTTACACCAAATTCCATAACTAGAATATACTGACCTACTTGGAACGCCAGTGGAAAGATATAAATTTGTCTTTTCTACATTCCTAAAACATTTTAGTATTGTTTAGGGTATAGGTATATTACAAATCTTCTTTATGTATATATCCACTGATACCAAACGAGCATGTCTAAGATTATTCATCTTAAATTTATGTAGACAGTGAAAATGTCCGTGTATCCTGCTCTGCCTGGACATGGACATTCTAGTGCAAATGTTAACTTTGAAACCAAATGAGAGAGCCGGCATGCTCTAACACTTAGACACAAAAGTGAAACGAATACTGCTTGTTCATGTTTATCATTTTCAGGTTTTCATTTCAATTCTCCCTCTTGCCTCTTACAGTGCCAAATTATAACAATATAACCCTGTGATAACTGAAATTTCCTGTGTCTGCGGCAGAGATCCTAAAGGCTGAGAGTAACACAATAGTATTCTAATGTCCTGGTTTGGATCCTACGTGTCCCCCGAAGGCTCGTGGGTTATAAGGGATTGATTGTAAGCCCATGGCACAACTGGGAGGGGGGGTGGAACTTTTGGAGGTAGGACCCAGTGAGAGGAAGTTAGGTCACTGGGGGCTCGTTCTTAAAGAGGATATTCAAGCTCTAGTTATACTGCCTTGGACCAATCTAGACTAAATCCTCTAAAAGCCATGAGCCAAAAAGTAAACCTGTTTACCTTTAATTTGTAGGTGGCAGGGATTTTGCCCCAGCAAGTCCAAAATAATGAATAGAGTTGGTCTTCTTTAGTTTTGAGTCAGTCCTATGTATCTGAACACTCCAACCGCACATCAGCTGAGCTCTTGCCCCGTCTCCCCAGCCCAGGTGACTCCCACAGCTCCTCTGGCTCCGAGCAGGGGCTCTCTGCTCTTGGCTCCTGCCTTCCCAGATCTGGAAGTAGGGTGGCAGAGTGATTTCACTTGTGACCTCTGTGTGAAGCTGTGGCCATCGCCTTGGTGACAGCTGCTGTGCAGGCTCTTGTAAAGGACCTGCAGGGGACAATGGCAGCCCTCTCCTGGACATCGGCTGCCCCTTGTAACATCAGCCAGCCGATTCTTGGCTGCAAAATCCCCACTGTGTTCCCTGAGGATGCCTGTGCCTCTTTTCTCATCACACCCCTAACAAGCCCACAACTTTGTCTTTTCTAGTACTCTTATCCGGAAGCTGGGACTGGGAGACCAGTAGGCACCTCAGCATGCTCTCCTTCCCAAATCTTTCTTTTACCTAGTAGCACAGGAGCAGACCAAACCCCGGCTGAACTCCCACTGGCCAAATAGCGATTGCCAAGATCTTTCTCTCTTACCTACTTCCTTTCCCAAATGAACTCGAAGGCTCGTTTAGAAGGAAGAAGGAGCCAGGCCCAGAGGCACAGCACACTCTGAGAGGCTGAGGCAAGAGGATCACAAGTTGGAGCTCAGCCTGGGCAATTTAGTGTCTTGACAAGTTCCTGCCTAGAAATCAAAAATTAAAGAAACCGCCGGGGGTACAGCTCAGTGTGAAGGGTCTGGGTTCACTCCAAGTGTCACACACCACACGCACACACATGGACACACACACAAGGATAAAGAAAAGAAAACAAGAGATTATGTAATACCACCTGGTCAGATTCCAAGAGTCTCTGAAGTCTATTTTTCCATGTAAACTAACATATTACCAACTGAAGTCAGGCGAGTTAGGTTTCTCCCTGTATGTATACAGTGCCAGGATTTTTACAAATGCAAACCAACCAAAGGACCAAGAGTAAGAGCAAACTCGCAGGGATGCTGAGGATCCCAACACGGGGCTTTGGAGGTTCTGTGGCTCACTCTCTGCGGGTTTGCTTTGTTTTCTTTTGTATTTGAGCAGTAGTGTGCTGCTGAAAGCAGCGCCCACCACTGGATAAACACAGAGAGCACACAGAACTGTGAGTGGTTCAGCATTGCCATGGCACCCAGCCGCAGGGTACACGAGCTCAGCTCGCTGCAAAAGGAATGGATTGCTGTGTTATTTCTGTATGTTACCTTGCTAATAATTCATTTTTATTGCTCTTTTCCCAGAAGTACCACCCTGTGATAGAGTGGGAAATTAGCGGAAAAGGGGAAAAAGAGGAAGAAAGGGAGAAAGGAGAAGAAAAAAAGAGAATAAGGCGGATATTTGCCACCCATACTTTTAAGAATCACTGCCCTGGTAGGTATCTGCTCTCTACACTGCCCACAGTTTCTTACATAAAGTGGTTTAGAACAAAGTAAGTGTATAAAGGTTCAATTCCACAGCTTTGCCTCTTGGCTGCTAACTTCCTTCCCTCCCGCGGATGTTCTCTTTCCCACCTTCAGGCCCAGCCAACTCTCTGCACCTACCTTTTTCCCACCTACCTGGCCAATTTCCTCATCACCCCGCTGCCAGCCAACCCAGCTCTCTTCAATTATCTCGCTTGAAATACTGTTGGATCTAAAATGAGTACACATTCTAGCGCCTAAGGGGAACGCTTTGGTGGCCCACAGGGATGGTGCTTCTCAGACACTCTTTCACGCCCTGTTGACTTGTTTTTAAATTTCCCTCTAGTTTACAGCAAAATTGAATTCACATCTTTTTGTATCACACATTTCACAGTTTATATAAGAATGCTGTCTTCAAAAAAATTCTTCAGGAAAATTAGTGCATCTGTTTATTGTCAGGAAAAGCAAGTGTTAAGAGGAACAGGAATAACGTGTTTTCGCAATGATGATGTTACAGGCTTTTTTTGAGTGGTGTGATCTGATGGAAGCTCTCCTGGTGATTAAAAAATAAAGATAAGTAAATTGAAGTCAGGGGGGTTTATCTCAGCTTGATTGTTGTAACTCAACCTCTGAGGAAATGCTCTGTTACGGGGTTACCTTACTGTCAATCACACATGGCTTTTTGTCAATGTTATGGTTGTTTTTCTCTTCCAAGTGGAGGATCTGTATCAGTTTATCTGTTTATAAGACAATAAAACATAAGGGGTCCTTATATCCATTCCACTTGGTGAAAGACTTTGTTATGACAAAATCAAAAATGTAGAGAGTATGCTTAGAATTCTGCCTTGCTGTCCCGAACCAATTCAAAATCTTGAACTTTCGTGGCCCTTTTGACCTTGTGGAAGAGCTAACGTCCCACAGTGCCACATCTGGTGAGGACAAAGGGTGAGAACACACCATTGTGGTTTATGAACTTGCCTTTCTGTCCCATGGGGCATGGCAGCAGCATTCACGGTATTCTTAAATCACATCTCATAAAGATTCTCACAAAGGAGAATTTCCAGATCTGCTTCAGAAAGTGGCAAGAATGATGGGATAGGTGTTCGAGGTGAGTGGGAGTACGGTAAGCAGGATTAAGGGCAGCGTGCCTTTTACTGTAATTTATTTTTAAGTGCTAGAGATTGAACCCAGAGCCTTCACACTGGGCTACACTCCCAGCACCCCCCCCCCTTTTTTTTAGTTTTGATTTTGTGACAGGGTCTCTCTCTAAGCTACTAAGTTTCCCAAGCTAGGTTTGAACTCATGACCCTCCTATTCGCTGTATTTCGTGATTACAGCTCATGTCTGATTGGATGATGATTTTTCTGTAGCTTCATTACATCATTTCCCAACATTCCTTCCTATAACTGACCATTCCAGGAACACATTGCTGACTCTTTCTGTATGGGATTGTAGCAACATGAAAACTATTTTGTCATCTGACAAAGACTCATAAATGCCTTATTTTTATTACTACATGAGAACATAGATGTACATTTATGAATATCTCTTGCAAATAAATATTCTTTCCATACCTAAAGGCCATTATTTTTGACTTGACCCATTTCCTGTAAAAATATAGTTCAGGGGACCAAGAGTGGATATTATGTGCTTGAAAAATGTTTCTCCTGGTATAAACATTAAATGAAATTTTCATGCTAATGTGACAGTAATAGCCCTCTGGATGATTTTATACCACAATTGTCAACTGAAATGAGGCCCCCACTTGTCACATGAACATCGGAAGATCTTAGTTTGAGGAGCAAATATGTGATTATAGTGATTATGTGTGAATTGTGGTGATCTTCTTTAATAAAAGTAAATGTGGTGGGATTTACAACTTTCCTTTGAGAATCAATCAATGAGGTGACACATATTGAACAGCCACAGGGTTCCTAGAACTGAACAAACAAATCACTTCATCAACCTGCAAAACGTCCACTGCTGGACAAAGGCGTAGAGTGAACGTGGCTGCGCATGGTCCCAGCAGAACCATCAGATGGGAAGGAATTGATTTCCACCATGGGTAATGTCCCACTGCACATTCGAGCCCATTGAGCAGAGCCCAAGGTGGATTCTGCTCCCAGTTCTGTCACCTGCTTACAGCATGACACAGGATGTCTCTAAAGTCACCACATATATAAACATGCTAAAAACAGAAAGTACAGAGCTGGGCCCTTTGGAGCAAGCCTGTAATTTCAGCACTCTAAGCTGCTGAGGCAGTAGGATCACAGCAGAGCCTAGACAACTTAGTGGCTTAGTGAGACCCTGTCTCAAGATCAAAATCAAAAAGTGGGGATGTAGCTCAGTGTGAAGGCTCTGGGCTTGATCCCTCGTACCACACACACACACACACACACACACACACACACACAGAAACACACACAGAGTATATTATGATATTGCTATATCATACACACACATGTATTGTGCAATATGGCAACAAAATTTGTCTTCTCAAAATTCATTTGTGCTAGTATTTGAAAGTGAAATTGGTGCTATGAGAAAAATTATGCAAGCACCGAATTCAATGTACAAAGTATCACAAAAGTTGTGAAACATGCAAAAAATCAACAAACTTTTGGGATACTCAGTAGTATCCAGGATACTTTCTCTCCTTGAGTTTTACTTCCCTAGGCATAAAATACAAAATGATTTCCTATCTTAGGGACCTCTTCCAAGGAAATGAGAAAAAACAAACAGAAAATTGATTTGAAATTATACTTTGTGATCAGAAAACACTATTTTTCTTTTTCATTTTCTTCCTGACTGCCCAAGAAACATCTGGTCTCAGGCTCTCTAATTTCTCTCCTTCCTCTTCTCCTACATCTTCTGTGCAACACCCTCCCTGTTGCAAAATCAAAGAGCCGAGTCTCAGCTTCTGGGTTGGTCATCAGAAGCATTTGAGCAATTTACAAATTAGTCCACCCTCGTTGGACTTCTGGGATCCATTTCCTTCTTTTCTTTCCAAAATATATTTTCTCTGGGTGGTTCTTCCTCTTTCCTTGAATCTCATCCTTATAGTCTACATTAATCACTTCCTGCCACTGAGACAAAAGGCAAACAGTGACGATATATCACGGGGCTTAAAACTCATAACATAATTCAGTATGACTGCTGTCCTGGTAGAAAGAGGACACACACACACACACACATACGATGCCATGTAAAGATCACTGCCGCAAAAGGGATGACACATATGTCAATCAGGAAATGACAGAGCTGACCAGGAGCCAGGGGAGAGGTACAGGAACAGATTTTTCTCAGTCCTCAGAAGGAATCACCACTGCCCACCTTTTGATCTCAGATGTCCAGCTCAGAACCAGGGGGCACTAAGTTCCTATGTGAGTTTTCCAGTGTCCACTGCTTCATTACAGCAGTCCTATCCAATGAATACATGGGCAATACACCTAGGAAGACATAGTTAAGCTAGTAACTGGGGAAAGTAAAACAACAATAATAGTCTATTTCTCCATTCTGGTCAGATTGGCCACTGAGCAATGGTACCAATGGACGGTGGGAGTGTGGCACAGTAGCCTATCACACACCACGTTCTAAAGGAGCAGCACTGTCTTCGTCAATTTCCTGTTGCTGGAACAAAATCCTGGACTATAGCTTAAAGGAGGAGACATTTCCTTTGCCTCACATTTCAGGGGATCCAGTCTTGGCTGGTTCCAAGGCAGGACAGAAAACCATGGTGAGGGAACAGACTCAGGTCCAGCCAGTGGCCGAGGCATAGCCCATGAGAGTGTTTCCAGAAGGATTATAACAATTGTTTCTCACTGCTCACATGGCAGTAAACAGATACCATTGTTGTAGGGCCCCATCTAGAGGCCTATTTTATGTATTTTATATAAATTACTGACAGTCCTGTGAAATTTTTCCAAAATCAATAAAATACCTAGATAAGAAGTGACATCAATATTTTACAAAGCAATGTGATAATAACTCCCAATAAACTGTAAAATTCCTAAGGAATTCTATTTTTTCAAAAGTCAATAAAAGCGAAACTGAAACAAAAATAGAAAGAGTGAGGAGATCTTTTGGTGTTGAAAAAATTACACTGATTTGGGAGAAGACGTTCCTAAAATTCATTCCCAATCTTCATTTCTTTTTAAAAGAGGTTCTTATCTTTGAAATCTCACTTTATCTGTCAAGTTAGTTAATAATATCTTCTGTATTCTTTCATTACTAGGACACCCTACCTGACACCCTCAACTTAAGGGAGGAGGGGTTTATTTTGGATCAGATTTCAGAGAATTTAGCCCATGATTAGCTGGCCCCCAGGCACATGCAACATGGCAGAGGAGCACAGAAAAGGAAAGCTACCCAATCTGAAGCCGGGAGGAGAAAAGTGCAGGGGACAAGAATACACTTTTCTGGGCCACAGTGACCCACCTCTAACCAGGACCCCAATGAAATCATCAATGAATGAATCTGCCGATTAATGTACAGCCATGTCCCCCCATTCAATCACCTTCTAAACACATGACACTTTGGGGAAATATTTTAGATCTAAAAAAACTATAACATCTTCCTTATCAGATCATTGTTACATTCAGAAAGCAGATATTGCTTTCTTAGTACCTGGCACACATTCAATAAATACTACCTATTCTTAAAAACTCCCAAAGTGAAGATCATTCCCTATGTGATCTTAGATTCATAGTTGCTTCTTTTGTATAAATGAATTAGGCAAAAGGACTTTGGACATTCTATCGTTATATAAGACAAAAGTCATCCCTGTGATGAACCTGCATCTCATGTAAGAGGGGAAAAGTGGCAGAAAGGGCAGGATGCCTGGGCTCAAGATCCATCGTTTGACCTTGTGCATGTTAACTGATAGGGCCACAGAGGTTTCTGGGCCAAGCTGCAGATTAAGTGTGGCCCCACTGCTGCTACCAAATGAAATTCCCCGATCCTTCAGGTCATGGCAAGCAAGTGGGTAACATGAACATGACCACAGAAGTGAGTTCAAGATCAGAGGCATTCATTTGGCTGTTGCCATAGTCCATGACCAATTGCCGACACTCAATGTCTTCCTCAATTTTGGCCAAGGCTCAAATCTGCATGACTTGACTCTAGTGTCTGCTTGGGATGAAGACACTTCCCCTCCTCTAGAGTAAAAAGGGAGTTCTAAGTGGGTATGAATAAGATGCTAAAAGGTGGATGAGAACTGTGATTGTAATCTGGATCTGGAGTGTCCTCCAAAAGTCTCATGTATTTGTATGTTATAGATTATCCATGGCATGAGGAGATTGGAGCCTGATTTGGAGGGCTAGATTATGGGTGGAAGATAGGCATGGGGCAGAATGAATTACAGGCATGTGGTGGGGGTTTGCCACGCCTTCCACATCTGGAAAGGGAGGGACATTAAGGCTGGAGCCAGGAGGGGTGAATCACTGGGATGGAACCTGGAAGTCTATGCAGCTGCCTTCCTCTGGGACCTGACTTGGCTTCCTGTGTGTGATGTCGTGAGGAGCTGCCTCCACCTCTGCCTCTGCCACGTACTTCCACTGTTGCTGCCGGCTGCCTCTGAGTTGACTGTGACCCTCTGAAACGGTGAGCAGAAATGAAATTTTTTTCTCCCCTAATTTGTGGATGTCCCCTATTGAGTCACATATGAAAAGGTAACTAAGACACCCAGATATAACGAAAATGAAGTGATCAGACCTAACACCAAGAAGAGGTTCTGAATTCCTGTAGGACACACTGGGCCTCAATGAGAAGATAAAATAATAACCTTAAATCCTACAGAATGCAAGATCCTACCAAGTCCTTTTTAAATATATGGGACTATTTATGTAAGGGGAAGGCACTCAGTTGCGGGCCATGAAACTTAATTATTTGGTTTCAGAGGAAAAGAGTTGCTATGGTCTGGATACTGAGTGTCCCCCTAAAGCCTCATGCATTTGGAATTGTGAGTAATTAGGAGGAAGAACTTGGCTGGAAGGAGCAGATGTTTGGGGGTTCATGTGGAGGGATTGTACCAATCTGTTGCCATCAGGCAGCCCAGGGCACAGCTTTCAAGTATTTTGTTACTGACTTGTGTACTAGCAAAGGACTAGGCACCCACCCTGCTGGGCAGGAACTGGCAGCTCTCCAGAGAGTAAATGAAGGAAGAGGAACGCTGAGGCAGCTTCCTCCTGGGAAAGCTCATCGTCTTCTTCCGTCTGTCACCTGGCTGCTGCCTGGTGTATGAGCAGATCTCTAGCCTCTGTCTCTGCCATGTGCCTCCACCTTGGGGCTGCCCCTCAATTGATCCCATTGTGTGAAACCTGAAACTGTGAGCTAAATAATTTTTCCTCCCTTAAAGTGTGGATATTGGGTAACAATAAGCAACTAAAACAAGAGTGATATTGAGAAAGCCCTTTTTCCTATGGCATTCAACCATGTGACCATGAGAAGCCTACAGCAACATGGCCAGTTCAATCCAGTCAGTAGAGACTCACTCTGAATGTATGTAGCCTGGATCTCAAACTATCTGAAAATCTTAGAAGAATTTGATCTATTGTGTTCTTAAGTCTTATTTATTTGATGTACAAGATCAGTATTTAGCAAGATATCATCAGATCTGTGAATGGCTAAAGAAACTGAAACATTTGCATGATGGAGTACTACTCAATCATAAAGAAGGATAAATTAGAGTCATTGTAGAAAACTGAGTAGATCTTGAGGCTGTTATGCTAAGATTAAATATTGTATAGTTTCTCTCATATGAGAGAATGAAAATATAAGTATTTTTAAAAGCAAAACAAAGGAGGCAACAGAGACGTAGACATTTTGGAAATTGGAAGGGAGTCTGAGAGAGGGAGGAAGAAGAGAGGATGGGAAGAAAAGTAGGATAAAAATGATCACGATGCAATATATGTACCTACCAATTTCCCAGAGCATATATTATTTTTATGTTTCACAAATGTATACTAATAAAAAAGAGATGTTTCCATGTGATTGTTTAAAGTAACATTTCTTGGGCAATCAGATAATTCAGAAGTTTAAAAACTTGTCAATGGTTTTGCAATTCCAAGGTAATTTGATTAGATAGAGGATGGTGTTCATATTTGAAAAAGAATTAGATCTGAAATATCAAATACAAGAAGGCTCTTTTTCAAAATTACTGAACAAAAAAATAAAATGAGATCTAGAGCTCCAATGTAAAGTCTTAAGAACATTTCACTTTGTAAAATTCTAACTTTAATCAAAGACACACGGATTAACACCTAAATACTGAATAGAATTCTGATGCCTGAGCAGAATGTCCACTGTGCTATGTTTTTCACTTTGTTCTGTCTCTGGCTAACCCAGGGAAAGTGCAGGGGAAGAGGTACAAGAACCCCCTTTGCAAATACGTGACCCCACAGCAGAAACGAAGGTGGCTGCCCATGCCTGCGATAGTGCTGCCACCTCGCGGCTAAGAGTCGTAATAACCTCTTCAGCCCGGAGCACGAGTTGGAGCATTGAAACTCGTTTCAAAGAAGTTGCTGTCACCCTTAAATGCTTAAAGTACATAATGTGTGAAAACCGGGGTGTCTAACGCTTTTTTTTTTAACCCCTTGCCTTTAAAAAACAAAATGTTGAGTTTTCTCTTGTATATCCCCGTAGCACACCGTAATCATATTACAGGGCTTACTTCTTGGTTTTGGAATTGGAGAAACTTCTTAAGGTTGCAAATTGAACTCAGATTGCTAACCAGCTGGGCGCAGGCTGTGATCACCCGCTGTAGTCCAGGCTGCGTTCATCTTGCGGGCTTCCACCCGCAGTGCGGCAGTGTGCCACAGAGAAGGAGAGACCGTTAGGAAAGAACTCTTAGGTATTCTGGTAGAAATCTGATCGTGATAAACGCGGCGTCTATGGTTACACAGAAGAACGGGAAAAGCACGCACAGTTAACACCCTGAGAGCGAGGGGGTCTCCGGGCAAAACACGAAGGAGCTGTAGCTGTTTTGCTGTCTTGGTACTGGGGACCGAGCCCAGGCCTTCAGGCTGAGACAGCTACCTCCTCAACCCATTTTTATTTTGAGACAAAGTCTCAAAGTCCCTAAATTGCCAGGGCTGGGCTCAAACCTGGGACCCTTCTGCCTCAGCCTCCCAGAGTGCTGAGCTTCCAGGTCTGCGCGCCAGTCTTGGCGACCATTACAATGGCGTCTTCCACATGCTGAACCTTGGAGTGAACAGTCAAGCAAATCTACGCTTAAGCCTTCAGGTCTACCACTGCCAAAATGGAAAACAACAACAACTTATCTCATTTCGAGTGAGAATCAACTGAGAACATGTATGTAAAAACACTTGTGTTAATAATATAGATAGATGGATAATAGATAGAACAAGAGAGTCTAAAAAATACTAATTTCCCATTCCTCTGGAAATTGAAAAAGCCTCTCATAAGCAGCTGTGTATTCCAATTGTCCAGAAAGGACCAGTTTTTACAATAGCAGCAAGCCATATTTTAGCTTGTTCTCTGTTGTAATAAAGGTTAAAAAGACAGCTTACCAAGGAACAGGCAGTTGGAAATTCACGACATAGGAGAAGCAGGTTTGCCTTCACCTCATGGTGTTACCAAATTCAGGGCAATTTAAATGCATACGTTGTACTATTCACTTCCGAGAGAATGAACTTGTTTTTTGCCTGTTTCAGTCAGATTTCCACTGCTGGAACAGAATAACCAACACACGCAACTTAAAAGACATGAGGTTTACGTTAGCTTACAGTTTTTAGAGATCTCAGTTCATGCAGGGTCTGTGCGTCATGGTGGTAGAAGACAGCCGGTCAAAGCAGGGCAGAAAGGAAGCTGGGAGTGAAGGGCGGAGCTAGTGAGAGAGATCCACCCTGCAGGCCACACCCCCAATGGCCCGTCCCTCCCACCAGGCACCACCTCCTAGTAGCGTGGAAATCATCAATAGATGAATCAGTTCACTAATGGGTGTGTCATCACATTGGATCCAATCACCTTCCAAACACATGGGGCTCTGGGCGGGAACATTTGGGATCTGACACATAACAATGCCTTCTAAAAAAAAAAAAAAACCTCTGAAGGTATAATAATGGATGATTAATCAGCCATCAGTGACATTGTGAATCCATGGCCTCTTATTGACTTTACTGTAAGCTTGGAGTGTACATTTAAATATACCTTCCTGTCAAACGGAAGAAGAGCTTATGTCTTTGTTTCATGATCAATCATTCATAGAATCTTCCAAGTGAGCTAGAGCAGAAAGGAAGAAACTCAGAGCGGAAAGTTTGGCAGGATTTACTCAGTTCCGTTATTTGAAGGGATGACTCACATCTGAAATCAGGGAAGAGATCTAAAGGCTACACTTTTGTTTCTCCTTCCAATTAATTAGCAAAAGCAATCGTTTTTATTTATTGAATTTCTTACTGCTGCACCTACCCAAAGCACGATGTGCACAGGGAAAAGTTAAAAATAGAATGATTGCAATAGTTCTTCTTTTGATACAATTTTTTTCTTTCAGTTATTTTCAATTTTTGCTTTGAAAAACTTTTAGCTAAATTCTGGAAAAATTCTAATTCCTGTTTTCCAAATCTTGATGAAGGACACAAAACACTGGACCAGGAAAAAAGGGATTTAATCTCCGCTCTGATACCAATTAACTTTGGAATCTTAGGCAAGTCACAAAAAATCTTTGGGTGGTTTGTCTCAAATAGGATGCCAATGATAACCTTTCGCTGACCTACTATTCAAAATGGAATGAGGAGTTTATGAAGTCACCATTTCTTAAACTCTAAAGTTTTACAGAACTTCTAATAATTACCTTTCTACTGCCCAGTGTGAATGATTATGTTGGTCAGACTCCTGTGCAGTGTTGCTTCTGCTCACAGAGATGTGTGGGCCTGGGAGCATAGGCCTGTAAACTCAGACGTCTGGGAGGCTGGGACAGGAGGATTCTAAATTTGAGCCTACTCTGGGCAATTCAGGGACTCAAGAAGACCTTGTCTGAAAACCTAACTAAGTAAGGCTGGGGCTGCAGCAAAGGGCCTAGGTTCAATTATCAGTACCACCAAACAACAGCAGAGATGGTGTCTGTCTTAGTTACTTTTCATTGCTGTGATAGAAATGCCCAACATCCACAACTTAAGGAAAAAAATTCTTTTCTCACAATTTCAGAAATTCTTAGTCCATTCACGGGCAGCCAGCAACGGTGAAAGCACATGGCCGCCATCTAGCAGAAGTAAAGCATCTCACCTCATGGCGGATGGAAAGCCGAACCAGTAAGGAAAGGCAGAGCTGGCGTGTGTCCTTCCAGGCCACATCCCAGTGATCTGCCCCATTTAGAGCCAAGCTTCGGGGTCCTGCCTCTTCTGGGCTAAGCCCTGGTTATCCTCCCCTTCCAGGCCACAAGCTCAGTAGTTCACCCCTTTCCTATAATCCACCACACCCTATAATCTACCTCACACCCACATTCTACCACGAACCCATAATCCACAGCATCCAAACACATGAGGCCCTGGGGGAACATTCCAGATCCAAACCACAACAGCATCCCTAGATCTGTCATTTGCTAATGTCAGGGACTGCCTAGCCAGAGTCTGGACAGCACTGAAGTGCCCACAGTGATCCGAGAGGACCATAACAGCTGGGATTCCTGCACGAGCACAGCCGTCTGGTCTCCAGCAACCTATAAGTGGCAATGATTTTACTCTTTGTTGCACAGAGTTGCTGCAGGCCAGGTCGTTAATTATTTGGTAAACGATGATGTTTCTGCCGAAAGCAAAGATTGACCGTTGTCTAGCTAAATACAAGAATAGATCTTAGAAAACAAAACTGATACACGACTTACTAACTTTGTTTTTATAGAGTGTCTTCCTAGAGCTGTTGGAACATACTACTCTCTCACTATGTGGTAACCGGAATGTGCCATAACTACCTATCTGTGAGTGGTTGAATTTCCTCATAAGCCAACAGTTCCCATGTTCATGTACTTTGGAGGCCAGATAGGCAGGCAATGGAATGAATATTCTGCTGAGACCTTCTGGAGCATGCCTCTACTCTTATTTGGAACAGAGGTAATCCTAATCCCATCCAACACGGAGAAATCAAGTCCCTCATCACTGTGACCATTGAGATGAGTATGTCAATTTAAAGGGATTAGGGTGCACCTTGTGGTGTGCAGCTTTGGGCGTGAGTGATTGACTTATGGCCCAGCAAAAGAGGGGAGAAAACCCACCCTAGATGTGAGTGGTCCATCCGACAGACTGGCAGCTCAAACTAAATAAAAGTAAAAAGGAAGGAAGGAAGAAGCTGACTACCGCTTCTTCTAGGAGAGCTCTGGCCTTGGCCATCATCCCTCAAAATTGACTTGCTTCCGTCTTCACACCCGCAGTCTCACTGAGTATTCAGGCCAGTAGTCAGGTCTTCACCGTCGTCTTCGGACATCAAAGCACAGCGCAGTCCCACACAAAGTGCTGCCCTGCACTTTGAGGCTACTGTCCTTCTATGTCGTACCTGAGCCGTCACTGGGCTATGTAACTTCTGACAGTGGCCATTTAGTCTCTCTCTTTGGACTTATAAACCAGCCCAATAAATTCTGATAATATATATATATATATATATATATATATATATATATATATATATGATTTTTATTAATTCTGTCTCTTCAAGAACCTTAATCAATACAGCCATCAGCCATCTTCAGGCATACATGAGTACTGGTATTGGGACTAAGAGCAGCTCATATCTCCTACTTTCTCTTTTTCCATGTTTATCCTTTTATCACTTTTCATTGTTGCATATGAGGTGGATTCCAGTTAAGTCTCCAGAAATCATTCAAGAAGCCCTTATCACATAGCTTCCCAAAACAATTTATCTGGCTAGCCGGTTGCCTCAATTTTACTTTTCTGATAGTTTTTTGGTGTTGCTCCCTCCAGCGGTCAGTTAAGCTACTTCTTGCTATCCAAAATCTCTTCCTATAATTCAGTCTGGATTTTTTTCTTAGGCTGCAGTCAATAAATAAGATTAGAATGCATTCATAAGTATTCATTTGTGTGTTATGGATGGTGAAGAAAGAAGGGTTTCAAGAGTTGTATTTTGTCCTAACCATCCAGAGAAGTAAGATGTTAGATTCCTCCACGCCGATCATCACCCACGTGAAGGGAAAGGCAGAACGATCTAACTGTTTGTAAGAGGCTCTCACTTCCGTGGTAGAAGGAAGTGGGATGGAAGAGGCAGCAGCCTGAGTTTCTCATAAACTGTTCCTTGTCTTGCTTGTGTGAACATGACCGTCTCTCCTCTACTTGATCAACTGTTTGGGCAGTTATTTCCTTAGCCCAGAAGAGTGACTTTCCCTGTGTTTCCATGTCATCTCCATGTGATCATTTGGAGAGAGTAGAACATTTTGATGCCACTAAAACCCATATTTTAAGACAAATTTTAAAGCATTTTTGTTCAATGTACGTTGGGAAACTTACAGGTGAGTAAGATCAGGCTGGCCACCGGGGGTTCTAAAGTTGGGCTAGACAGAGCCCTTGACAGTCTTAGGGGGAAGCAAACGTGCACTAAGATGAAATACTATTCTATACCCATGATCGCTGCCAGGAAATTATGAGTTCGCCAGAAGTAATACTTCTGAAAATTACACGACAGGTAGCTTCTGCTAATATGGATCCAAGTGCTAATGTGTTAATGTTGAGCCTCTTTGTGTCTTAATTCAATTTGAGTTGTTGGGTTGTGATTGATAATCCGTGTGCAGAAATGCATTCACATGACTATTACAGTGTACTTCTAAGGAAAACCCTGCACACTCATTTTGGTGACAAAATCATTTGGCTAAATAGGTTATAAATCTTGCCTTCCACGAGACAAAAGCATATTTGGAAAAAAATTAATAGGAGCTACTGAGCATCGAAGGAAAGAAAATAATAGGTCACCAACCTGAAGACTAAGTCGAAAGCAACTGGAATTTTAGAAGTCAAAAAATCTTCACATGCCATGTGTCTGTTGGCCGCTAGATGGCAGAATTGCAGCACATTCCTGCAGATGACAGTAAAGGCGTCTTCTTCCCATTTGAATTAATGGATAGTAGCAACGCAAGTTTGACTCTATTCTCCAAGAGATTTCATACTGCCATAAATGAAATATAAATATATCGATCAAGGACTTGCATTTCACAGTCTTAAAATATTATGGGTCAACCTTTCCCATAATATAGCAGGCATCCACATTTGTAAAACTATGGAAAAGAATCTGGTTTATTGGCTCAGGTCTGGAGAATTCCCTGCGTGCTGTTCTCCTGTGCTGAATCTTTCTAAGAACAGAAAAAAATAATGCCACCCTATGGGCACACAGCTCTTGGAACTCCACGGGCCACATGAGGGGAAAGTGAGGTAAAATTTGACAATATAAATAAAGGAAAAGACTGTAAAGGAAAGGAGGGTATTTTAATTTGGAAAGAAAGATGGAATCGAACATGTCAGTTTGATTGGGACAGTTTGTCAAAAATTGACAGACAGTGCTATACCTCTGCCATATTCATTCATTCATTCATTCTTTTCTTTTCCTCTCTAACACTCTTTGAGCCCCTACCAAGCAACATACAAGCTATCTGACTGCTCTTTAGAGTAGAAATTTGGACAAAGAAAAGTCTGCTCTCAAAGAGCTGGCCTGTTAGAATGCATTTTGAGATGACTGATAACAAGTAAATCACCTTAGGACAGCCTCAACACAACAAAACAAAACTTGAGAACAACTGGGAAAGAAATCAACTGAAGTGCAGAGCATCACAAAGAAGAGAATCACGAAGGGAGCCTGCGGGAATTAGGAAGGAGAAAAATGCAGTGAGACAAGATGGAGGATTAGAGGACAGAGTCATCCCGGGAGATTGAGAACTTAATGTACGCAAGCAGGTTGGCATGGGGTGTCTGGGAAGCTCGCTGGGGGCAGAGTGTAAAAGCAACCCCACCGCCACCTACTCGGGTTTCAGCACTGATTCCTGGACTGGCTACCTGTGTGACCTCGAGCAGGTGGAAAACACTTCCTAAGCTTTCATGTCTTCACCTGTAAAATGGAGACTGTAGCAAGCAACATCAGAAGTTAATAAGGTTATCAAAGGAAGACATGAGAGTTTTGTGGTTTAATTCTAAAATGTCCCCCCAAAGTATCTTGTTCAGAATTGGTCAGAGGGCGTGGGTCAATGGGGACATGACTCAGACAAAGACATTCTTGTCCCTAGCTTCCCCTTCTCTCTTTCTGCTTCATGGCTGCCGTGAGTTGAGCGGCTGTCCTCTGCATGCCTTTCCACCATGCCACCTCTGTTTAGAGTCTGCCGACTGTGGACTGAAACCATGAGCCAAAATAAACCTCTCCTCTGTGAAACTGTGGTGTCGGGTATTTTGTCTCAGTGAAGAGAAACTGACTAATACAGAGTGTGCCTGGGATACAGTTGCTCATCATGTAAGGTTGGTTACTTTACGTCCCTGTTACATTGTTTATGAAAGTTATCAGAAAATATAGGGACAGCAGGAAACTTTCTGCAGATCACCCAAACCACCAAACCAGACACATTTCCACCACAGGACTTGTTGCCAGGGAAGGCAGCAGTGACATCTTGGCTCTGAAATCCTGAGAGAGAAAGATAGGGGTTCTGGGCAGAATTTCACCAAGAAGGCATGGTGGAGAGAGAGAGAGTGTTTCATCTTAGAACCCTTTTTTTACACAGGACAATATCAAAACCACATGAAAGTTTGGAGCATATTCTTCCAGCTTGAGGTTGATGTGTGTGCTTGTAGTGTGTGTGTCAAAAAGAGCAAATCCCAAATGTGTACATGTTCCTGTGTACCTGTACTTATAACTCAGATGCTGGCTGTCTCCGCTAAAGACCCTACCTCTTTCTCTTTCCAACCTGGAAGCTGAACTTGGCCAATGGCCTTTTCTACAGTCTACGCAGAGGAAATTTACTCCACAAATCACTGCTAAGCTATGCATAGTTGACTAAGAGAGTTTTGCTAGAGATGTTTCCTTCCCTCTAAATTCTTCTTCCTCCATTACCACCAATGAGGCTCCACTTCTCCTTGGCCTACCACCGGCACTGGCCCTGAGCCTGCACTCTCTATTTCCTTTATTATACTGGGCTCTGCTCTCCTGTCTGCCCCATGAAATTGACCCTCAATCACTCTTCTAAGGCACAAAGGGTCTTTACAACAAAGATAATCCCTTCCCCCTAAATAATTTCTATATACCATAAAAATTAATAATTTTTATATCATAATGTCTATAAGATATGACCATCATACACTTATGGACCAGTATGCATATGCAGATATAGATGTGTGCATAATTACACAGATAAACCTTTTATTCATAAAATGACATCATACAATCATACATGCTGTTTTGTGATCTTCAGTTGCTTATCAACTAGATGTCTCATGTATCTTTCCAAGCCATTAGAAATAAATGATGCTCATTATTTTTCATTGCTGTGCCAAATGAGTACTTTGCTGTGAGCCAAGGTAGATTCCTTTGTGCTGTAATGTTGCTACTGGAAACACAGGACGTAATAATCCAAGTTTGTGGAGAAAATTCATCAGATAAGGAGACCTTTCAGCTGTTTAGCACAGAGTGCTACAGAAATGATAAAAATTATATTAGCTGTATAAATAATATTTATAAAAGTCATTAATATTTTATGAATATTTTTCTATATGCCAGGAAGTATTTCTACCTATTTCTGAATTCATGGAGCCCTCATAATAACCCTATGAAGTAGGTACTACTGTTCTTCCCATTTTATAGGTGATTGTTCTGAGGCAGGAAAAAAACTGAGCAAATTGCTCGAGGTCACCCAGCTGACAAGCACAGCTTCAAAAATGGCCGTGTTTCTGATCACTAGCCCGTATATATACATGTATCAACCCCAGCAGGCAATGCGTTGCACGTGTTTGGTTTCCAGGGACCCTAACTGGATGTCTTGACCAAATTGTCACTGCAAAGTGAATTCTAGTTGACCTTGGTGAGGATCTGCTCGGTACTGCTCTAAACTAGGCCTCCAGGCCAGAAAAAAAGACAGATAGCATCCACGAAGCAAAGCTGTCTGTGGGTAAGGCATAAGGCGTGCCTTGGAGGAAAAAGCAGAGAGAGAAGCAGCAAAAAGACAGAGCATGCTGCCAGGCACCGTGTCCAGGCGAGGGAGTCTCCGAGGTGAACGCGCCAAGCCTCAGCAGCTCCAAACCCAGGTCCCAGAATAGCTGGGCGGAGGCACCCTGCCAGGGAGGCAATCATGACAGCCCGTGCTGGGAGCACTAATAGGATGCGTCCGGTTTGTATTCACACGGTGTTAGGTGGAAATATGCAGCCAACTGCAGTGAACTGGCAGGCCCAAAATGGGCCAGTCATTGCTGGAAGCTGGGCCTACTGCGGTTGAAACCCAGTCTTTCTCTTCGCTGAGTACCTGTTGAACATCTGTTTGAGTCTGTATATTTTATCCCTCTTGAGTATGTTTTTCAGTGAAGAAGCAATATTTTAAATGGAAATTGAGAGACTCGAAAGCTATCAGAACCACATCCATGGGAGAGTGGGGGACAGGTGCCCATCAGACAAAGTAGCAAAATGGCCGTGTTGCTGATCGCGAAACCATTTACATAAATATATCATCCGCAGCAGGAAATGCTTTGCCTATGTGTGGTTTCCAGGGCCACTAACTGGATGTCACTGATCAAACTGAATAAGTGTCTGCTATTCATGTCACCAGAGCCATCTGCCTATGGAGGCTGGCACAGGTAACTCCGTCCTAAAATGGGAAAGGCCAAGATAACCTTAAGAATTGATGAACTTTCTGTTCTGCCAGGAATTCTCACAAATCATGAGTCGTCAATTACCTTCAAGATCTTCCTGGATTATAGCTCACTGGACAGTTATCTCCATGGATATAGGGTGTTTGTTATTGCTTGAAATCTCTTTTTGTCCTCTGATTATATGATGTCCTTGGTGTCCCAGATTCCGTGGAGCTAAGTTTCCCAGACTGGTCTCAAAGTTGCCATTGTCCTGTGTCAGCCTCTCAGAATGCTGAGATGCAGGCCTACACCCTCAGGTCCAGCTTACCTAAGCTTTTGAGTCACATACTGGTTGTCTTTTCTGACTCTAAACATCAGTCATTGATAATGTGGAGTCACCATTAGTAAGATGTTTAGGCTCTAAACTTCCAGAAAATCTTTATGATTTCTCAGTGATGCTTCAACCCAAGTGAAACCCAGTTTGCCAATCTTCAGGGAGAACAAGTGACCCTGCGTGATCTGCGACCTGGAAAATGCATCTGCCAAGATCAACAGCTTTAATCTGCTTCATCAGATTTCAACAAAGAGTGAGAACCTAGCTGCTTTTAAAATAAACTCCTTATCACGCAGAACACATTTTGAATAGCTCTAAGGGCTAATAGCGGCTGCATCATTAATGTGATTGAGTTGGTGAAAATGATGGGCGTGTGTCACTTGTTAAAAATGTTCTCATATTCTCACATTTAAAAATATAGCCACAGATTTTAACTTGTATTAAAAAATCTTTTAAAAAATAAAAATGCAGCATCTTTCTATTTTTAAGAGCAGTGATTGACATCTGGGAAGATAGAACTGCAATTTCTGCATTTCAATGAAAACCTCTGTGTAATTGAGAGATGGTGGTATAAAAATCAGTTATAATAATGTAATGAGCATGGATATATATGTACTTCATTCATTTGGGATGTGTGTGTGTGTGTGTGTGTGTGTGTGTGTGTATGATTGTTTTCTTTTGAAATATGACAGGCATTCAAATAAATATTCAAAATAAACTGAATTAATAAACCTCCAATTTGCCAAAGATGAAGCCATGAGAAGCTATTTACCCTCTATCCTGATACAACAAAAAATAAATAAAAGGCAAAAGGAAAATTAGATGCAATAAATAAAACCATGCTTTGCATGACCCTGGACATCAGATAGCAAAAAACAATGATGTGTGACAAATGGGGAACTGATAAGGTAAGCCTAAGATAGTTTCACGTTACTGCCAAAGTTTCCAGGTAGTGGCTCAAGGAAGGAAAATGTCAGTGGAGCCATGTGGAATCCTTGAGTTGAGGAAATAAGTTTGGGAAAACTGAGGGAGCTGATGTTGCTAAGAAGAAGGGTAGAGGAGAGAAAGCTGTAAAGAAAGAGAACCCCATATGTCTGCGGAATCACTGATTTGTGCATGTGTGTGAGGAAACCACCCATTTCTAGGAAAGAGCCATCTGAAAGGATGAGAAGGAAGGATAACCAATGATCACAGAGAGCTGGGAGTAGGCAGACTGACAACCTCATTACTACCTGTGTGTTAGGTGCAGCGCTCAGAAAGTCTTGCTTCAATGACGGGGAATGAATTAGCCTAGGCAGGTCCCACTTCAGTGAACCCAAACTAGTTCCAATAGGATGAATTATGTATTTCGAAGTAACTTAACTGTATCCTAGAATTAAACTCAAGAATCCGTAGGGGGTCCTCTCTTTCAAGATGATGAAAGAAAAAGAAAGAAGAAGGAGACAATCATAGCCGCAGCCAAGTGCAGCCTGTTTACTGCACACATTGCATTTGCTGTGCACTCACGGACAAGCCACCCTAAAATTCCTTGCAGCAGCTGGGCATGGTGGTGCACACCTGTGATTCTAGCACTCTGGGGAGGCAGAGGCAGGAGGATGGCAAGCCTGGCAACTTAGAGAAACCCTGTCTTACAGTAAAACGACAAAATGGACTTGGGGATAGGGTGAAGGTACAAACTCCTGTACTGCAATAGACACAGATGATAGATAGACAGACAGACAGAGAGAGACAGACCGATAGATAGACAGGTAGACTAAATCAATAAAAAATAAGACCCACCAATATGAGTTGATAGGAGCTTGAGAGAATAGGGACTCCAAAAGTGTGATAATACGTTGAGTGAAAAAGAAGTTCCACCAAGCTGACTCCAGGGAGTGGGGGAGCTCACCCAGGATTTGGGTTTTATGATTGCCTGAGAATGATACCGATAGAATGCTAGGTTGAAAAATTAGAGACTGGAATTACTGATGATCTGCGTTTAATGAGATCAAAATGATTGGATGTATTGGCACACTATAGAGGAAACACTCTCAAAAAATCTGAAGGAATGGACATATCGTGTTCGAAGGGAGTGGAAAAAATGGATACGCTGATTGATGGAGCCACCCTTGAATGGTGGCACACCCTACACTCATTTGTTAGGCCGGTGGCCCCAGCTCCCAAGGAAAGCACTGCCGAACCTGTGTGCTGTAAGGCAGCTGTGATGGTGGGGGTAGGCCACGTTACAGCAAGAGAAATGGGCTCTATTATCTCAATAGAAAAAAAAAAAAGCTTAGGATCTTGAAGTGGTAGAAATGGATGAACTTAGCTATTCAGGGTGAATGCAATTACCATGGAAACTTATGGGGACCTAGGAGTAAACAGAATGTTTTGACACTGGGGAATTTATAGCAATAGCTAATTCATCACTGGAGTCCCTATAAACTCAAAGAATGCTCAGGCTACAACACTGCTGCTTTATTCAGAGAGATGAAAAAAAAAATCTAGGTTGGCTAGGAAAAAACATCTGATCTGAAGTACATCAGAAGGGGCTCGCAGATTCTACCCAATGTTTTACTCCTCAGTTAGGTTAAACTTCTCAAGGTAAGTTTTACACAGAAAGAACCCACAATGAGTCCACACATGCATCCTCTTAATCCAGTCCTATGATTTCCCTAAAAAGATCTGTAGCCACAAACCAGAGCATCCGTAGAGCAGGCATGGGGAAACAGCCACATTTCCTGGGAATTAGAGTAATACTGACTCCGAATAGCTAGTCCTTGGAGATTCACGGCGCCATGTTTTCTAGCTGTCCAAACGAGTGCTCGTGAAAGACAAGGTCAAACGAAATCAATTGGTCATGGCCAAACCTTTCTCACTCTTGGCCCGGTAAGACTCTAAGCCTATTCTGTGGTCATTTCAAAGAGCTGGAGTGACTAGGGAAGACTATAACTGGTAACACAAAAACTCCACGTAGGTTCCTTGATGTGTGGCATGAGGTCTGTCATGACAGGAGAATAGAGTTGAAGTTTCTTCGGAAAGTCCGTCTCCCAACTTCCTGCCAAAGCATGGAGTAAAAAACCAATGCCATATTCTTAGATCTATTACAGAGCTCAGTGCTGTCATCAAAAATCCTAAAATTTGTGGGTGAAAGTGGGCATGATTCTTGCTCTTCAACTTGCCTATTTGGCTGGAATGGTTAGAAGCCAGGCAGTTTCTAACAACAACAATGAACTCTTACAAATCACTCAGAGCTCTGGCTTGGAATGTGGTGTCTTCAGCAGAGAAAATTAGGACAGCCACGGCTCCTGGAATGCAGCTATTCTGAATATGGAAATGCTTGTCCTGGTGGTAGCATTTCTATCCAATAAGCATTTGTAGGCTTACAGAAAATTTTATTCACGTTTATGATTGCCCACCCAATATTACATCCATAGGGATATTTTTTGCCTAGGAAATACAGCAATTCCCTGATATTTAATGAATCATATCACCCAGAAAAAAGAAGCAGTAGAAGAGCTTTAAGGACTCATGATGGCATCAACTGACATGGGGAAGACCTTAAATTTGGGGTCTTGTGCTATTAGACATGGGAAATCCTTTGATCGCTAGTGGACCATGTGTAGAACCCTTTCCTTAATATCATGGATGGATGCAATTCAAACCTCACCTCCTAGATATTCCTTCACAGACTGATCTGGCTATTGCCACTGCTGAAACTCCATCCTGCCAATCCTTGAGGTCAACACCGTGTCATCGGGGTTTGAATTTGTAACAGTGGGCACAGTAGGTGGGGTCTGCTGCATTAGGGTCATTGCAGGGGCATGGTGAGGGCCTTGCTCTCCAGGACTTGTTTTTCTTCTTTTAACACTGACGTTCTCAGTTCTATTTTTTAAAAAGTTATCTTCTCTTTGTATTTCTTCCAGCACATACTCTGCTCTTTGCAGGGTGAACATTTTCTGTGACACTGAAGTGGAGCAGGAAGGCATGTGTTTGACTTCCTTTGATGGTGAACAGGTTCCTTCTTCATTGGAGATCAGTCTGAAAATAGATTCATTTCAGGTAGGCCATTTCACGGGGTCTTATTACCCAGCTTCCTAGCAACAGCAGCTCAGGAATTAATTTAGCTCATATACAGTAGTTATAAAAGTAACCTCAAAAGAATAGCTGGCAAAAAGATATTCAGAAAAAAATTAAGGGATAAAGGTTTGTATTTAAAACTGTTCTTGGTATTAATTAGGCTACAATGACTGCTTTTATTCAATTTAAAACTCACAGTACCAGAAAAAGACATTACCGGCCATGTTCAGATCTAAAAGCAGGAACACCTGTGGAGTTTAAAAATCCGTCCAACCATCAGACAAAAAAACAAATGGAGAGGATTTTATCTTTAGTTCTCTGAAGTTAAAATGAATGTTCTCTTCTCCTGTCAAAAAATTTAAAATGTAGCATATGCAGTTATGACTATGCCACACCTTTTAATCTTTTTTGTAGAAATTTTTAAAAATGGAATAAGTATTTCTATACATGTAAGGCCCAAACAAAATTAAACACATAAAATGAGTATGTGAAGTCTTGTGCATGCCAAATACTACTAATAAAACACAACTTTTAGTTAATCACCTGGAAGGAGAGCTGAATTCTATGCTTTAATTGAAATTGATATTTCAACATTAAACATACAATAAATAAAATGTAGGTTGTTTTCCTGGATTTCATGAAGTTTGTGGTATTTATTTTAAAAAAAATTCTCATCTACTATAATTTCCTTTTTCTTTGTAAATAAGCTTTTGATTGCACACCCAGTATTCTGAGGTTTTTATTTATTTATTTATTTTTAAATAAAACAAGTTCATATACGCCTCAGGCCCTGGAGGGTCCTCTGCCTCTGAATGGCTTGAGGTCATTTATTGGTCATTTCTCCTTCAAGCGGTGCCTGGCCATCACCAGGTTCAAGCACTGAGGGTGTCACTCTCTTTTGCTCGACTGTTAAGGGGACTTAGACATTTGGTATTAGTCATACTCTGGGCATCAAAAATAGAATTGCTCGTCTCCAAGCTTCACGATTAATGATATTCTCAAGCACAAGGGTGTGGTCCGTCACCCACAAAGGAAACTCAGGCCTTTCTAACACCCTTCCTCAGATACTGCAGAAGGCGGTGTAAGCATTAAGTAATTTATTTATTTATGTTTTAAAATCTAAACCTTATCTGCATTTCACCCATTTCCAAAATATGTGTGTGACTTTGGTCTTCAACATCCATTCTCTGGAATCTAATGATTTGGAAATATTTCACATAGAATATCGATGTCAAAATACTTTGTTATCTCTGATGTTGTTTGAGAGGATATGTAAGGGAATGACATCTTATTCACTGTGGAATAAATTATCGTATTCTCTGATTTAGAATATTGGAACTAGAAGTAATGACCAAAAAATCCCTAAAATAATGAAAATATGTGCTTCTTTGAATCAGGAAAGTACCAAATCGTGTAGAGCTTTCTGTTGTTTGTGTGGCACTGGGGATTGAGGCCAGGGCCTTCACACAGAGCTGTATCCTCCGCCCATTTATTTCTGATTTCAAGGCAGGGTTCTCACTGAATTACTAAATTGCCCAGCCTGGGATTAGATGTACAATCCTCCTACCTCAGCCTCCAAAGTACTGGTTATTACAGGCCTCCATCGCCAAGCCTGCTTGCACATGTGTCTTTAAGCTGGCATGTGTGTTGTCTAAGTTATTTTTTCATCACTGTGACTCAATACCTAACATCCACAAATTTAGGGGAAGAAAGGTTTATTTTAGCTCACAGTTTCAGAAGGTCACAGTCCGTTCAGTGGCAGCTGGCAGCAATGGAAGTCCATGGCAGAGGCAGAGATGGAGGCAGCTTCTCAGGACATCACACACAGGAAGGCAAGTTGACACTAGTTGAGACTAGTCCTGAAGAAATGCAAGAAGCAGCTTATACATCCTTCTAGGTCTCAGCCTAGTGATCAGCCTCTCCTGGATCCAGGTGTGGGAGGTGTGGCCACTACACACCATTAATCCTAATTTACATGCCATTAATCCTAAATTGTGTGCCTGTCATCCACCCCTCCAGACTAGGCCCCAATCTACCAACAGCACAGCGTTACACAGACAATCCATAACATTTAAATACATGAGACCTTTTGGTGACATTCCAGGGCCAAACCGCAGCATGTGCGTATGTGAGAGGAAACAATCAAACTATGTTCCTTGTTTTTCTGTCATCTTTAACTCTGCTCAACTCCGGTAGGTTAATGGACACATTTCACAGGTTCCATTATTTCAATAGAGATATCACCCACTTCACTCAGACGTAGTTTAATTGGCATTCATTTCTAATGAAATCCATAATCCTGAGGGGAAGTTCAACTCATTGAAGGATCTTCCTGCTCTGCCACCGAATACTGAGCAGCCCCACTGTCTGTTGCTGACATAATTAATAAGTCTGCCTGAGAAGAAATGTCTTCCAAAGACTAGAAAAGAATTAAATGTATTAGGTATTATGTAGACTAACATTTTCTAGCCTACCTCTAATCTGTCATAATAGGTTATAATAATAGTGATTTTTTTCAAAACTTGGGCTAAAAATAGCTTTTTCAAAACTCAAGATTTCACAGTCGCTCTCACAGTGTATTCTGTCAAAGCTGCCAAAGCAGAATTTTGCCAACCAAGATGTTGGCTTTGTCCTTAGTAAGCCTGAAGAACTTGTTTTCTGACAGATATTCATTCCGATGAAATAGTATGGAAGGCGAATCTTTTCATTCCATTTCAAATATGTTCATTGTGTTCTCAGTTACATCATGAATATGTCCGTAGTACCCAAAATTAATCCACAATGTCCTAAATCTTTTTTTTTTAATTGGTGGGCTTTCTAGATATAACCCTCTTGTGAAAATTGTTTGTATACATTAAAGCAAGTGGGATAATCAAACATATTCTCAATGTAAGTTTTTTTCATCATTATAAAAATATTTATAGCTGGGTGTAGTGGCACACATCTGTAATCCCAGCACTCTAGAAAGCTGAGGCAGGAGGATGGCAAGTTTAAACCCAGCCTGGGTAATGTAGTAACTTAGCAAGATCTTTTCTCAAAATAAAAACATTTTTTAAAGGACTGAGGATACAGCTTAGTGTGAAGGCACTGGGTAGTTTTCTGTGAAAAGCAACACTCTTAGCAATTTTTTCCATTTGCTTGTATACATGTGTACTTTTTTGTCTATTAGTAGGATTGTATCATGTGTAGTTTTCTGCAAATTACCTCTTCTCCTTAAATACTATCTTGGATATCTTTAAATTTCTGTGTCATTTAGGAGGGACTCATTCTTTTGAGTTCATTAAAATATGGAATGTTGCAGAAACTAATCAGACCTTCCTTCGGATGAAACTTGGGCTGCTTTCTGTAATTTGCTGTTACCGTCCCACCACTTGGGATGCAACCTCCCGTGCATCTGGCATAGGTTACAGGATCTATGTGACATAGCTGTAAGTGTAAATGCGCTGCCCAGGGAGGATGCATGTTGAATATAGTTTATTTTTACACTTAAGAGCTTATGAATTTTTCATACACTTTTATACTCTGAATCTAAAGAGAAGCAGAAATCTGTAGACTCATATAGACAGTACGATCCAGTCATGTACAGAAATATGCATATGTCTAAATAGAAAAAATTACTAAGAATATTACTTTTTTTACAGCCAGCGGTTTATCAGAGTATTTTTACACCTTTTGAAATACTGAAAAATATCATTCAGATTAATGAGATATATAATAGATATTCAAAATATACATTATAACTAAAAATTTTCCTGTTTACCAAAAAAGGCTGAGCATTTCATATTTTCCCCACGATTTAGTATTTTTATTAGTACACATTTATGCAAAGGTGACATGACACTTGAGCATTGGTGCACACACACATTGCATAATCATCACGAGACTCTCCTCACCCCTTCCCCTCCCCAGTGCCCTCTTCCATGTCCCCTCTCCCTTCCCACAAACCTGTCTCCCCACTTCCTACCAGCTCTCTTATTTAGCCCTTTTGTTTATTTAAGCTTGGGTTTCTCATATTAGAGAAACCATGCTGTATTTAATCTTGGGTCTGATTCACTTCACTGAGCAGAATGGTTTCAAGGTGCATCTATTTTCCTATAAATGAATCGAATTTTATCTTTCTTTATACCTCCTTTAAAAAAAATCCATTGTTCCACTGATGGACATATTGGCAACTTCCATGGTTTAGCTCTTATTAGTTGGGCTGCTGCAAACACGGCTAGGCATGTATCTCTGTTAGATGATGCTTTTAGCTTTTTAGGAAAGATAGCCAGAAGAGGAATAGCTGGATTAAACGGAATATCTATTTTCAGCTTTTTTGAGGAATCTCCGTGCTGACTTTTGTAATGGTCTTACCAGGCTACAGTCCCACCTGTAGTGTAGTAGAGTTCCTTTTCCGCACACACTTATCAACATATGGTGTTTGTTGAGTTCTTAATAGTAGCCATTATTACTGGGATGAGATGGAATCTCAGAGTTGTTTTGATCTGCATTTCTTTCAAACCTAAAGATGCAGAACATTGACACATATTTGTTGGTCATTTGGATTTCCTTTTCAACTTTATTTTTTAAATTTATGATCACATCCCTTTCCCTCCCAGTCCTCTCTCCTCCCCCTCCCCAGTTTCCCTTTCCCTCTCCACAGTCTGCCTTCTTACTTTCTTCCTTGTCGCTTACATTTTTTATGGTTTAGTTTTCTTACATTAGGGGAAAATGTATGATATCTAACTTTCTGGGTCTGATTCATTTCACTGAGCGTAACTGTTTCTATGTGCATCTATTCACCTACAAAATGACTCAAATTCGTGATTCCAGGTGGGTGGCTGGACAATGGTGGAAGCACATGGCCATGCTGGAGTGGAGACAGGGCCAGAGCCAGAGCTCCAGTGGCAGAAATCCTTACATCATGGTGTAAGAGAGAGACTGGGAGGAGGGGTGGAACGAGCGTACACCCCTCCAGGTCAAGCCCCAGCCAAGCCCCACCGCCCAACCTTACACAGTATCCATTGGAACATGAGGCTTTTGGGAGACACTCCAGATCCAAACCGCCACTGTCTGTATTTCTTCTTTTGAGAACTCTTATCATTCCAGTTGACCATTTTTTAAAATTGAGTCTTTTAGTTAGGGGAGTTTCACTTTTCAGTTCTTTGTATGTTCTATATAGTAGCCCTCTGTCTAAGGAATCAGTGGCAATACTTGTTTCCTATTCTGTGGTTTTCTCCTTGCTATGTTGATTGCTTCCTTTTCTGTCCAGAGGCCTTTTAATTTGATATAATCCTAATTGCTGATTACCGGTGTTACTTCTTGTACAACAGGTGTGTTCTATTGAGAAAGTCTTTGTCTATGTCTTCCAGAGTTTCCCTCATTTTGCTCATCAGCAGGTTTTTGTTTCCATTTTAATATCTAGATTTTTGGTACATTTTGATTTGATTTTAGTATAGGATGAAAGACGTGGATCTAGATTCACCCACATATGGCTCACCAGTTCTTTTAGCACTCTTCGTTGAATATGTTCTTATTTTAATGTTTCTTGTGTGAACTTCCTGTTTAAATCCATTCTCATATTTTATTATTTGCCTTTTTTCTCCTTTAATGTGAAAACTCTATATTCTAATATTTAATCTTTTGTCATTTCTATTATAAATATATTCTTTTTGACTACAATTTACCTTTTATCATTTTTGTTTTTTAAGAGTAGGTAAGATATACAGAATAATAATGTAGCTAAAATCTTCATACACATCAGTTTAAAAAGCATCACTTTTATTTATGAATTTTCCAATGTGTCTCTGTCCAAACC